>OX456525.1:121570196-122170196 GCA_949748255.1 Eustalomyia histrio | reverse complement strand
ATCAAATCCTACAATATGTCTAATAGTATTTTTGCAAACAAAATGTTTAAACTTCACAATGAACTCTTTGAGGGATATTCCGATGATTTGCTCAACTTTGCAGCAATTGCTTGTATAATTTTTGTAATCATCGGTGTACCAGGCAACATTTTAACAATTATTGCCCTATCACGAGGGAAACAGGTGAGTTAACTACAATTTGCATCTGTATTTCAAATATAATAATTATATAATACGATCATATTGTATACTTTCAGAATCGTAATTCAACTGCTGTATTTATAATAAATTTATCAATATCTGATTTGCTGTTTGGATGTTTTAACCTACCGTTGGCAGCATCCACATTCCTGAGACGTTCGTGGATACATGGTGATTTATTATGTCGTTTATTTCCATTATTACGTTATGGTCTATTAGCAGTATCACTATTTACTGTCTCATTGATAACAATAAATCGTTATGTCATCATAGCTCATCCACGGCATTACGCAAGGTAATTTTAAACATACATGGGATTAATGCAATAAATGGACTAATTAATTGATAATTTCATTACCATTACATTGATAGCAATGGTAATGAAATAAAATTCTTGACCATTGTTTGAATTAATGGTAATCATTTAAGGATCTGATTTCATTGATCAATGACAATGTTTTTGAACTTAATTTGCATTACTAATACTAAAAGAAACCATTAGCATTAATAACTGTCATTTTATGTGTTAATATTTATGTTAATATTTATTTATGCGGGTTAACATTTGTATATTTGTATGTTTGATATTTTGTTTTATTATTTTCTGTATAAAGCTACTTTGATAATTTTCAAATCGTATAATCTTTTTTGTAATTAAATGATTTTTCAATCAATTATAATAATTTTTTTGCATTTGTGCTATTTCATTACCATTAGTAATGAATTTTTTTCATTTGCATTAGTGTCAACTAATGGTAATGAAATTTCAATGGTAATGAAAAATTCCCAAGTATGCTTTTAATGTATTTAAAACGATATATCAAATACCTTTAGATCGCCTCAAATTTTCCATTTACGTTTGTTGTACTTTCATCGATTGGTAACGTTCGTTGGTGTTGACGCCATGAGCAATTGGAACCGATGGTTTTTTCATTTACAATATGAAGGAGAGCGCTTTCAAACTATAATTGGAATCGTTGTTAAAAAGTCGCCATTCATTTTTGACGTATGGTTGATTTATTGTTTGAAATAAACTATTGGCGTCATTGCAGAAAGAAATTTGATGTCCAACTTTCTTTTCGCTCGAGAGAAATTTTCACTGTTGCAAACCTGATCTAAGTATTTCAGCATTTCCTTTGGATAAATGCAAATCGCGGGCCAAAACATTCAATTCAGCTTGTGTTACTTAATGTTTTTTCACCAAACACGATTTCGCTATGACTGCTCATAGTGAGATCAGAAGTTTTCACATCACTGGCACCTGTACAATGGATCATTGTGTAAACGTTCAACTTGCTTCGATACTTAAGAAAAGTCGGCAAACTTTGTGTTTCGTACAGTTTTTGCACTTATACCGAAGACAATTAAAAATAACAGTCATTGCAGTATTTTTCTGACCTCTCCATAGCACTGACCTTTCGAATGGCAAATACATTTTCTTTCCCATCTTATATCTTTGTACCACACGTACATTAGAAAACAATTTACGCATCTACTGCTTTTCTAAATCTCTTACAGCGAAGCCAAAATAGTGCAAATACGCAATTTTCAGTGAATCTGTTATAATTTTTCCATTCTTTGCAACAATGTGGTGTGTGATTGTTATACGTCGCGTCGACTTTGCCCGGTATTTTCAACATATCCCAACAAAACCACACATTACCAAATAATGGGTAAAGTAATGCATAGCCATAGGGGCCGATGGATTACTTTACACCTTACTTCATTGATGAATTTTACAGGCGATGAGCCTCAAAGTAATGGATTCATTCTTACAATTATGCTTATCAAAAAAAAAAGAAAAGTAATGGGTTACCTCTTTGCAGATAGGGGGAAAAAATAATTGGTTACCTAAATGATTACGAAGAGGTTAACAATAATTGATTACTTTGAATTTTAATTGTTTAACTTTAACTCTCCACTTAAAGCTTTAATTTTTCAAACCAATTTAGGCTTTTCTACAGAAATAAAAATACTAGAGTTTCTGAAACTAAAAATGTTTGTTATGTTATCAATAGATGGAAGTAGTTTTTAGATTTTTATATTTGTAGTGTGCAATATAAATAAATGCACATTGCGTAGTCTAAAATGGAGATAAATATGTGGATATACATTGCAGCAAATGTTAAAATTATCTTATCTTCTGTGTGGATGACTCGATTTCGGAAATATTTATTGCCGGCAATTTATATTGCAAGAATTCTCCGGCAATATTCGTTGTCAATTAGTGCTTTTACGTAAAACTCAGCTGTCATTTTCGTTTGATAATTATAAAAAGGCGACAAAAAAAATCAAACAAAACATGTTGAAATTTAAAAGAATTAAATAAATTTTGAAAAATTATGAGAAAAACCAAAAAAATTTAACATAAGCTCGGCGATGAGCAATTTTGTGCCGTTATTCTGGTGACGCTGTGAACTTATTGCTAGGATTTTTTTTTCTCTAATATTGATGGGATGGGATACAAATTATTTATCAAATATTGATTTTTATGGTACGTATGATTTTAATTAATTTATCAGTATTAAGTCATTATTTTATGTTAAATTGTAATGCACTACGTAACCAACTGTCGGTAACTTAATACTTTATGTTTCAAAATAATGCTGAAGGTAAGGAGTATACATTACAAAGTAATGCATTATATATCCAAATATTGGTAATTAATTACTTTTTGTTAAATATAATGATATAGGTAAGGAGTATACATTACAAAGAAATGTATTATGTATCCAATTATCGGTAACTCATTACTTTATATTGAAAAATAAAATTATAGGTAAGAAGTACACATTACAAGGTAATGCATGAGTTTATCGCACCCATTACCAAATTTTTTGTGGGATATACTAACAAATAGTGGGTTGAGTGGTTTATAAGCAGGTTGACGAGGACCTGGTCGCTCAGGTCGAAATAATCTAATATAAGAAACAACACTCAAATATGTTGTGTAAGTATGCCAGATTACCAATTCGTTCAAAGAAATGGAAACATAAACAGTTTGTGGTGGTGCCCAAGCGTTATTCGAAATATACATATAAATAGATGGAAAAAGCTAATTTTGTACGGGCTAATACACTAACTATGAAAAGGAATTTGGCATAGTCAATTTCTTTAGGGTGTGTGATATATAAGCCTGTTCAAAACCATGAGTTGTTTGTGGGTTGGGTGGTTCATTAGGAGGCTGAGGATGACCTGGTCGCTCAGGTCGAAGATGTGCACTCCCTCTAGCGCTGATCCTCACAATTTTTTCATTCTTATAAATATTGTGTTGTTTTTACAAAGTTTGACAGAACTGTTACTGTCAGTATCTGGTCAGTGATTGTAATATCATATAATGCGAAATGAAATAATAAATATTTGTAGATTTTTGACAAAAGCACTTAAATCCACTTAAGAAAATTTTCCAAATTTTGTAGTCTATAAAATTTTACCTAGTCTATAAAGTTCTTACCTAGTAAATTGTAAGGACTTCGTTTTTGGGTAATACTTAAGTTATTGTACCATTTCAAAAGTTTTTAATAAATCAACTATTTTTTTTTATTTTTTAAAAGTTTTTGTATTTAAATGATTAAAAATAATATTTTCGAATTGAAAACAATTTTATAACATATGTAACGTCATAGTTCTTGTTAGAAAAATACTTAGACACGTGTTTGATTGGAACAAAATATACATTTTAAACGGTTATTTGTTTAATCTCTGCCTATTTTTGAGGCTTTAGCTTTTAAAATATATTCTAAGGTTTTCAGAACATGGGAATTTTTGAGAGGAATTATTTTTCAGAACCTGGATCAATAATTTAAGGAAATTTTTTTGTTTCTAAGAACGACTAGTTGAACAACTTGTTGCCCTTTATAATCTGTTTTTCTGTCGGTTTAAGCACCGATAATTTTTGTTGGAAATTATTTAAAAAGTAACCGAGTATTGCTAGAACCACTTCTGGTGCTAGTTATATTTAGTTATATCTTACATTTGATAAAATAATCATTCCGTAATGATTTTTCAGATAATCTTGAACAAAAAAAAATTAACTTTATAAAAAATGACATTGACAGAGGAAATGTAGGGCAATAGAAAAAATTATGTCATTCACAGCCTAAAAAAATAAAAATTTTCACCACTAGCTCATAAGTTGGTTCATACAAGATAATGAATTTTAATGATGAGACTTTAGTATTCAAATAATTAATTGCCATTGAATATACTTTCACATGGAACAAAAAGTTTGTTTTAATTTCGTAAGTTTGTGTTATAAAAGTTTTCAACCTCTAAAATAATACCCTTTAAAATTATATTCTTTTAAATTCAATTGAAAGAGATTCATAATATTATATTAGATTAATAACTTTTCAAAACAATTTAAAACAAGTTTAGGCAATATAATAGACAATTTTTAATTTAAAAAACTCTTTATTATGTTAATTATATTTTTATGTCTTTTAAGGCAAGGCTGCATTTGTTGTCGATGCCGTATAACAGACAATTGACATTTTAATTCTGTAGGAATTCTGCTTTTCTAACATCTCCCAAGAAAATTCTTTTTTAATCGGTTGTCAACCACATCAATTCTACAACATGCTCTAATAGAATCAAATCATGGAATCCGAACCCGTGTATCTAAACTCAAATGTAAGATCTAATTAACTAGAATTAATTTCACATATGGTTCTAGGAATATCTACTTCCCAGCAAAACCACACATTACCAAATAATGGGTAAAATAATGTATAGCCATAGTGGCCGACGGATTACTGGAAAAAGTAATGTGTCTAAAAATAGATTTAAAAAAAAGGGGAATTTTTATTAAAAAAAATTATGACAAATATTTTATTTAAAATATTTGTAATTAAAAATAATGTGGTCAAGATGGGAATCGAATCACTCTACCCACTGAGCTATCGACGCATATAGTACTTGATTGCTTTAAACTTAAGCTTCGTTTTTTCCTAGTGTTGTCAAAACAAACATACATTACCCTTTTGCTTACAAAAAAAAACAAAGAAATGTATCTAAAAATAGATTTTAAAAAATATTTCAATTATTACTTTACATCTATAAATCATATTTTACGTATTCAATAATGAGTAACTAATTCCTTTATGCTTGCAAATAATGAAAAAGGTAACGAGCTATCATTACAAGTTTTGCTGGGTTGTTATACTAATACATAGCCTGATAGAAGTATGCTTACTCGAAATTTTTATTGACCACAAAATCTTGAAAATTTTTCTTAAGTCCACTTAAGGCGTTTGTCAAAAGTCTACAGATATTTATTATTTGTTTTTTTGTTTTTGCAGAAAACAAACTCACATATTTTGGAAATTGAAATATGTGGATACATTCCTAGAGCCTTTATAAAAAAACCTCTTTACTCTATACAAACTATACAATAGGGTATTTTCTGGATTTTACTTTTAGGTGAAAGTGATAACTTAATAATTTGTTTTTTCAATTTCTTTTAGTTTCGTTTAAAATTTATGTGAATTATGCTTGAACAATGGTAATTTAATGGAGTAAATTTCAAATCGAATCAAATAAAACTTTGGAATACAGTGAAATAGGTGGCATAAATTTCAATTTCAAGCGGATTTGAATTTGCTTAAATTCCAGAACATGTCCGAATATTTTTAAGAATTTCTTATTGAATTTTGTTTAATTTTTTTTTGATTTCTTAACGGTAAAGAAAATAATAAACCTCACTTCCTTTTTAAAAAGTCCTCCGATGGCTCCCAAACAACGCCTGATTCTAAGGCACATTTTATTAAAAAGTCTCAGAATGCTTTGAATTTACCTAATCACCCAGGAAAAAATTGTTAATGGGTGCGACAAACTCATGCATTATCTTGTAATGTGTACTTCGTGTCTATATCATTATTTTTCAATATAAATTAACGAGTTACTGATAATTGGATACATAATGCATTACTTTGTAATGTATACTCCTTACCTTTAGCATTATTATAATATATAAGGTAATAAGTTACCAATACTTTGTTAAATAGTGCATTACTTTGTAATGAATACTCCTTACCTTCAGCATTATTTTGAAACATAAAGTAATAAGTTACCGACAGTTTGTTACGTAGTGCATTACAATTTAACATAAATTAATGACTTAATACTGATAAATTAATTAAAATCATACGTAGCATAAAAATCAATATTTGATAAATAATTTGTATCCCATCCCATCAATTTTAGAGAAAAAAAATCCTAGCAATAAGTTCACAGCGTCACCAGAATAACGGCACAAAATTGCTCATCGCCGAGCTTATGTTAAATTTTTTTGGTTTTTCTCATAATTTGTTAAAATTTATTTAATTCTTTTAAATTTCGTCATGTTTTGTTTGATTTTTTTTGTCGCCTTTTTATAATTGTCAAACTAAAATGACAGCTGATTTTTACGTAAAAGCACTAATTGACAACGAATATTGCCGGAGAATTATTGCAATATAAATTGCCGGGAATAAATATATCCGAAATCGAGTCATCCACACAGAAGATAAGATAATATAAACATTTGCTGCAATGTATATCCACATATTTGTCTCCATCCTAGACTACGGAATGTGCATTTATTTATATTGCACACTACAAATATAAAAATCTAAAAACTACTGCCATCTATTGATAACATAACAAATATTTTTAGTTTCCGAAACTCTAGTATTCGTGTTTTTATTAGTTTGTATTTCTGTGGAAAAGCCTAAATTGGTTTGAAAAGTTAAAGTTAAACAATTAAAAGTCAAAGTAATCAATTATTGTAATCATTTAGGTAACCAATTATTTTTTTACCCCCTATCTGCAAAGGGTAACCCATTACTTTTAATTTTTTAATAAGCATAATTGTAAGAATGAACCCATTACTTTGAGGCTCATCGCCTGTAAAATTCATCAATGAAGTAAGGTGTTAAGTAATTCATCGGCCCCTATGGCTATACATTACTTTACCCATTATTTGTAAATGTGTGGTTTTGCTGGGGAAAAAATTAATGCAATAGATCGTTTTACATAAAAGCAGCTCTGTTTTTTTTGATGAAACATTTAAGAAATGCCTTTTTTAATATTATACTCGCATTTAATTTAATTTTGTAATTTCTTAAATTTCTATAATTTTATAATCTCCTGAATTAAAACTTTTTTCCCCACGATTTTTTTAATTTAACACAAATCTGATTTTAAAATTTGAAAAGCTTATACCACAATCTGCATGATACCCTTTGTTAATTAAATTTAAATAAAAAGTAGTGGAAAAAACTTTAAATTTTAATTCAATTTGACAAGTAAAGAAAGTACATTTCAAAAACTATTAATGTGCAATTGTAAATGTAGTATTAAATTCATCATTGAAATCGCAAGGATGAACAACTTTCAATTCAATAAGTTCTTTTCTACCATCTAAGTGTTGCATAATTGAATATAATATTATAATAACTCCGACTTTGTTAAGACAATTTAACAGTTCGCACATCCTTATATGTTAACTAAATGTTTAAAATAGAAAGGGTATTCATTTCAGATTTTTTTTGGTTGGAAAAATGACAAATTACACTCTTATGATGTGAGCGGTCATTTTTTGAAATAAAAATTATAGATGTTTATACTGTCAAAAAAAAAAAAAGAAAACAATCTGCGAATGATGTGGCAATCATTAATATTTTTCAAGATGCCGAATAGAAGTGTTAAAAGTGAATTGATTGATTATTTAATTACCGCATTTTTAATGGAAATTGATAATATTTATGAATATATCGGTATATAAATTTCTCAAAAAAATTTTGAAATATTATTTTTTAGAAACTTTTACATCAGATGATGATTTAGCAACTGAAGAAATGACCGACAATTTGGTGGAAAGAGAATTGAACATTCTTTATGATGATTTGAGCGTAGTGATGTTTTTGCAGCGCGAGTAATCTACAATAGTACTCTGCTCTTAGGAGCAGAAGGAAAAAACAAACAAAAATCTATACTCATAAGAGTTTGATCTTTATTTCTCGAAACGAATCTTAAGACTAAACTTAAACTACAAATAAATTCTCTTACAAGCTAATGTTGTCATGGGAACAACAAAACACAGACGCTAAGTCAGCACTTTTGTATGTTCCCATAATTGTTCATACAAGTAAAATTCAAAAGTATCATATTCTTTTGTTGATGCTTTGGAATTTCACCAGTATATGAACATACTTATTCTAATTATGTTTGGGGGACGTAACTCCTCCACCCTTTGTCTGAAATTCTCCTGGATTTCAATAAAAGATATTTCTAGTTGGAACATTTTCCTTAATATTTATCTTAATTGTAAATTATATTTTAATTTTTATTTTATTTTATTTTATCTTAATATTATTATTATTATTATTTTTTTTTTTTTTTTTTTTAAGACAAAACAGTAGTTTTTGTATATTTATTTTATTTTAGTCCATATCTTTTTTTTATATTTGCCAATTCTAAATCTTCTATTTTGGGTTCACTTTTAATTTCCGTTTTATTAACAACAGTAACATTCTTTTTAATTTTTATGATTACAATTACGATAAACACTATGGCAATTACAAATATTATGTTTATTCCATATGAAACATTTTTATGGATTTTAAGTTCTTCTATTTCTTTAATGTTTTCAAAACTTTTTAATTCTATTGGCTTAAAATTTGTTGGTATCATATCGGATTGTGAAAAGTTGTTATTAGGATAAAAATACTTGTCTTGAATAGTTGTTTTTTGATTTTAAAAAATTTGGTTTTTGATTTTTATTTTGCAATTATAGAACATAAGGAGGTAATTTTTATTAACTCTTATCTTTCTACTGTCACAGTCCTGTATAATTTCTAAATCGTTAGCATTTTTTACTAAAATCATATCGTCTTCAAATGCTTCAACTTCAGTTTTGTTATTATATTTAAAATTACAGTTATTTAACAGAGTACAGTGTTTACTAATTTTTAGACCCTTGAGATAGACATTTTCCTCGTAATCCAAAATATGATTTTCAATTTCAATAATATAGCCGTTTGGCTCGTTAATTTCCATATAATTTTTATTGGGCAGAGCTATAATCATTTTCAAATCAGTTTGAATATAATCATTTGGAATTTTTATTGCAAGAATTATTATTCCGCTTTTGTAGTTTAAAACGTCAATTTTCATAAATTTTAATTTAAAGAAGTCTATTTCAAATTTATCTATTTCCTCTGATGTTAATATACTTGGGTGAAAAATATGGTTTTTGGCGGACGCTATGTTATCCTGAATATGTTCAATTTTTCCCTTTAGGTATGTAAGTTTAAACATTTGGTCAGTATATAAAAGTCTTCGAATGATTTCATTGTGTCTGTTTTGTAAATCGCTTAATGTGTTTTTAATATTTTCCCTGTCCTCTTCTATAGCTGACTTTAATATTAGGATTGACTCGTTGAAATGTGTATTTATATAAATTTGCTTATTAACTGTATCTATGATATTATGACTGTTCTTATCGATCACATGAAGGTGTTCAAGTATTTCCCTACGATCGTCATCATCCATTACCCCAGCCAACCATTTATAAGCATGGCCTATGAAGTTAAACAGTCCCCTTTTCTTCCTAAGTTCTATTGGAGTAATTGATTTCAATTTGGATTTTATTGATTTTATCTCTGTTTCAATCATTTCCCTATTGTACAAGTCTAAATTTTTTATATTACTCTCGATTTGACCCACAATATGGTGCAATTCCCCAGTGTCAATCAAATGTAAAATTGTTGAAGTTTGGTTAACCACTTCAACTCTTCTTAGTTTAATTTGTGCATATCCCGACTCTTCGGTGATTGGGTTAATCTGCAGTATTCCCTGTGTCCCGGTTGTGAACATCATTATCACCATTGTGACTGCCAAGATCTGCAAATTTAAAAGGTCTTTTTATATTTGTTGTGTGGACATTTTCTAAATTTCGTCTTATAAACTTTGGTTCTTCTTTATGCCTTAAACTTTTGTAATTTTTTATAAAACCTGTTTCCCTTCTTTCTATATAAGATTCCCTATTGCGGTTTCGTTTTCGAATAGTATAATTATTCCTATTTTCCAGTCTACTTCTGATAAGTTCGTGATTTATGGTACCATTCAATACGTCAAATGGAGTACATTTGATAGTGCTGTGGACTGTGTTGTTGTAAAATTTTATAGCTTTTGTCATTTGAGTAACTATTGGCAATTTTCCCCCGAGGTTAAGTGCCCTAATTTTTCCAGTCAAAGTGTTGTTAAGGCGTTCGATGACAGAATTTCCTGTATGACTATTTGGTTTAGTGGCATGAAATTCGATTCTTTCCCGTGTTAAGAAGTCTCTAACGTTCCTGGAATTGAACCCGTTGTCAAAGACAAATTTTTTCACTGGTCCTTTTATTGCCAAAAATTCATTTATTTTGCCTATAATCGTTCGGTTATTTCTATCTGGCAAATGGAAACCCACAGCATGTTTCGAGAATTTGTCAATGAAAATTATAAATGAGTGTTTGCTATTTACATATGTATCAACATGAATAATTTCGTTCACTGTGGTTGGCGTTTCCGTAAAGTGAAATTTTGTTTTGATTGGATTGCGGTCATATTTTCCTCCGGAGCATATATCGCAATTATTAATAATTTTATGTATTTTTGTTCTTAGTTGCGGGTGATAGATTTTATGTTTCATCCCCTCATAAGTTGGAATAATTCCGGCATGACCCACTTCGTTTTTATGGAAAAGCGATATCTGTCTCCATAGCTCATTTTCATCTTCGACGTCCTTAGCAAAATAGCTACATTTCACAAAAGACATCCTTTCAATACTCGAGTAAGTGTCCAATAAAATTCGTTGTAATTCATGGAATTGGTGATCGTTAAGCTCGGAAAATATTGCAACTTTTCCTTTATCTATATGTCTTCGGACTAAATTAACAACATTACCTGAATCGAGGTAATTTTTACCGATAAAAATTCTCTTGTTATTAAAAATGGTCGTCATTTCAATTTCCCTAGTCTCCAGTAAAATTATCTGGTATTTAAAACGATTCACGATTGTGTCAAGAATCGGAAAGTGATCGTTAAAATTTTCTGCTTGTGAATGTACAGTTTCACCGTCCTCAGATTGATCGCGATTACTAGTACTTGGAATATTTATTAAATTTTCTTCTTGAGAATGGTCAGTTTGGACCGCCAGAGAGACTTCTGATTGCTCCTGACGCTCTCCTACGTTTATATTCTTGATGCTAAGCATTTCGTTCAATGTGATTCCCAAATTTTCGGAATCAAATGTGTTTATTTCACATTTTTCACAATTAATTCGACTGAGAAAATCAGCTATTTTATTTTCCTTCCCCGAGATATAATCGATTTTCGCATCATATTCTCCTAACTGTATCAGCCATCGTTGCAGTCTGGGGTTAATATCTTTCCCCGAATTTTTTGCCTGCAGCCACCTCAGTGGCTGATGATCTGTTTGCAGATCAAATTCCCTTCCAAAAATATAAGGTCTATAATATTTCACTCCTAAAAAGATCGCCAATAACTCTTTTTCGATCGTGGAGTAATTCTGCTCATGGTCGTTCAATGTTCGCGACGCAAACGAAATTGGATGACCCTCTTGAGTTAAAACTGCGCCAATTGAGAAATTGCTGGCATCTGTAATAAGTTTGAAGCGTTTGCTAAAGTTAGGGTACCTCAGAATAGGAGGATTTGTTATAATGTCTTTTAATTTTTCAAAAGCAACAATATAATTTGGGTCTCTTATGTTAACCTTTGCATTTTTTTCAAGTATTTTATCATAGGGTAAGCTATTTTAGAATAGTCCTTTATAAATTTTCGGTAGAAACCTGTAACTCCTAAAAATGATTTAATTTGCTTTTGCGTCGTCGGGAGGTTTAATTTTTGAATCACTTCAACTTTATTTGGGTTTGGTCTGACACCCTCAGGTGTAAGTATATGACCCAAAAGTTCAGTTTCCTTTTTTAAAAAATTACATTTATCTATTTGAATTTTAAGTCCTGCTCTTTTTAGCGTTTGGAATATTTTTGTAATGTTTTCTATATGTTCGGATAATGATGTGCCAAATATTAAGATATCGTCTAGATAGACAACACAAATTCTATTTATATATTGACGGAGCACAGAATTCATAAGACGCTGAAAAGTCGATGGGGCATTTTTAAGCCCAAACGGCATTCTTATGAACTCATAATGTCCGAAAGGTGTGGAGAATGCAGTTTTCTCCATATCATTCTTATTCATTAAAATTTGGTGAAAACCTTTGGCAAGGTCAATCGAAGAAAAATATTGGGCTTTCCCTAACTTGTCCAAAATTCCATCAATATTAGGGATCGGAAACTTATCATTCACTGTAATTTCATTCAGTCTTCTGTAATCAATAACAATTCGCCACTTTTGAACGCCCGAATTGTCGATCTTCTTTGGCACTACCCACAAAGGGCTATTATAAGGTGAATTGCTTTCCTTAATTATATTTTGCTCTAACATCTCTTTTATCTGTTTCTGAATTTCTTTTTCATGTATTTGTGGGTATCTGTAAATATTGGCTGGTCCGTTGTCGTTACTATTTCATGTTTGATCTCATGAGTTGCAGAAAGTTTATCCCCCTCCTTATAAAATAATTCTTCGAAATTTCGTAATAACTTTGTAATCAATTGATTTTCCTCTGAATTCAAATATTCTAAATTTAAATTTTGTAAGTCTCTGTATTCAAGTGAACAAATTTCCTGACTATTGTATGGGCTGTAATTTCCAAACGGTATATTGTTACCTAAAATGGTAATCTATTCTCTACATCAATCTTAGCTTTAAGAGCAATGAGAAAATTTTGACCAATTATGGCTGAATAATTTTTATTATTGAAATCAATAACCTTCCATGAGAAGGTACCTGAGATATTGAATTCTCTAGGTATGGGAGTAATAATTTTATGTGTCACTTGATTTATTCCGTTTATGGTTCTGTACCAAAGGGGTGTATTAATTTTTTGAGCGGGAAATGAATTCCCAAGGGCATTTGGCTTAATTATACTTGTATCGGTGTCTATGAGACATTTAATTCTGTGTCTGCCAATTGTTACTATTACTATGGGCAATTTTGTGAAGGAGGCATTATAGAAAAATTTACATCTTCCTCTTCGTTTAAATTACCTATATCCATCGGATCTGGTTCTTGTTCTTGGCCATAGCCATTTGTTAATGATTTTTATACTAAACGGGTGTTGATTTTAATCTAAGCAGGACTAAAATTGACACCCTTTATTTATAAAATTTCACTAAAAATAAATGAAACAGATTTAATTCTGAGTTTTTTAATTTTTTAATTTATTTTTTATATAATAGTAATAAAGTATTTAATATTAGGTTTACTCTATGTGTAATGGTGTAATATTCATGAAGCCTTCAAAATGTTATATCCTTAAAACTATTTACTTTTGAAATATTTTGTGAGGTTATATCATATGAGTTTAAGATGCTGTCTAATTCTTTACTTCTATACATATCCAAAAGCAAATTAGGCTCATCATTAACTACGTATATTTGCTTAATTTTACCAAACATCAAAAACGAACTTTCTTTTTTTAAATATAAAACGAATGAAGGTCTATAATTGTAACCGTACTTAAGTTCAAATTTATTTGTTACATATACTTTTGATATGGCAGTTAAGCTCAGGGTGTTATACAAATGATTTTGAGCTTCGAAATTTAAATCTTTAAAGTTAATCAGAGATAATTTATTAAACAAAAATTTATTCTTAAAGCATATGTTTTCCCATTTGACACTCATTTTTGTTTGGTATCTATTGGCAAGTGTTTTACATAAATTTTTGTAATTATTTATTACTGGTTGTCCTTAATGAATTCACGATGCTTAGCTTCATATCGCATTGCCCACGTATGAGTTATGAAGTGATGCTTTGGCAAAAGTGTTTCTTTATAATCTTCTACTATGCTCTTTAAATGAGTTTGTATTTCTGTTCTTAGCACGTCTATGTATTCTTTTTTAATCGAAGTAGTCATTGTTACATTAATAATTCTTATGAGAGAGATGATTCCGTTCCACAATTTGGGTAAATTATAATGAATGTTATAAAAAATAAAAGGAAAATGCAAAATGAGGCCTAAATTTTGAGAAGCCGTAAGCCCAACAAAAGTGCGACACTTCTTATCAAGAGTTATCGTTGGAGGTTTACAAGTGCTTTGCAAATATCCGTTAATTAAAATTTGCTATTTTTGCATTAATTTCGTGCATCGATAAGTACCCGTTTTTAATAAGTTTTTTAAAAAAAAAGTTTTAAGATGAAAGGAACTGCGCCTTCTAAAATATCATGCATTACATCTACTTTCAAACTTTCAAAGATTTTGTAATATGTTAACTTATTGAACTCGCATGGATGTTTAATGCCTTTGGTAAGCCTGTGATCCAAAGGCGAAGTTCTCAAATTCGTCGTATTCTACTTGCGTTCTTAAAAGTGTATCCCTCTCTACGAACGAATGTTGGGCTTCATCTCGATGGATTTTGCAAAATCTGCAATAGCGCAGAGCTCTGAACGATTCAACAAAACCAAAACAAAAATTGTCGTGAGCAACTGAAACTAAAGTACCTTTTAAAAATCTATTGTCTACTCTTACACCAACTTTTTGAAGTGCTTGAAGATCATTAACGAGTGGTTGTAATATTTTGTTAAAGCTAACATCTTCGTTCTTTAGATCCTTACACAAAAAAAGGGCAACCAAATGAATGTTGTTAGCATTTGAATTATAATGAAAAGGTAGGTTTCTGATAGTGAAGTAAATTGCACCGATTTTACATACACCAGTTTTACTCCCTAAGGGATTCGTCGTTTCAAAATCATCGTAAAATATTTGAATTTGCAAAGCGTTTTTTTCCTCTTTAAAGAAAACGGAGTTGGAAAAATTATCCGAACAACAAAAACTGACAAGCTTTTTGTTATCACAAACGTGATTGTATGCAAAATATAGTTCCTTGAACGATTGATTCTTAAAAAGTATTTCTAAGGTTGAAAGAATAGGTATATATTGAAATGTGGATTGAACGAAATGTTTAGTGGAATGAAAATAGTTTTTTTTCTTTCGGACGACCCAACGACCTCCTAAGGACCTAGGAACTGGTGCAACATAAAAATTACATTTAGAATTTTGTTTATTTCGTTTGAATTTACTTGAGTATTTCTTAAAGTCATCAGCGATAACTTTCAAATTCCTCAAAATTTTTTTGCAAATGCCTTGAAACGTTTTAAGCATTTCTGCTTTTTTATTTTCCGAAACAGCACACGTTGAGAGCTGTTTAGAAAGCGAAGACATTAACTTAAATTCTGACGTATTTTCAATTGAAGGCAGCTCGTACACAGCTTCTTCATTAACACTACTATCGTAGTTAGCATCAATATTCTTCATATTACTTCTAATATTATTACCAACATTAAAATTTATTTTACAACCAAAAGTATTACTTTCATAATTTTTTGTTTTCTTAAGGGTGATATCACTCTCTGTAGATGCCAAAATACAACTTTTAGAATGTCTGCTTAACGAACTAAATGCAGAAAACAGTTTTTTTGCAAGTTTTAGAGGTAATACATTTTAATTTTAATCCATGAGCTTCAGCGAGAAAAAGCTCGTTTTTTAAATGAAATATAACAAATGAAACTGCATCAAATTCTCGGTTGCAATTAAAGCAAAAGTATATAGAAGTGAAGTTCTAAGTTGATATTGATTAAATATGTATGGTAATAGTTTTTAATCGTACATTAACTTTACTTAAAATTAAATTATTGATTGTGTAAGATTAAGCTTTTAAAGTTAGTAAAAAGATTTAAACTTATTTTGAAATTTGGAATGAATCTCAACTAGTCTTTTGGTTGTTGCCTTTTTGTTGTCAATACAATATATGAACTAAGCGAAATTACGTAAAAAGTTAGCCAAAGTTATGTCGAATTCAATATTGAAAACATAAAAAGACTTAAAATAAATATCAAATACCTGAGTAAAGTTGAATTCAAGAGGTAAGTTGATGCATTTGCCATCCAAACTTATGAAATATTGGGAAATGGAAGATTTGTTTCTTTATACTTTTCTATCGGTGTGTGTAGCTGCAATAAAAAGATAAACAATTAGATGGTAAAGGCGATATTTTTCACCAAATTACCTCTTCAAAATTTATGAGGATGTCCACTGATTTATAAATCTTTGCTCTTTTCGTATCTCCTCCAGCAGCAGTAGAAGGAAGCAACTTCAAAAGATTCAAAAACGGTATGACATCAATAGACCACTCAGATGAACCTTCGAAGCTTTGTCCGCCAGCATCATTTGAAATTTCATCAATATACTGGATATATTTCTCCCAATTATTAAGCAGTTCTTTTGCTTTTGCGCCGTAGCGAAGATCAAAATCGAACAAAATCTGTAAGGATAAAGATAAAAGAAAATCTGTAAGGATAAGCATAAAGATAAAGAGCTTTTTGCAAGTTTTAAAAATTGTATTAGAAATGATGAATCATAAGAAAAATATGGGAAAGGCCTGCAATACGTTAATTTCAGTTGTACAATATTTGATGCGTTCTTTCAATGTCTGTTGCAGCTTTTCCTTAATTATCAACTGATCACCAACTAAGCAATTTTGGAAAAAATTTAGGTCTTCTTGACTAATTTCACTATTTTCATCGCCACTTTCACTATCGCTTTCTATGTTTTTTTGCGCTTTTCCCGATGATGTCGATAACTTGCATCGCTTTGAGTTAAAATTTTTTAATTTCGCAACTAAATAGCCAGTATAAGCTGCCGGATTAAAAAATTAATCCTAAAAAAATTACACAAATAAAAGGGGTATACACATTTTAAGCTACAATCACACTTGTATTCAAATAATATAATGCTTACAATGCCACCACAATTACTGTCATCGACTTTAAAAGCCGGAAACAAACATACAATTGCTTCAGCTAACGCGATCTTCTCTTCGCGCTTAGGATAATTGCCACTTTGTTGGCGCAAACAGTTTGTTGACTCACGTACCAGACAACGTCGTGAGCTATCGCTTAATGTTGTATTTCTTGCATATTCATCAAATATTGCACTGAAATCACCATTGCGTAAATAACTTTCTAATTCTTGCAATATTTGCTTGATAATAAAACATTAATGAAATGAAAAAAGTTTTACTAACCTTCGTAAAATTGTTGTTGCAGTTGCTTCGTCGAAGAAAAACTCTACAAAACAGCTACAGCTACTATATTGTGTTATTAATTCCGGCAGATCGTCTAAATCAATTACGGCACCGTCCCGATCTCTAAATTGCAGCTCTCTGCCTTCTGCGTCGATCTTTAGCTTGTAAACAACTAAAGTGTAAAAAAACTGTATTATAAAATAATTTAACTTTATTATAAAAGTATTCAATACTTACTTGAAATTACGATTTTGTTTGATGTGAAATCCTCGCTTTGTGGTTCCACAATTTTTATTGAAAATTGTCCACCAACTTTTACCTTTACGAACATTTTTGCACTTTTCAATCACTTTTCAACTTTTAAACCGCATGGTTATAAAATAGATAACTTTAGCACCTTCATTGGTATTAATTGTAAGATATAGAGAAAAAGAGAGAGTTTTAATACTTTTCTGGTGTTGTTTTTAAGCCAAAACAAGCTAGTTCATGAGAGAGATAAAACTTTACACATGCTTTTAATTCTTTCTAGGTGTTGTTTTTAAACTTGAAGGAATAAAATTGTTTTAGGAGAGAAATTTAATTCCTCTTTGGCATTAAAATTAAACCGAAAGTAATAAAACAAAAATAAAAAAAATTCTGATGCCTGTTTCTGTGTTATTTGTAAACTAACAGGAATAGTTTTTATTGTTTTTTTGGTGTTATTTCTATTCCAAGTAGTCATTAAAAACTCGCAATTTTTTTATGGTGTTTAAACAATTCTTTTAAGTATTTAAATTTATACCATATGGTTTCAGATATAAACTATTTAGGTATTTATTTCAAATTT
This sequence comes from Eustalomyia histrio, assembly GCA_949748255.1. Taxonomy (NCBI): domain Eukaryota; kingdom Metazoa; phylum Arthropoda; class Insecta; order Diptera; family Anthomyiidae; genus Eustalomyia; species Eustalomyia histrio. The sequence continues at coordinate 122,151,974 of OX456525.1, read as the reverse complement.
AATTCCAAAGAAGTTTACAATGAACACCGCTAAGTGTAAAAATTAAACCAAAACTTTTTACCGTGTATGATCATAGTTGTATAATACAGGGTTTTACAACAAGAGATGTAATTTTTCGTACTTTGGACTACAAATTAACGATTTTCTTAAAAGGGGCATCATCATTTTGTTTGACGTTTATAGTGGAAAATTACAACTTTTTATCCTGATTTTTTTACACTTGGTTATAGGTTGTTAAAAATACAACTTTTGGTGGAAATTTTTTTCCTTGTGTTTGTTGTAACAAAAGTTGCATTTTTCTACTTTTCCATTTTCCAACTACAAAAAATCCGAAATGAATACTCTTAAAATATATTTTTTATATTTTTAGAATATATCAAAATCGTTACTTGGCTTTGATGGTAATTGGTACATGGATATTATGTTTCTCTATTATGATACCAACATGGCGTGGCATTTGGGGAAAGTTTGGACTTGACATTTCAATCGGTTCATGTTCTATACTACATGATAGTAATGATCGCTCGCCAAAAGAATTTTTGTTTGTGTTGGCATTTATGGTGCCCTGCCTTTGTATTGTATTCTGTTATGCACGTATATTTTATCTAGTGCGAAAAGCTGCATTTCGCACTAGAGAACCGGCATCGAAACCTAACGTGTCACCTAAAATCAGTGAAGTCAAGCCACCTGTGTTACTAACAGATCAGGAGAATTTAAAAAGTCCCAATAACCAAACTGTTGCTGGAAGTAGTGATGGAATACTTCAACCATTTGGAGTGGTTAATGATGATATTGAATTTATCGATGACAACTATTCTTTAGAGAATTTACCCATCTCATATGAAAAAATATGCACAAAAGTGGAAATCAAATCAGATCCAGCTTCCAATACATCAAATGTAAGTATAATGAAAAGCTTTTGAGATACCTAGAGCAAGTTTTAAAAATTTCAAAATACATGTTTGTAAGGATACAAAAAATAATCTTAAAAAGTTATACCATAAGCAGCAACACTTACAAGCAATGTCTCTTTTCCTAGACCCTCAGATCTTAATGAAACTTGGATATGTGGTAGATGCGCAACCTGATGTTTAAAGGGTAAACAGTGTAGTTGAAACTATCACAGTTTTGTTTTTTTTTTGTGTTTCATAATGTTGGTTTCACAGGAAGTAAATGCAATTTGGAAAATCAAACGAAAGGTATTTTTAACACGTTGACTGTCAACTACGAGATAGCTCGTAGATTGCGTTCTTTGCTAGGACACCGACCACAAGCTATTTCGTAGTGTGTTTACCATATTCACCATATTCGTCCAGCCATAATTAAACTCGTTATATATCAGTGCTAATATAGATAGATGGCTTCTGGGAAGAGAACAAAAATCAATGCTGGCTTACATAAACAGAAAATTTATTAAAAATGAACAGAAAATATAATTATAAAAAAAAAATATTAAACAACCCAGCAAAACTTTGGTAATGGGTGCGATATTCTCATGCGTTACCTTGTAATGATAGCTCGTTACCTTTTTCATTATTTGCAAGCATAAAGTAATAAGTTACTCATTATTGATTACTTAATATATATTATTTATAAATGTAAAGTAATAATTGAAATATTTTTGAAATTCTATTTTTAGATACATTACTTTGTGTTTTTTTTGTAAGCAAAAGGGTAATGTATGTTTGTTTTGACAACAATAGCGAAAAAACAAAGCGCAACAATTCATTTAAGTTTAAAGCAATCAAATACCATATGCGGCGATAGCTAGTGGGTAGAGCTCTTGGCTGGCAACCAGAGTTTTCTGGTTCGATTCCCATCATGACCAAATTATTTTTAATTACAAATATTTTAAATTAAATTTTTGTAATAATTTTTTATAATAAAAATTCCTCTTTTTTAAAAATCTATTTGTAGACACATTACTTTTTCCATTCTCGTAACCATATAAGTAACACCTTACATTATCACCTCTAAAGTAACGGGTATATACATTACTTTGAGGCTCATCGCCTGCAAAATTCATCAATGAAGTAAGGTGTAAAGTAATCCATCGGCTCCTATGGCTATACATTACTTTACCCATTATTTGGTAATGTGTGGTTTTGCTGGGAACACATACAAGAATATGATTAAATGAAATTGAATTATTAGACCGGAATTCTTAAAATTTCCGTGGAAGTCAACGTGTTAAAATGTGTCCAATTGGACCAAACAAATATTAAAAAGTTTCGAAAAACTTCGAAGGCCATTTTTACCCCCCAAAAATGTAATTTTGCAACTATATCTCTTAATAGCGATCCCAATCGGAATTTTTCGTTACCCCGAGACTTTTTGGCATATGTGGAGTATTTTAATTCAAGAAATGTGTAGATATTTGGTAATACTTAGGCTCTTTAAAAGGAGTGCGCTAAGTGTTGTATGCTATTGGAAAGAAAGTTGTTAAAATTTAATTCTCAAAAATACGACAATAGACGATAGGACGATACAACATTTGTGCCTACATATGTTTTGTGTGCTTTCTTTAAGTATAAAATCTCAACAGAAATTCGTTGTTATAGTGAAATAAAAATTTTATCAACTTTGTTTTTTAATACGACGATAAAACAATACTTAGTTCACCTTGAGAATTCACGAATATTTCCACTTTTTTGTCTGTGTCAATTTGTAAATTTGGATGCAGATGCAAATCTGTTTTTTTAATATCGTAAAAACAGTGAAAGAAGTCATTCGCCACAAACAAAAAGGTCGGCTTCAATATCACTCGAAGAGGGAACTTCAACAATAGCCAACGAAAGAAACATTGTAAGCTGGAAGAGTTCAGCGGTTCACACCGACTGAATTATGCTACCGATTTTTGTAAATTAATCTTAATTAATCTTAAGTAATTGTTTAAGATTACGAGTATTATCTTCGGAACTATGTAATACTACTGACTTACTGTTATTTCTTGACAAGTGTAAATAAAAAGGTATTTAAAAAATAATTATAACACAATTATACGAAAAATATAGTCTAATAAAGACATCCACACTTTGTTGAGTGCTTAACTCACCAGAACTCCTGGCGAACGGATTGTTTGTTAGAAGTTTTATATTTTTGAATACCCATCTAAAAATCGAAATATATATGAGCATTCATGATCATACATGGGCCTGTATATGATCATACATGGGCATTCATGGTCATATACGTCCATACATTGTTCAATATATGACCATACATGACCTCATATATGCTCATATATCTTCGGATCCGAAATTTGAGGGTATATGGACGTATATGATCATATACGAGCATACATGAATAATATATGAGGATGTATTATGATAATATATGCACATATATCATTATATACCCTCAAATTTCGGATCCGAAGATATATGGTCATATATGAGATCATGTATGGACGTATATGAACATGTATGCCCATGTATGATCATATACAAGCCCATGTATGATCATGTATGTTCATATATATTTCGATTTTTACATGGGTATACAAATTTTAATATGTTTTTTTTTAATAAACTAGATTCCGTATATATTATATTGTTGGATCTAATCTAATACAATTCCATCTGCCATTTTTCGGATAGATTTGGAACTTACTTAATCCCAAAATATACTGATGGATTTTATTTAATCTGCCATTTGTCGGATCAATTTAGATCCTTCTAAATCCCCAAATATATTGCTGGATCTAATATGACGTGCTACTTTTCGGATAAATTTAGATTAGGTAGATATTACAGCAGATATCAAAAAATATCAAATTGGATAACATTAAATATTGCACCAGTTTAATTTTTCCTATTCCGGTTTATACAATTTATATGTCTTATAAAAAAGAAAAAAAATATTTTACAAATTTATAAATATTTTGTTTTATACAAAGACATAAAAGTATCATTACTAAGAAAATTTCTGACGACGAATAACGGTAATTTTTAAACCACTATTTATACCAAAAAATAAAATTTAATTGAAAACTTTGAAAAACAAAGTCAATAAAGAAGGGATATTTCTTAAACTTCTAATATATATTTTATATACATAAAACACGATTATAAATGCATGAACTTCCTTGCCCTAGTGATGTGTGTTTCTACAGGGTAATCATCTAATTTTCTTTCGCTATAACTTTTGTTTGAAGTAAAAACTCATTTGATTTTTAGCTGATTATATTTTTTTTGAACTTATAAGTTGTGTTTCAATAAATTATGCAAAATTTGTGTGCAGCATTTATGGTGTCTTGTTGTCGATTTTGGCTCGAATGTTGTTCTTTAACTCATCCAAGGTACAGAGGTTGTTTGCATAAACCAACGACTTCAAATATCTCCAGAGGATGAAGTCCGGGACAGTCAATCTGGTAAGAAAAATGCAGTGAGTATGGCTCTATAGCGGTCGATATTCACCGTAAAAGCGTTACCTCATAAATTTGCTGGAAAATCGTCCACTTCGTTCTTGAGTTCCAATCTTACTGCTGTATTCTAAACGTTTGGAAACAACTTTTGGACCACCTGAAATTTTCAAGTCCTTAAGGAATTTTAGCCGATCCGGCGATGTACGTATATCCGCCTGTTTGTTCGTAGAAATGGCAATCAAGACGCGAATGTGCAAGCGTCCTTACTCACATTGTTTATTGTCCTCCCGAGCAGTTTGGTATTGAAAAATAAAAAAGATATAAATGAAAATGTACATACACATTTGTGTACTTTAGTACAATTTCATATTAGCGGCTGGTGAATAAAACATTCACTGACGAGCAATTGATTTTTTTTTCAAATTCTTACATGTTTCCATAAGACGTTCGTCGCAAGACGAATAAATACCAACAAGTATTTTGTTTTTGTATTGGATGTATTTGTTGTTATTGTATTTTCGTTCACCAGAAGCACACCACCTTACTCATTAAATGAGTGGAAATCAATCAAAACGAATAATGGAATTGGTGCTATTAAAAAATTGCGTTTTCACAAAAAATTATGGCCTTATTTTGTATTTCACTTAGGTGAGGCATTGCGTTATTTCAATGAAGAATCGATAAAGTTAAATTAATTTATAATTTTGAATATTTTGTATTCAAAAAAAATTATATTTTTTATTAAAAATAGATTTTGTTAAAAACCGCTACAATGCTTGTATTTAGGGAAAAGGTTTTAGAATATTGACATTTTTTATAATCAAGAGTTTCGGTATGATATCGGTGTCTGTTATCAATTTGAAAGGGGCTTGAAATGAAAATCGTTATTAAAAGGTTATCGGTTGACAATCTTCTTGATAATCTATTTCTAGACACAAAATAAATGTTCATAGTTTTGTTTCCGTTATTTCAATACTAAACTTAATTTTAAACTTAAAAATCCCTCTTCTCGAAATAACATATTTAAAATAGGGGCACAGTAATGCAGCTTAATAGGTAGACCAATTTTCAATATGTGTTAGTTTTTGTTTTGTAGCGGACTAAAAAATGAAGTAAATACATTTCTTTTACTTTTTCGTAATTTTTTGACAATAAAATTTGTGTGTTTACCCTCGTGCTATTTCTTTTCAAATCAAAATTTTAAAAATCCGGCTACGTCAGGAACATAAGAATTTATTCGTCTGTAATTTTTTTTCTTTTAAGATAATTGCTCATGGCTGCAAAATGACATCCGATTGGTGTAAGTTAAAATTATCAGTTATAGTTTTAAAAATCATTTAAAAATATTTAATTTTCAATGCCGTGTAGCGTTTTTTGAAATTAAATATGGCGGATCCAAGATGGCGGAGAAATTTGATTTAAGTGACCGAATTCCTTTGAATCACTGCACACATGGGCTTTTGAGGTTGGTCATTTAGAATATTAAGGTAGCTTGTGAAAATTCAAAATTGTTAATCAACTGAATTGTTGTTCTAGAAACCCGTGAGTGAAAATTTTCAAGAGAATCCGATCACTTTTAAAAAATTTTTCCGACATATGCAATTTAAAAAAACGTGGAGTGAATAGCAAATATTTTAAAATGATTTCTAAAATTAAAACCAATATTTTATACCTGCACAAATTTGGAAAAGAATGATGGTCGGTCGACAAAGAATTTCTCATATATATTTTTATAATATAATGTTAACTGTTAATGTTACTTATATCAAATTTGTATGGAAATAACAGAAGTAAATGTTAATAGCTTGCCGCACTAACACTGCAATATAAAAATGCCTTTCCACCACAAAAATATTTTTTTTTAATAACGCAGTTATTTATTTTTTCATAATTGTTTAAATATTGTCATTTTTATTGGTTAAAACACCGGAATTTTTTTCATTTTTTAGGAAACAGCAATAATGGGTCAACCGAATGACATTTCAAACAGTAAAAGTGCAAGTACTCAAATAGATAATTCATCTGGGTAAGTTTCATATAAATGATTTAAAATTAAAAAATTAAAATTAAGTAAACTTATTTCGTCCTTATGTTCTTTACAGGCGAAACAATCCAATCAAAACATCGATCAAAACTTCATTTACGCGTTTTAGTCCACGAAAAAATCATTATGTTTCAATGGGCAATACTTCGAATGCTTCAGCAATTTATCCTGGACGTATGAGTCAAAAGGATAGACGTCTTTTGAAAATGATCCTTGTTATATTTGTATCATTTGTTATTTGCTATTTTCCCATAACATTTACGAAAATCTGGAAAGGTGCCACCGATAGTCATATCTTCAATATAAGCGGTTATTTGCTGGTCTACCTAACGACTTGTATCAACCCAATTATATATGTTCTGATGTCATCCGAATACCGACAGGCCTATTGGAATTTACTGAGATGTCGATGTAAAGCATTATCGTCGCATAGAGATTTCAATCGTGTTCCGAAATTATAGCAACTGCTGTGCTATTCTTTAGTGTACTATTTATTTTTTTTTGATATATTTTGTCACCAAATAAAGTATTATTGTTTATAAAACTAAATATGGTACAACCGTGTAAGGAGTATATGATTTTTTTACGTTCAGTTAAAAGTGGAAGACATCAACAAAGTGTTAAATTAAAATTAAGCTTATTCAGAATTTTTACGTTTACCGGATAACTTTTTTCCTTTTTGGCTACTCCTAGTGAAATTTTCAGCAGAACATTTAAGTACTTAAAATCCCGTTTTAGGGGACTTTTTTTTGGCATTTCTTAAAAAAAATACTTAAATGATCCATGGAAAGAGCAAATTAATGGCGTTTTCTTTTCTAAAAAAAAGTGTTGCCTTTTTATAAGTTAACATTATTAAAATGTTGAACTCACCCTTTCAAAATGTTGCTTTTTTTTGATCACAATAGAACAAAAAATATGCCCTTTTTAGCACCTGTTCATAAATCAGCTGTTTTTTATAAACAAAAATTAAAAAAGAATTGGCGCAATTAAAGAAAGGCTTATAAAAATTAAAAAGACATGACAAATGAATGCGGTTATAATGGTGAAAGCCCATCATACAAGAGAATTCAAAGTAAGTACAAAAATTAAAATGATTGTTGTAAAAATAATGTATAAACTAATTTTGTTACAGTATGGTCAGATGGCGAAACTAGGCAGCTTTTAGATCTGTATGCTAACTACATGTCTGAAATTAGACCAATCAAACAATTTAAATCAAAGAAAGACATGCGGGTCAAAATTGCCTCCGAAGTAACAGGCAAGACTGCAAAGCAGTGTAAAGAAAGATACAAAACGGTATTAAAAAGAAACAAGTAAAAAAGGGCTAAATTCGGCTGTGCCGAATCTTTGAATACCCTCCACCAATATCCTAAAAAGATGTTCTCTTCTGTTTTTGATACAAATAATATAAAAAAACTTTAAAAGTAAAATTATGTAGGTGAAAAAATTTTTTGAGGTGAAAAATTTTTCAGATGTGAAAAGAACTTTTTTGGTGGAAAAAAAATTTAGAGGTGAAAAAAAATTTTTAACGTGAAAAAATTTTTTGTGGTGGAAAACAATTTTAGTGGTGGAAAAATGTTTGAGGTGAATACAAAATATTAACTGCTAAGCGACTGGTGAAAAAATATGAGAAAATATGTTATGTACCAGTCGCTACTATGAAATTGTACTAAATTTGTATAGGCAATTTGAGGCACCTTTACATTTTCACTAGTTTTTTTAAAACATGGACTGCACAAAAAACACATTTTAAAGTATAGTTTTTGTCAAATACTTGATTTTGTTCCGGCTAATGGGAACTAGCTCTGCAGCTGAATATGCCTTATGGAGAGAATGCACTTCTCTCCAAACATTTGAAAAATTGACTTTAAAATTGTAATAAGTCTACTAGCAACATATGAATGCATTATAATTTTTAAGTATGTAGTTAATTTAATATTTTTGGTAAATAAATTGATTGAAAGCCTAATACAAGGCTATATCGCCATGGGGCAGGATATAGTTTTAATGTGATTTTGCGCCACCTATTCAAAAGTAGCGGCACTAAACCAATCATGTATTTTGCTCTTTCTTTATATATAAATTTCTTGGGACCTAGCCATGGGGCCAAAGACATTTAAACATAAAGATAGAGCTAAATGCATAATTGCTTTAGTGTCTATACTTAGCAGTAGATGGCGCTTCAGTAAATGGATAACAATACCCTGCGCCATGCCTAGGTCGCATGGCCCTGGATTTGGCTTTCAATTGTCTTAGTAACCACAGATATGAGATTTAATACATATTTAAAATTCTAGTACACTAAGTGTCACTAGCAGACTTATTTCAAAATACTAAAGTCAATTTTTGAAATGTTCGACGTGATGAAAGCATTTGTTTCACATTTTCTGTAAAAAAAAACAAATTTTCATCGATCAAACTGGTATTTTTCGTTAAATTTGTATAATTTTGAAGTATTGAGGCATTGGAAAATCCATATTTATGTTAATTCTTTCTTTCAAAAAAATAAATACACATACGATAAATTGCAATACTGTGCTCTTAAACATCTAAATGAATATTGATTTAGAAAATTAAAGCATAATATACACATAAAACATATATTTTGCATAGCTTTTGGCAATGATTGTTTTATGTTACGAACGAAATAGAAAATCAATAATACCCTGTTGTATATTGTAGCAGAATATGCCTAATAGGGAGAATTTTTTTTCAGATGCGCCACCTATTGGGAAATAGTTTCAACTAATGTTCTTTCTTTAACAAATTAATGTCTTTGATTTATGTAACAGAACTTTTGTTATTTAGTTTTAGTAATTTTATTTACAGAGGTCTGCTCTGTTAGCGAGTTTAACATTTTTACTTACTTAACAGAAAACAAAAATAGATACAGAAAAATTGTACAAATTTGTATGGAAAATTTGGAGGTACCTTAACATTTTCACTCATAACTTTTGAACCGCTTGACCGATTTTGCTCATTTTAAATACCAAACTGCTCGGGAGGATGTTCAATAATCTGGGTAAAAATAGGCACTCCCGCTTGCGTCTTCTCGTCGTGATCGCCATTTGAACAGACAGACAGACGGACAGAAGGACAGACGGACATCGCTAAATCGACTTAAAATTGCATAAGGATCACGAATATATATACTTTATGGGGTCTTAAACCTTTATTTCCACATATTACAAACGGAATGACAAACTGATATATACCCTCACCATATATGGTGGAGGGTATAAAAAGGTAGCAGTTGATAATAATAAGACCACTGGCTCAAATAGAAAACAGGTCGAATTTGAGGATGAGTTGACGGAAATATGCTTAATGGATGACTCCATTAAACCGGAGGTTCAAATAAGCAGTCATAAATGTCTTAAGATTGAAAAAAGTGGAAATGTTCAAGCAAAGGTAAAGAAAAAGACAGTTCAGGAGACATTATTGGAAATAACAGATAGAAAAGAGAAAGCAAGAGAAAGACGCCACAAAGAAAGAATGGATGCTGCGGCTAAAATGCAATCCACACTTGAAAAAATATTAGAAGACAAAGGGGCAACCCATTGATTTCCCCCAGATAGTACTTTTTGAGGTGACTTAACACAAATTTTTATACCCTCCACCATACATGGTGAGGGTATATATCAGTTTGTCATTCCGTTTGTAATATGTCGAAATATAGGTCTAAGACCCCATAAAGTATATATATTCGTGATCCTTATGCAATTTTAAGTAGATTTAGCGATGTCCGTCTGTCTGTTGAAATGGCGATCACGACGCGAAGACGCTAGCGGGGATACCTATTTTTACTCAGATTATTGTACATCCTCCCGAGCAGTTTGGTATTGAAAATGAGTAAAATCGGTCCAGCGGTTAAAAAGTTATGGGTGAAAATGTGAAGATACCTCTAAATTTTCCATACAAATTGGTGTATTTTAGTACAATTTTATAGTAGCGACTGGTATATAATATATTTTCTCATATTTAATTCACCAATCGCTTAGAAATTAATAATATTTTGTACACCTCAAATATTTTTCACCTCGAAAAATTTTTTTCACCACTAAAATTTTTTTCACCACAAAAAATTTTTTTCACCTAAAAAAATTTTTCACCTCAAAATTTTTTTCCCGTAAAAAAATTCGTTTCTGCATCCAAAAAAGTTTTTCACCTCAAAAAACTTTTTCACCTCCATAATTTTACTTCAAAAGTTTTTTACATTGTTTGCATCAAAAACAAAAGAGGACATTGGTGGAGGGTATTCAAAGATTCGGCACAGCCGAATTTAAGCCTTTTTTACTTGTTTCTTTTAAAGACTCGTTGCAAAGTTTGGAAATGGGCTTGGCTGTATAATTATTATTTATGTTCGATTGGGAACAATTTCTACACCATTGGAAAGATAACTAAAAAAGGTTCGGAATTAATGTGGGATTCACTTCCGCTTATTTCTTCATCACAAAAATCGTTCCTATCAATACAAATATTCTGAAGAACACAAGTTGCAATGATGAATTGCGCCATGGTTTCAACATTATGGAAATCTAGTCGTAATAACTGACGAATAACTGCACCAAACGCATTCTCTATCTTGACACGGGTCCGACAAAATTTTAAATTGTAATTCTTTTCCGAATCAGTCAAATTTCCATAATCTCGAAACGGTGTTAGAAGATATTCCCTTAATGGGTAAGCCGAATCTCCCAGCAAATGGTATTTTGGTGCACAAATATTTGGCAAATCTTTCCCAATAAACGACAGCTTCAATATCCTTGAGTCATGGATTTTACTGGGAACACCTGTGTATACATCCAGAAACCGCAACTTTGAATCACAGATACCTTGCAATGTTATTGATATGGAATCGTGTCTTTTAGCATAGGTGGAACGTATTTTGTGTGTTTGGAGTTCTTACAGGAATATAACTGCCATCCACACACCCCAAAACATTTGGAAATCCCGATATCTAAAAAAATTAATATAAGATATTTTTATGGAATAAAAAATGCTGTCATACTTTTTCAAACTCCTTAGCAACAGCTTCTTTTTCAGCATTTGATTCTGGAAACTTTATGCGTTCTGAAGCGACTTCTTCCAATAGAAATTTTAAAACATTTTTGAAGGAAGCATGACAACGACATATCAAAAACGTTCGCCACTTCTCTAAATGTGGTTTTGTTGCCGCTTAACCTAAAAATAAAATTAATACTTTTTACATTTTCGTTGTTTTGAAAAGCTTACCACAAAAAGGAGAAGATCTGTGTTTCTACAGTTGAGTGTTTTCTTCCTCCTTGATACGTCCTAGTCAAATTTGATATGGAGTATCTGTTAATAAGATACATAGCACTTTCTCGACAAAGCCGAAAATTCTTTTTAAACTGGAAAGAAACAAAAAAGGGTTACAATTGAGAAAGTCGATATCCTATAGACATTTGCTTACATCGCTTTCAGAGTATTGATGAACAAAATTTTCAATAAAGTTTTTAACACGCGGTAAATTGTTTCGTTTCACAAGCACTGCATACATTTCATCATCATCAGATGAAGAAGATGGCTCCAACAAGTCTCCAATAACTTTATTTGCACATAAAACTGCAGTTGTTTTTTCCATTTCAATTAATTTTTTATTAATAAATATATTAAATATAAAAAACACTGAAAATTTTGTTTTTATGTCAAAATCACTGATTGGAAAAAAACAAATTCTTCTTCTTTTTACAAATAAAATGGTAGAGTCAGCTGTAACAAAAAAGGCAAAATTCTCGCCCTGTGATAAAATAGAGGGCAAAAAATGCAACATTTTTTCCCTTTTTTATGGCAACATTTTTAGAAAAAAAAACATGATGCCATGTCACAGTGTTGACTTTTTTTCAGAAAAGAACACAAAAATGTAATTTAATGGCAAAAGAGGCAACATTTTTGCCAGAAAAGAAAACGCCATAAGTTTTGGTCAAAAATTTAATATTTTATAAGGCAAAAAACTTAACTGTACTCAGACAGCACCAAACATTATACATTCTAACTAACCTTATACATACATTCGACTACAAAACGAATCGTAGCACCCGAGACCATTAACATCATTTTGTTGCATAAGCTGTCTGCCCTTATTTGATTTCGTAGCCTGAAAGAGAAATTAAGACAACAGTGGACATCATGTGAATAATTTTGAAAAAAAAAACTTACCAAAACCAATGAGTTTTCAACATCTATAAAGAAACGATTCGCATAACAAATAAGTTTTCATACAAATTTGAATCAAACAAATAAATCAAAATAACAAATAGAAAACGAGATGACATATGATCATTAATGGACAAGTATGTGACATACAATCACAAGTAATTCCATATAACAAAAAAAATTTGTTTTCCGAAAACGTTATATTCAAATTCATAGGGGGTTGCTAAAAATATATAATCCTGAGTAAAAACGTTTAAATTTTAGGTTTTAATGTTTTAAATTTAATTATTTTTTTGCTATATGTATACTCTAAGTTTGTTTTTCAAGTTTAACTGTTCACTGTTTTGGGTTGTTGTTGTTTTCTTCTTTTTCACTCTTTTTTTTACTGTTTTTTGTTTGCCGCCTTATCGACCGCTTTGTTTGTAGGAAAGTGCCTGTTTTTACTCCGGCCGATCAACTAGAAGGTGGTTGCAGTTTGTGGTTGCATTAAGCGTTATTGGAAAGTAACAGTTGGAACTTGTTCACTAAGGTCAGCACCATATATTCCCAAAAATGGGTGTCTTTTTAGCATGTATAAATAAATATATGCGCCCAAATACGTCCACATACTTTCCATATATGATTCATATACGTACATAAATTAAATAGTATGTGAAAATTCAAATCCAAATATTTTACAAATGTATATGATGTTGATGCAATTAATTTTTTTATATTTAAATCCTACCGAATTTATTTAAAAAATACACTGTTTCCAATCAGTTTTTTACATGGTATGCAATACCATCCGATCAATTCCGATACGAAAATTTTAAAACTTCAATAGTGACATGTGTCTTCAAATATCACGGTCTTTTATTTATAATATTACCTGTTCAATTTTGTTATATTTGGAAAATACCATTATAAATCGGTGTTTCGGTAGTTTAGCGTTATTACAACGATAGTTTAAGATATTTAAAAACTGAACCGGTAAAATAGCGCAATAAACCCTGTTATACAAAAACACACTTGCCTTGAATGAAATGGCCATTTTAAAATTTTCATATTGGTTTTAAAGTAGCTGTGGTAGCCATCTACCGTTATTACCCAGCAAAAATAAATGGAAGTGATTCTTAAGGAATTAATTTTTCCACTTATTCCGAAGTATCGTTTAGTTCTGATTTTCCTCTTCTAAGGCAGTTCTTTTTTACAACTTTAAATCTATGACGGGTAACTTATTTTAAAAACAACCAAAGTTAAATATTAATCATAGATATTTTTATATAAATTTAACATTTATAACGATGGTTTAAGTGATTTGTTTCAATCTTTAACTACAATTCACAATATTTTAAATTCTTAAAATCGTAGTTATTATTGATACAAAAGTAAAACATTATTGTAGTAAAAACTGCAAGAATTTCGAATAAAGTAATTTAATAAATAAGACCCGATTACTGAATGTCCCGTCCGTTATAATTTAAACAACAGTCAAACTCAAACTTTATACGGGACACAACAACAAATGTTTCAGTTAAATTCCCAGGTAGAAGCTAAAGGAAGATTGTGAAAATTATGCTAATAGGCTTTTTACACTGAACAACATCTTTCTGAAACGCATGGAAGATGTTAAAAACGTGAAACATGAATTTACATTGGCAACATCTTTCATCTGTCATTTATTTAGCTGTCAAAAAAATAAAAGAAAAAGACCCATTGTTAAAAATAAAAAATATTAAAAAATGGATTTAGAGAAAGCATTAATCATTGGAGTAGTTGTTGCTTTGTAAGAACAAACCCGAATTTTAATGCAGTACATTGAAATATTGAAGGCCATTTGTTTTTTTATTTTCTGGAATGTTAGTTTGCTAGTGATGGCACAAAGAAAATCGATTTTTTTTGTCATTTTTTTAGTGATGACACTTAAAATAGAGAGATCCCAGGAAAAATTAAGTTATAGCAGCTCATTGCTTTTTGCATTACCAATAATGACCTGCCCACTGCATTACTTATAAAGTAAAAATAATGAGTTAATAATAAAATGTTACACAGCCATTGATATTCCATGTCAGCTCCTTGGATACTACATTACTTTTTTTTTTTTCTTTATTCAACATTTTGTAATTTCAAAGCCCAGAGGCCAATTAATAAATTACAATATTCCACTCACTTAAGGTTACCTTAAAATTTATAAATTAAAACCCTTATAGCTATTTATTTGATACTGTATAAATAAAGTATATAACATTTTGCTATCCCAAATTGAAACGAGAAAAAAAGAATAATGTAGTAATAAAAAATTATCAAAAAGAAAAGAAAATTGTTGTAATTATTGAAAGTTATTTAAAAGTTTTCTTTTATAAACATGAACACTATAATTGAATTGCCTTAAAGATGCTGGCAGCGCATTAAATAATAAAACCACACGCCTATGAAAAGACCGACTTACCCAAGGAGTATTGAAAGGTGCAATTAGACTATGAGATCTAGTAAATCTAAAAAAATTTGATATAAATAAAGGACAATTTATACTAAAAACTCGATAGAAATATAATAGGAGACGTATTTTAATAAAATCACGAAACGATGTTCCAAGAAAACGAATAACATGTTCTGTAATATGTTCACGAATTCGTACTGAATATACATATCTTATAACTCTGTTAAATAGCAACTGAATGTCCCTAATATTATAACCCCAAGTACCAGAAAATACCTCCAAACAATATAGAAAAAGAGGCATTATAGTACTGTGAACAATTCTTTCCTAAACATAAACAGGAACAATAAGATTTGTATTATATAATCTCCTCAAAATAAAAAATACCCTTGACGTAAGATATCTAATATGATATTCAAATGTCAAATTGCAGTCAATAACTACACCTAAGATAGATAAATGGTGTACAAATTCAATATTAGTTCCATTAATAGATAAATAAACATCCTGAACATAATTATGTGAGGTCGAAAATAACATTGCCTTTGTCTTCATTGCATTAATTGATGGAATTATTAATCATCCAATTTGAAATACAGTTTGTAGAATAATTTAACACAGACTGAAGTACATCTAAATTATCCTTTCTACCACAAAATAAAACTTGAATATCATCCGCATACCCAAAGAGATAACATCTTCCAACATCCAATATATTAAAAAAATCATTTACGAACATAGTAAACAGAAGGGGACCAATAACGGATCTCTGTGGGACACCACTTATGACTGGTATAACATTAGAAACATCAACACCCGAGGATACAAACTGACCACGATCTGTAAGATATGAACAGATTAATGAAGCTGCTGTCCTTGAAAAATTATAAACTTCAATAAGTTTCTTTAAAAGTAACTTATGACATATTCTATCAAATGCCTTAGTAAGGTCAAGTGACAGCAGTATACATAAATGTTCAGTATTCACATTATTCCTTATGGTATCAGTGAGTCCCACTAAAAGCGAAGTAGTACTATGTTTCTCACGAAAACCAAACTGACAGCTACTCAAAAGATTATTTTGGTCCAAATATTCAGTTATCTGAGCTTTCATCAGTCTCTCCACAACCTTCGACAATACAGGAAGGACAGAAATTGGTCTCAAATTTTCCACATTATTAGACAAACCATGTTTTCTAATTGGTCTTATACGTGCTATTTTCCAAATATTCGGAAATGCAGAAGTAGTTAAAATCGTGTTAATTAAATGAAGAATATGCCTACCATAAAATGGTAAAATTAATTTTAAGAATTTTAACGTACATCCATCACATCCCCTAGCATTAGACTCAATAGCATAAAACTGATCAAATATTTCACTCAGCAATACACATCTAAATGAAAATCCTTTGTTCGAGCATGAAGTTAGGTTAAGATCAAAAGGCAAATCCTCATTACTTTGATTAGATGCAAACACCTCATTTAAAGTCGTAGCATCAGGGTGATCACCATAAGACTCACTTTCTAGAATACCATTATTTCTCAATACTTTCCACATACTTTTATTATGACGATTCTCAAATAACTGGGCATGAGCCATACGTTTTTTTTCCTTATTAACGATTTTGCCTTGTTTCTTAATCTACAATATTTTTTTTAATGTGAAAATAATGAGTAACTAATAATATGTTTTAAGTACTCATTTTTGGCAATTAAAATCTATTTTTCGATTTATTTAATTTTTTTTTTAATCTAAAAGTTATTTTATTTGTGTATTTAATAAAATATATGTACAAACCCTGCGGGAAAAGGACCTATCCCAGGACACGTCACATGACCAGTTCATTGTGATAGGAATCGGTCACGGAACCAGTCACTTTAACATGGGTTTGTACTAAGAGGGGGTCAATTGCCCTCTGTTACATGTCACAGGACTGGTTTAAGGGAACATGTCAAGACTTTTAAACCGGTCACGTGGTAGGTACTTTAGGAACCGGTCCTCTTTTCACCTATGTATTTTCAGAACCCGTGCAGTTTTCACCCATCACAGGACACGTCCCAATTCCCAACTGATCCCTTTTTTTCCCCGCAGGGTATGTTGTATTTAAGTTTTTTTTATCATTATATGTAAATATTAAATAAATTTTATAAAAAAATATGTAATATATTAGGTTTGTTTTTTTTCGAATTTTATATAAATATTCCATAGAAATTTAAGTATTTATAGGGTTGTTAAGTAGTAATGGAAATAGCTACTTAAAAATCCAGGTAAACAAAAATATTTGTCATAAAAATATTTAAAATTTTTGTATATTTCATTTGATAAAAGTCCATATACGAAAACAGCTTTTTTACAAAGGCGGCCCCAAAAGTTAAAATTGTATTTGTTTACAAAAAATAAAGAAAAGTCAAGTAAGTAGGGACAGTCGTTTTCTTTACAAGTATTTATAGATATAGATATAAAATTCGGAAAAAACCTTCAAGTGATTATTTTTTTGCGCAGTGTTTTATGAAATTCTAATTTGTTTGTAAAAAATTTCAAATAACGTAAAAAACAGCTGTTGCAACGCGAGCCATCACCTACTTTATTTAAGTGATTTACACAATTGATTTTTTTTAATGATGTGAAGTGAGGCATTGAGTTTTGCAAAATGAGGGCATTAATTTTTTTAAAAGTAAAATTAAAAATACTGTATATAATTTTGTTCTGCTTTTTGGATGCACTTTTCCATTGGTATATAATATCTGATCAGAAGTTGCTTTATTTTAATTATTTATTGGTATGTACTTTGAAAAAATTTATCTGTTTTGATCTTTTTCGAAAAATTTAAATCTTTCCCTTTTTTTTGAAAAATTATACTTTTTTTTGAAAAGTGGCACTTACTGTGAAAAATTGTACTTTTGTACTTGGAACGCTTTTGGGGAAAAAAATTATATACACGCTATTCTTAATTATACTTTTTAAAAATGGTTTCTATTTAGAAAAATTTATTTTTCCAAAGGGCAAATTGAATTTTGTTTGGGTGGGACCACATGTGTGTGCCAAAACATACCTGCTTATCATCACATTTTTGTTTTTTATGTTATTATAATCTGTTTTATTATTTTCTATTACTTGGTTATTTTAAGTGTAACGATATTTTATATTATTTCGGTAGCGGTATTTTAACGATATTTCGGTTAATTCGGTATCGGTATTTTAGCAATAACGCTATTTTCTATAATTTCGGTAAGGTTATTTTAGCCATAACGGTAATTTAGTTATTTCGGTAACGATATTTTTATGGTAACGTTATTTTAGTTATTGTGATATCGATATTTTAATGATAACGGTAGTTTCAATGCAAACCGATAAATTTAACCCCCTTATGATCAGACTTTTGAAAGAGATTTTGTAAATATTGTTACAAGAAATTTCTACGACCAGAAATTTCTACACGCGAATTTTGACAGCTGGAAAAATTTAGTGTCGTAATAAACTGGAAATAACTAGAATACCTGACTACTCATATAAATACGGGTACTTGGTAAAGCAGCAATTCAATTTGTAAGTAAAACGCAGAGTGTGAAGAACTAAAGTTTGGCTAACGTTTAGTCTATCTACGCCGTGTAAATAAAGTGTGTTATTAAAGTGTTTTTCTGTAATTTTTAGAGACTGCTATAAATACATAGAGCTATAAATAATTTCAAACAGTGTTTATTACTTACAATATAGAAAGAACTCGATTTATTTAAAAGGTAAATAAATCAACGATTTTATAAAGGGTAAAATCGTAACAATTGGTGTCAGAAGTGGGATTGCAAAATAATAAGCAGTCATGAAATTGGAGGAGCTTATGGTGGAACAACTCAAGAAAGAATTGAGCAAATTGGCGCTACCGACAGCAGGAAATAAAGTCGAATTGCAAAAGAGGCTCATAGATGAATTTGAGCGGCGTAACATTGACATTGCGACTTAAGAATTTGATGAAAAAGAATTCCGTAAAACGGAAGTTAACATGGAGTTAAGCGCAATGTTTGCTGCTATGATGGAAAAGATGGAAACGTCTAGAGCAGACAACGAGAAGCTGCTAACTAAGATGGAAAAAAATGAGAAACTGCTAGAAACTTCTAGAGCTGACAACGAGAAACTGTTAGCTAAAATGAAAACGGAACTGCTAGAAACATCGAGAGCAGACAACGAGAAATTGTTAGCCGCCAGAAATATGTGGAGCATCGAAGAAAAAGCTATAGAGTTGATTAAAAGGAAACGCTGCAGAAATTCTAGAAAGTGTGCCAATCACCTGCAGAAATAATTATGACGACATAATGGTGGCACTGCAGCGGAAGTATGGTGGCGAACACAAAAAAGAAATATACAGAATGGAACTAAGAGGTAGACTGCAGAAAGCAAATGAGTCATTGCAGGATTTTGCCACAAAAATTGAGCGGTTAGTACAGCTGACTTACCCGGGCGAAAATCATCCATTCTTAGATCAGTTAAAAATTGAAGCATTTATGAATGGAATTCGGGACTCTGATGTAAGACATGCGGTGTGTGCTACGCAGAAATCGACTTTTGCTGAAAATGTCTCATTCGCACTGGCCCAAGAGACTGCAAAGGTGATTTCCAAGCCACAAACATTTAAGGTGCGTAACCTCGAAGTGACTGCTGAAAGAGAGCAAGATATAAGCACAAAGTTAACAGAAGGGTTCAGAGAAGTGCTCAGGGAGTTAAAAGATGCATTTAAGCAGGCATTAGGGGAGAAGCAAGTCAAGGCCAATGTTAAATGCTACAACTGCGGTAAAGTGGGACATTTCCAGCGAAATTGAAAAGTACCAAGGAAGAGCCTCCGTGCCGATCAGCAATCACCTAAAGAGTCACCGTTAAACTAAAAAGAGCTAGCACTACGGGGCATGAGCTAGCTCCCACAACCGATGGCCCCACAATCTCCATATCAATAGCACAGCAGGGGAAAAGCAATCTTACTACTTATGGGTGCATCAACGGACAAAAGCACATCAGGCCCGATATAATTAGAAAGCCAGTTGAACCATTGCACGGGGTAAGTTTGCGAACTGCTACTGGAGAGCAGGCTTCTGTCTATGGTAAGGTTAATGTGAAACTAACAATTGCCAACATAAGCGTCAGTCACGTATTTATTGGTGCCGATATTGTGGACGAAGTAATTATTGGTGCAGATTTTATGATTTGTCACGGCATTAACCTGCATATGGGGCAAAAAGTTATGATTTGGCAGAATGTTGAAATACCCCTTTGCGTTGGATATGAACGCGAGGATCAGGTAAGAAAGCTAGTTACCATCAGCGACCAAAAACTACCAGCACGGCCAGAAACTTTAGTATGGTTGCGTATGGGGGGAGATTGTGAGGACAGCAGCTTGTGGGTGGTAGAACCATCAGAAATAAAAAGTGACCTTATAACAGCGAAAGCCCTCGTAAAAACCAGCAAAGATAAAAGAGTTCCTGTAAGAGTACTAAACCTATCAAATTCTGAAAAGTTGTGTACTTCTAGTGCGTCCGTTGAAGATCGAGAGATGCTGGCAGAATATGTGGAAAAATGGGTAAAAGAACTGGCGCCGCCTGATAGAAATAAAGCCAAACAGCTAATCAGGAAAAACAGCTCTGTCTTTCCCATGAAAACCCAAAGTCAAGGAAGAACGGCGATTGTAAAACACCGAATAAATACTGGTGAAGCGAGGCCAACAAAGCAGGCGCCCAGGAGTATTCCTCTAGCAAAACAAAATGAAGTAAAGGAGTTAGTCAACGAAATGGAGCGTAGTGGAGTAATCGAACCATCTTCTAGCCCATGGAGCTCTCTAGGTCTCTGCACATACTACCGACGATTTGTACCAAATTTTGCTAGTGTGGCTGCGAGTCTACATGAGCTACTAAGAAGGCGCGACTATTTAATTGGGGTGAAGCTCAAGAACAAGCATTCCTAAGGCTCAAGGAGTTATTATGTATGGCACCGATTCTTGGATATCCTGTGGCCGGGGAAAAATTTGTGCTGGATAGCGATGCAAGCGGATACGGAATAGGAGGTGTGCTTTCGCAGGTTATCAATGGAGTCGAAAAAGTCATAGAAACTACTGCGTAACGCGACGGGAACTCTTGGCGGCGGTAGAATGTGTAAAGCACTACCACAAGTATCTGTACGGTCAGCACTTTCAACTAAGAACCGACCATTCTGCACTCAGGTGGCTGCTGCAATTTAAACAACTAGAAGGGCAGCTAGCTCGTTGGATTGAACGACTTCAAAGCTATGATTTCACCATCGAGCACAGGAAAGGCATAAAGCATTACAATGAGGACGACCTTTCAAGACGCCTCTGTAATTTAGAGTGAAAACATTGTTCGAGGGCTGAAGGAAAAGAGTGCATCGTTGATATAAGACTGACGCATATTGAGTCAAGTGAAGCCTGGTCAGCGGCGCAATAAAATGACCCCATATTGTCAAAAATTATGTCAGCCAAAGCAGAGGACAGAAGGCCTACCCGTGAACAAATATCAGCTGAAAGTCCGCTAATGAAGGCGTGTTGGGCCCAGTGGAACAGTCTACGGGTAATTAATCACTGCTTATACCGTATATAGGAAAGTGCGGACGGCAAAACTGAGACAAAGCTAATTGTGGTGCCGTCAAGCAAAATAGACGAAGTGTTAAAAGAGTTTCATGACGGTCCCAGTGGAGGACATCTCGGTGTCACGAAAACCCTAGAGAAGTTAAAACAACGATTCTACTGGGTCGGCTGCCAGCAAGCTGTAAGCGACTGGATAGCAAATTGCGCGCAATGCTTCGCAACTAAAGGACCAGTAAGGAGAAGTCGTGGGCAACTTCAACAATACAAATCGGGTGCCCCATTTGAGCGGATAGCAATGGATGTAGCAGACCCTTTCCCTGTCAGTGATTCCGGAAACCGTTACGTTCTTGTGCTGATCGACTATTTCAGTAAATGGCCTGAGGTATATGCTATACCAAACCAGGAAGCCAGAACGATAATAAGCGCATTTGTGAACAACTGGGTGTGCCGCTACGGTGTTCCATTAGAATTACACTCTGACCAGGGAAGGAATTTTGAATCTGCTATCTTCAAGGAAATGTGCGATTTTTTTGGAATAATAAAGACAAGAACCACCCCGCTGCATCCACAATCTGATGGTATGGTCGAAAGATTCAATCGAACTTTAGATGAATACTTAAGAAAAGTGATCAGTGCACATCAGAAGGACTGGGACGAACACATCCCTAAATTTCTCCTGGCATACAGATCGGCTGTTTACGATTCCACCTCCCGGACACCTGCAAAAGTGATTTTCGGAACGGAACTTAAATTGCCAGGCGATTTGGAGTTTGGTGTTAAGCCCGCCGCTATAGACAACGACAACGCTTCCCGGGAACAAAAAGACCATAACGAGCTTCATGAGTTTGTGCGCAATCGAATTAAAATAGTCAGCGATAAGATGAAGGCGAGGTACAATAGGGCAGCAAATTCTGAAGGGTTTAATGAGGGTCAGCTGGTTCTGCTATTTAACCCGCAACGGAAAAAACGACTATCTCCCAAATTACAAACGCATTGGGACGGCCCCTATAGAGTAATTAAAAGGTTGAATGATGTGGTATACATAATACAGAAAGATCATAGCCCAAGGTCCAAAATGAAGGTTGTTCATCTAGAACGACTAGCCAACTATGGAAAAGGAATAGCTATGTATGTACGGGACGAACAGGCTTAAGTGGGCGGCAGTGTTACAAGAAATTTCTACGACTAGAAATTTCTACACGAGAATTTTGACAGCTGGAAAAATCTAGTATCGTAATTAACTGGAAATAACTAGAATACCTGACTACTCATATAAATACGGGTACTTGGTGACGCAGCAATTCAATTCATAAGTAAAACGCAGAGTGTGAAGAACTAAAGTTTGGCTAACGTTTAGTCTATCTACGCCGCGTAAATAAAGTGTGTTATTAAAGTGTTTTTCTGTAATTTTTAGTGACTGTTATAAATAAATAGAGCTATAAATAATTACAAACAGTGTTTATTATTTGCATTATAGAAAGAACTCGATTTATTTAAAAGGTAAATAAATCAACTATTTTATAAAGGGTAAAATTGTAACAATATATATATGTACAGCGAATATATTTGTGTAGCCATAGGGGCTCATGGATTACTTTACATCTTACTTCACTGATGTATACCTCTAAAGTAATGTATATTCCCATTACTTTAGAGGTGATAATGTAAGGGGTTACTTATATGATCACGAGAATGGAAAAAGTAATGTGTCTAAAATTAGATTTTTAGAAACGTGGAATTTTTATTAAAAAAATTATAACAAATATTTTAAACGTTATTAAAAATAATGTGGTCATGATGGGAATCGAACCAGGGAACTCTGGTTGCCATCCAAGAACTCTACCCACTGATCTATCGACGCATATAGTATGTAGAGAAAATATAATAAAACACAGATTGGTTATTATATTTTAATATTAATTGAAAAACGATTTATTTAAATTCACTTGGTTATTTTCAATATTTTCAAAAATTGATTTGTAGGAAATGTTAATAATTACATTTAATTATTATAAAAATGTCTGTCCGAGTCAACTTTTATTATACAAATTCACTACTTTTTCCGTCCGAAGTTAGCACGACTTAACAACTTTTATAACAACTTTACAACTTGTGTTTCTTTTGATTGCTCGACAACAACCGTCCGTCTTTTTTAACTTTTAATATTCTTTCAATTGCTTTTTCTTCATGTCCGTCCGTGTTGCTAAATTTAATACGTCAGTGTTGGGAAACTGTGGCAGTCCATTATTTTACCCCCTTATCCCACATATTGCTTTAAACTTAAATGAATTATTGCGCTTCGTTTTATCGCTATTGTTGTCAAAACAAACATACATTTCCCTTATGCTTACAAAAAAAAAACACAAAGTAATGTATCTAAAAATAAATTTTCAAAAATATTTCAATTATTACTTTACATTTACAAATCATATATTATTTAATCAACAATCAGTAACTTATTACTTTATGCTTGCAAATAATGAAAAAGGTAACGAGCTATCATTGCAAGGTAACGCATGAGAATATCGCACCCATTACCAAAGTTTTGCTGGTTATGTTTAGGATTTTAAAGCACCTTGTTTTCATTTAAAAAAAATTGTGTTAAGAATTAAGAAGACATAGTTTTTAAACTGTCTATGTCATCTTTAAAATTCTACAAAGATTTTTTTAAATAGTTACGAAATGATCCTACAATTTTTGTTTTTTCGTTAGTTTAACCAACCCCTTGTATTCACATTTAATATAATATGCCATGAAATTTTAAAATTAGACACAAAAGAACAACGAGAAGAATTTTATTGTTGTTTTTTGTGTAATTTTTTAATATCATTACAAATTTTATTGCATTGGAAGACACCTAGTAAACTAGATCATAACTTGTGTAGACATTACTTAAAAAAAGTGTTGCCACAGTGTTAACTATGCAAAAAGCGTTCGCAAAGTTAACAATACGACTTAAAGTAATAAAAAAATGGGGTCTTGATTCTAATCTGGAACGATACAGACGCACAGAATATAACGGAGTGTGAAAATTTATTAAAATATAAATATACTTAACGGAGAAAGTGAAATAGACTATTGAAACTGCAAAAAGTTTTTATAAAAACTGAAAAATATAAATATTGCTGTATTTATAAAAAAAAATATATATATACCTGAAAAGATACTGAATTTGGCTACCACGTGTGCATTTAGTTGCAACGTGGTGCAAGCATGGAATTATTTCTGGTTACGCTAAACGCAGGGAATTCACTATCAGGCAAACTTTTCTTTAGGAGAAACCTTAAAGGAAGGAACAAGGGGTACAATGCCACAGATGCCAACGTTGGGGTCACATTGCTAAAAATTGCAATTCTGAATTCCAATGTGTGAAATGCGATAAAAAGCACCCCCCGGGTGAATGCCAGCGCATAAATTCTGAGACGTCAGCACCCCATTGCGTTAACTGTGGAGTAAGTGGTCATCCTGCAAACTGGAGAGGTTGCCCAGCCTATAGGAAATACCTTGCCATATGAAGGGAACGCATAAAAAAGG
Organism: Eustalomyia histrio; assembly: GCA_949748255.1. Taxonomy (NCBI): domain Eukaryota; kingdom Metazoa; phylum Arthropoda; class Insecta; order Diptera; family Anthomyiidae; genus Eustalomyia; species Eustalomyia histrio. The sequence goes on along the minus strand of OX456525.1, from coordinate 122,126,850 downwards.
CTAGTGAAGAAAAGCTTGTTGCCAAAAATAAAGTAAACAATATAGTAAACCAATCTATTAGTCACCAGGCAGAGCATTTGCCAGTCTTTTTCAGGTAAATGCTACCCAAGCTCAAACACATAAACCATCAGTAATTGAGGAATCTTGAAACTTGCCAATATGTTTCTTTTACCTGAGGAATTGTCGCTGGAACAGCAAATTACAAACTTCCTTAAGGATTTTAAAAACATGCCAAAAAATGAAGCTAAAGCAGAGTTCCTGCGGCTTCTTAAGAGTGTGAATAACAAATATGGCCCATAGGTCTCTTAAATTTATGACATTTAACGTCCGCTCTCTTGTTAACATCAGTCGCCAAATTGAACTGTCAAATATCCTTCATCATAACCAAATTGATGTAGGATTCATACAAGAATGTCATCTTCGCGGAAATAGAAAAGTAAATCTTAATGGATATAATTTCGTTTACGACAATTCAGCTTTAGGAGTAGCAATTGCTATTAAAAACACTGTAAATTATAATACAATTATTTGCAATAAAACACAATTTAATAACGTTTTTATTGAAATAGAAATGGGTTCAAACAGCATCAGTAAAAAATATTTATTAGGGTCTTTGTATATTCCTTGTGTATATGACTCACATGAGTTAAACAACAGCTTAAACCAGATTCTCCAACTGAGCAACAATTATGATGGGTATATATTCGGTGGTGACCTAAATGCGAAAAGTTTAAATTGGGGAGACACTGCAGATAAAGCTAATGGAAAAGTTCTACATAGCTGGCTACAAAACAACTGTTTAGATGTAACACGAGTTTGTGATATATCTCCATCGTTTCCTAACGGGTCTTCTTTAGACCACTTTCTATTAAGTCCCAGCATAATCAACAGTATCCAACTTAATTATCAGATCGAAAGCTTATCATCTATCTCGGATCATTTCCCATTAGTTCTGAAACTGGAAAGTGATGCAGCCTGTTTAACATTAAGAAGTCCCCTGGTAATAACGTCATACAAGAACACTAATTGGAACGCATTCAGTAGAGATTTAGATGCAGCCTCAGATGCCATTTTACCTCCCAACAACTGCAATTTAAGTAATGATGAATTAGATGTGCTTATAAATACTTTTAATAATACACTTACCTCAATACATGAAAGCCACTCCAACAAACTGGAGATAAATGACCAAAAACCTCAGTATCCTGATAACATCAAGAAATTTTTTAAAGTTAAGTATGCATGTCAGAAGAACCTAAAGAAAATATATCACAGAACTGGAAATAGAATTAGCAGCGAGTATAAAATTCTCACTAAACAGATACAAGTATTAAGAACAACTAATAATTGTTCTTAATAGTTGTATAAATCTTGAAGATGCTAAAAATTTGAGGCATAGACTCTCAAAAATAACACCAGGTTCTACTGCCTTCAAAGACGTATTTCGGTTCGTTGGTAAAAAGAAGTCTCCTTTCTGCCAGCAGCTCATACACAATGATACTATCACTTCAAATAGTTGTCAAATTTAGAACTCATTATACTGCTGTTTTTCAAGAGGTAAATCCTGAAAGACCGGTTAACAATATAGAGAATCAAATCTCATCATGTGTTGATAGACTACCGTAACATATCTATACATTTGATGACACGTTTCTGGCCGATGGGAATCTTGATAATTACCATTTTACAACAGTGAATAATATCAGAATTCACATTAACAACATTAATAGCAAAAAGTCTTTTGGCTTTAATGGCGTGTACAATTTCATAATTAAAAAGTTCCTGATACAACACTAAAATTATTAGCTGCTATTTTTAACAATTGCATTAATAACTATTTTTCATCGGCTTGGAAAAGCGCAAAAATACTTCCAATTAAAAAAAAGCAGGACAGTAAAAAGCCTGAGGATTTTCGCCCAATAACTTAAGGGATAAAATAGGCATGGTGGCAATATCATTGGATATAGAAAAGGCGTTTGATTCGGTTTATCATAATGGAATCCTCTACAAAATGATAAATCTTGGCGTTGACCCATTTCTAGTAAAAATATTTTGCAGCTACTTTACTAATAGAAAGTTTGGCGTCCAAATCAACAACATTACTTCAGAACTAGGACATGTGAAAAGTGGGGTACCTCAGGGAAGTGTCTTGGCTCCCTTCTTATTTAACATTTTTCTGCATGATTTTCCTCACCAATCTAGAAATTCAAAGGCTATTTTATACGCGGATGATTGTCTTATTTATGCACACAATATATCACCAATACTAGCTCTGAACTCTGCCGAATTTCATCTTGGAGAAATAAGCGCCTATTACAAGAAATGGGACATTAAAATCAACGCGGCCAAGTCTTAGGCTATCTGTTTTAGGAATTCTTCGGGTAAATGTCCTAGATATGTGGTGCCGGAAAATAAATCCCTTCAACTTATACTAGACGGCGAAAATATTCCATTTAAAAATTCAATAAAATATCTCGGAGTACATTTTGATAAATTATTGAAATTTAACGCCCACGCTTGAAGTCTCTTGGGAAAGGCGAAAAAGATTTCTGGAATGTTTGCATCGCTAATGAACAACACATACTTACCTAAGAACACCAAGTTTTACTCGCCATAAGATCGGTTCTGTCTTATGGATTCCCAATCTGGTTTACTATATCTCCTATAGTAGCCAAAGAATTGGAGATATTTGAACGGAAAATTCTAAGAAAATGCATCGGAAAGAATTATGAAAATTTCATAAAACGATTTTCAAATAGTTATGTCTATGAAAATGCCGATGTTCTACCCTTCTGTAGGTACGCCATGTCGTTGCAAGCCATATTTGTTGAGAAACTTGGGCTACACGATAATATGCTTGTCAGCCAAATATACGAAAGCGAGAAAACCACCATCTGGGCTGGATCTACATATCTTTCTCTTGTGGGTATAATCAATGGACGTATTGACGACGATCCAGCTCCTCTGGACCTTCTCTCATTCTATATGAGCCCTGCCTCTGGCAATCATAGGGGCTGAAGATGATATACGTATATACTAAATTTTACATGAACCGTAATATGAATATGTTTTGTCAATTTATGTAACAGAACTTTTGTTATTTAGTTTTAGTAATGTTATTTATTTAGTTTTAGTATTGTTATTTACAGACGTCTGCTCTGTTAGCGACTTTAAAGGACGAAAGCAAGCCAAAACTTTTAATTTTGTATTTTTTTTTTACATATTCTATCTCACTTTAGCAATGTTCCTTTTACGTTAACTTAGTTATTAGAGTAAGACACATATAGCTCTAAGAATGTTATTATTCTCATAGTATGTAAGACAATCAATGTAATCGAAAAAGAAGAAGACTTAATAAAATTTTTACTTACTTACTAATAAAAAAATGTATCAGTATTTTAAGGGTAAAGTTATTTTATATTATTTCGGTACCGGTATTTTAGGGATAACGATTTTTTCAGTTATTTCGGTATCGGTATTTTAGCGATAACGGTATTTTCTATTGTTTCGGTAACAGTATTTTAAGGATAACGATTTTTTCAGTCATTTTGGTAACGTTATTTTAGGAGTAACTATAGTCAGTTGAAAGGGTATTGAATCGATAACGATATTTTAGCGGAATTGCCTGCCAACCATGTAAAATAGACAATCATCAAAGCAATGACCCAACAAGGGCGTGGATACTGAAGAGCGTGTTGCATGTTGCGGAAACCGAAAAAACTATGTATTTATTCAATTTTCCTTCTCTATAATTTACTAATAAAAATTTTTATATTTTTTTTGCAATAAGAAACAATTTATAAAAAAAGAATATGATTATATGATCCAAAATCCTATTAATACCATTCATTTACCAAAATAATAGATCAATAATACACAAAAACTTCTTTACCATTTTTCTAAAATTTAAATTTAGTTTTTTTCGTCTCAAAACTTTATATACGATTATAATTTTTTTTATTTATCGCACAACTTAAAAAAAATTTTTGTTTTTTTTCTATTGGAAATAATTTTTTTTTAAACATTTTTATAAGTACCCAGCAAAACCACACACTACCAAATAATGGGTAAAGTAATGTATAGCCATAGATGCCGACGGATTACTTTACACCTTACTTCACTGATGAATTTTACAAGCGATGAGCCCCAAAGTAATGTATATACCCATTACTTTGGAGATGATAATGTAAGGGGTTACTTATATGGTCACGAGAATGGAAAAAGTAATGTGTCTAAAAAGAGATTTTTAAAAAAGTGATTTTATTTTAATTTATTACAAATATTTTATTTAAATAATTTGTTATTAAAAATAATGTCAGCCAAGAATACCCACTGAGCTATCGATGCATATAGTATTTGATTGTTATACACTTAAATGAATTGTTGCGCATCGTTTTTTCGCTAGTTTTGTCAAAATAAACATACCTTACCCTTTTGCTTACAAAAAACACAAATGAATGTATCTAAAAATAGATTTTCAAAAATATTTCAATTATTACTTTACATTTATAAATCATATATTACGTAATCAATTATAAGTAACTTATTACTTTATGCTTGCAAATAATGAAAAAGGTAACGAGCTATCATTACAAGGTAACGCATGAGAATATCGCACCCATTACCAAAGTTTTGCTGGGTATCCCAATAGGAATACTCTTTGGTGATAAGAAATTAGGAAGTTTATTAGACATTCCTGGGAAAATGTTTAAAAAGAAGCTTGAGAATGCTGTAATCCTGGTAAGGTTATTTTTTCTTCAGTAGTATTTTACAGAAAACATACTTAAATGTTTAATATAAGCAAAAAAAATATCCACATTTTTGTATGTTTTGGAACTGATCGGTGAGATTTTATATAACATATAATTTTTTAGAGAAAATTTTGGAATTTCCATATAAAACAATTCCAAAAAACTAAAAATTATTTTCAAATAATTAAAATAAATTATTTAAATTAAATTAAATTCAAGTACATGCTTATATGTTTTTACTTTTTTTTAACCAACCCCTTGTCTTCACATTCGTTTAAGGGTAAAGTTTTTTTTTATTATTTCGGAAATGGTTTTTTATGGGTACCGATATTTTAGTTATTTCAGTAACGGTATTTTATGGGTAACGCTATTTTCTATTATTTCGGTAAGATTATTTTAAGGGTAACGATATTTTCTAATATTTCGGTAACGGTATTTTAACGATATCGATATTTCAGTTGATTCGTTATCGGCATTTTAGCAATAACGCCATTTTATATTATTTCGGTAACGGTATTTTAAGGATAACGATTTGGGGTAACGTGCCCCGATTTTAATAGATTTACAATAAAAATAATATAAAAAACTGATTGAAAACAGTTTATTTTATAAATCAATTGCATCAACATCATATTTGTAAAATATTTGGGTATCTAAAATACGTTTTCAAATAAATTATTGTTTTTATGATTATTGTTATAAATTGTTATAAATAAATATTATAACAATATTATAAATTTTAAAATTGAAAAATCAACTTAAAAATAGGAAAATAGATAAAAGGAAGAAACTAAAATAAATTTAAGAGAAAAACAGAATATACAACGGAGTAATGTCTTCAAATATGAAATATAATATTCCTAAAGGGAATGAGGAGACTAGAAGGCTAATAAATAAATATAAGATGTTGAGGGACAAAAACATTAAATTAAAGGCAAATATTAGTTTTTTAATTCGTTGCCGCAATTCAGGTAAAGGGTGGTTATATTTTAAAGGCCGATGTTGAATGTGAACCACACCTAACCGTTAAGTTTTTTTCTGTATTTCATTTGACATTTCTCAATTTCAGACTAACAAAATTTGAACCATGGAAAGATACACAATCGAACAACGCGTTAAAGTTATTCAGGATTATTATGAAAATTAGCGTTCAAATCAAAATGCATTTCGTGCACTTCGTGATTTTTTTGGTCAGCATAATCGACCAAATGTGTCCACAATCGGGAGAATTGTGGGCAAATTTCAGCAAACCGGGTCTGTGAAAACACCTGTGCATGCTCGCCCAGTTCGTTCTGCGGAAAACATTGCTGTTGTTCGCGATAGTGTGTCATGAGGTCGGCCCAGCATTTACCGTGACTGGTGTTCGCTATCGCTAGATGATAACGAACTTATTGTGGCCAGGAATCGAGGATATGTGGTTTCAACAGGACGGTGCCACTTACCACACAGCTAACGAATGGCTATTTTGCGCGACAAATTCAATGGCGATGTTATTTTCCCGCCAAGATCATGTGATTTGACACCGTTGGACTTCTTTCTTTGGAGTTATTTGAAAGAAAAGGTGTACGTCGATAAAACAGCAACAATTCAAGAGATAAAGAATGAGATAATTCGGCACATTAACGGAATAGAACCACAATAATGCCTCAGCGTCATCGAAAATTTAGACTATCGGATGGAGGTGTGTCGCCGAGGTCGCGGCGGCCATTTGGGCGATATTTTGTTCCATACATAATTGAACCATACCATATTATCATAATAAAAAGAAATTACAATAATTTCCCAAATAATTTGTGTTTTACTCAAAATCAACACCGGGTCTTAAAATTTAACCACCCTTTATAATACCTAATTTTATAAAGAATTCCACTAAAAATTGTTTTAATCTTTTTGAGGAAAATGGACCACAATTTTTGTAAAAATCAATTTTGAGAAATATATGGATAATGCATAATAAGACCCTTGATTTAAGTATTAAACAAAAACACTATATATTAGAAAACAATAGGAAACAATTAGAACAAATAGAATACAATTTAGGTAAATATTTTACAAATGTTAAATTTAACAAAAAGTGGTTTATAAACAATCAGATCAGACATTCCAATAGATACACAATGGATTCTTTCATTAGGAAATTAATATGCATTACCCATCACAAAAACACACTTTTCAGTTCTTAAGATGTTAGCAGATGGAGAAGATTTTGTTCAGACTATTAGGTATGTTATGTATATATGTAAATATTAGTACTAAGTGATATTATACTCTCTCTCTGTTGTAACATTGAAAAAAGAGTTTAGTCTTAAGCCAACCACCGAAACCAGTGTTTCATTTAAACATATCATTTTGGCGACGAATATAATCAAAGAATCCACGTGTGTGTAGTGACTTGTACAATTTGTAGTATTGTTGAAATTTTATCTTAAAAATTTGTCTATCCAATCCCGTCTGAATAAAGCACAACCAATATGAATTTCATGGGCCAAATTGAACATTTTAATCTCGACGATGATTTCGAGTGTTACATTGACCGCATGGGTCATTTGCTAAAACTTAATAATATAGTTGAGAATGCTAGCAAAATATCGTTTTTCGTAAGCACAGGTGGAGGAAATTGAAAATTCATTTTCAACGTAAAACAAATGTTACTGCAGAAAGATTTAAATTCTTAAATAGAAATCAGTTGTCGGAGGAGACTATACAAGACTACATAATAACGATTAAAGGTCTAGCTAATACTTGTAAATACCAATCTTTCTTGGACGACGCTTTAAAAGATAGATTGCTAATGGGAATAAGAAATAAAATGGTTCAAGCTAAGTTAATTGATCTTTGCAAACCAACATTTGAAGAAACGTGTGAAGCAGCACTAAATATGGAAATGCTGAAGGAAGAAATAAGGAAGATGGGCTGTGATCGTGATTCAGCTTTTGTTAATAAAGTAAAAGGTGGAAGAAATAAGGAAAAAGAAGTGGCACCAGTTACTTTTAATCCAAAACGTAGAAACTTCCAGTGCTTTCACTGTGGTCGTTGGGGACACATTCAAAAATTTTGTAATTTATATAATAACCAAAGGTATAGTAATAAGAATATATCTAGTAAGAAACATTTTGTAAGACAGTGTAATGATAGAAATAACAGTATTGATGAAGTGAGATCAGGGGATTATGAGGATGAGGGGAAAAATTGGGATCAAAATAATGAAACAGAGTTAGGTTATTTAAATTCATTGAGTGGCAATAATTCCCCTTTGTACATAACTGTATTTTGTAATAATGTTTCACTCCGAATGGAGATAGACTCTGGTGCGTGTACATCAGTTATTCATATTGACACTTATAATTCTATGTTTTCTAAATTTGAGCTAAAATCTACTGGGAGACAATTAAAAGTAGTCTCTGGATGTCTGGATGTTTTCGTGAGAGTATATAGTAAAAGTGAAGAAGTGCCACTCTTATTATATGTTATAACGGGAGATCTCAATTTTACGCCACTATTGGGTCGTCCGTGGTTAGACGCATTGTTTACTGATTGGAGAGTAAAATTGATTGAGAAAGTAAATGTTATAAATGGGCATAGCAACAATGAGTGCGAGGAAATATTTAAAACGTTTGATTTTGTGTTTCGTAAAACATACGGAGGTCCTCTAACAAAATTCAAGGCTGATATTGTTTTAAGGGAGGAATCGGTGCCAATTTTTTGTAAACCATACACTGTTCCCTATGGGTTACGGGATAGGGTTGAGGAAGAGCTAGAAAGATTACAACAGCATAATATTATATATACGGTTAGGAATAGTAGATGGGCTTCACCAATCGTACCTGTGGAAAAGACTAATGGACAGATAAGAATATGTGTCGATTGTAAGGTTACGATTAATCGGTTTATTAATACTGACCATTACCCGTTACCGAGGTATGATGATATTTTTGCACAGCTATCTGATTGTCTTTATTTTTGCGTATTGGATTTGGAAGGGGCTTACCAACAAGTGGAAGTTTCCGAAAAATCGCAGGAGCTGCTAACCATAAATACCTACAGGGGCCTTTTTCGTTATAGAAGATTAATATTTGGAGTTAAAAGTGCCCCAGCGATTTTTCAATCCATTATGGATAATATTTTAAATGGAGCACCCAAGACTCAATGTTATTTGGATGATATAATTATAGGAGGATCTACGTATGATGAATGTAAAGGGAATTTATATGAACTCCTCACAAGGTTAAACACGTATAAAGTCAAGGTCAATTCTACGAAATGCAAACTGTTTAAGACAGAAATTAAGTTTTTAGGTCATAGAATTTCAAAGGGTAACATAATGCCTGACGTGAATACAATGGAGGCCATTGAAAAGGCCCCCAGATCTGAAAATTTGACACAATTACGGTCGTATTTGGGATTTTTGAACTATTATTCACATTTTATTCTAAATTTGTCGTCGGAACTAGGTCTTTTGTATGAACTAACGAGAAAAGGAGTGGCATTTAAGTGGTCGGAGGATTGTGAGAATTGTTTTATTAGAAGTAAAAAATTGTTACCACAGAATCGTGTTCTAGTTCTCTACAATCCTCACAAGCCAATAGTTTTACAATGTGATGCAAGCCCCTATGGAGTGGGGGCGGTTCTATCACACGTGATAGATGGCGTTCAGCGTCCTATATTATTTTCATCAAGTACACTTTCAAAAGCGGAGCAAAACTATTCCCAATTACATAGGGAGGCCCTTGCGATAATTTTTTGAGTGAAGAAGTTTCATAAACCTTTTATTATTCAATCGGACCATCAACCTCTTAGGGAAATTTTTAACCCGACTAGGCCGGCATCAATGTTGACCGTAGGAAGATTAGTGAGGTGGTCGGTATTATTGAGTATGTATAACTACACCATACAGTATAGAAAGGCTAGCGTGATGGCAAATGCAAACGGATTATCACGTTTACCAATGAATAATACTACAGGAGAGGGCGAGGGCAACATCAATTTTATAGAGAGATTCAGTGGTAATCAAGTATCGATTGAGCAAGTAAAAGCTGACACAGAGAAGGATGACTGTTTAAGGGAAGTTATGAGCATGCTGCTCAAGGGATGGTTAAGTCCGATACCAATGCATATTAAACCATTTTACAACAAAAGGTTGTCGTTGAGTGCAGAAGGAGGGTGTTTGTGGTATAATCATAGATTAGTGATTCCCATTACTATGAGGTCGTGGGTTTTAAGCAGTCTTCATGAATCTCATATTGGCATTGTAAAGATGAAATTATTAGCAAAAAATCACGTGTGGTGGCCGGAAGTAGGAAGAGATATTGAGGAGTATATATCGAATTGCCGAATGTGTCAGGCTACGATTTCAAAGCCCTTGTCATCTGTGACCAGTATTTGGCCGAACCCTAAATATTTTTTTCAAAGGGTGCATATGGATTTTTTTCATTTTAAGAATAGGGTTTCTTTGTTGATAGTGGACGCGTACTCTAAGTGGTTGGATATAAAGGAAATGGCTAACACTAGGTTGGAAATGGTAGTATTGAAACTTAGGGAAATTTTTTCTTATTTTGGAATACCTAATACAATAGTATCTGATAATGGGCCACCATTTAGTTCAGATGGGTTTGTTCAATTTTGTCGTTCTAATAATATTAAATGCGTTAAAAGTCCTCCGTACCACCCAGAATCAAACGGAATTGCCGAAAGAGCAGTACAAACTGCAAAAACACATCTTAAAAAGTATTTCCTCGACCCAAGGACTGCATCATGGCCACTTAATTTGATCTTAAATAATTTCTTACTAAAATATCGGTCTATCCCATCTACAGTAACAGAAAAATCTCCCAATGATTTAATTTTTACACACAAAAGAAACACTCTGTTTGCGGAGAGTTTTGGAAGGGATAATAAAAATGTTGACTATAAGACCATCTCGATTAAGGGGAACAAAAATCAATACGATAAGAAAGTACCCTTATTAAAATCAGGACAACATGTTTTTTATAAGTTAGTATCTAACTCTGGGACAAAATGGTTAAACCCCACAGTTATTAAACCATTGGGCAATGTAATGTATTCGATCAATGTCAGTGGACAATATCGCACTGCACATGTGTCGCAATTGAGATTAGATAGACCAAAGTCAATTAGCAGTACAGTTTTCCCAATTAGTGATAAAAGGAGAATTACTCAGGAGGCAAGGAAGAGGAAGAGATCGGAGTCCGTGGGGTCAGAATGGGTTTTACGTCAATCAGAAAGGTTAAAACAAATGAGAATCGATTTAAACGACTTAAAATCGTAATCTCTTACATCATTTAGGAAGAAAGGAATATTTGCGAGTTTAGTCTCTGTGCGTTTCATTTAGGAAGGGCAATTTGAGACAATACCTTCTGTTATGGCGGTGCAAATCATGTTAATAATTTTCTACTATTGTATACCTATGTACTTATTATTAGTTGTAATTGTAGTTCTTAGTTTTCATTAAATGGTTATTACTTCATACACTTAAGTAGATATATTATTTTAAGCTAAGTGGGGAGAAATGTTATGTATATATGTAAATATTAGTACTAAGTGATATTATACTCTCTCTCTGTTGTAACATTGAATAAAGAGTTTAATCTTAAGCCAACCACCGAAACCAGTGTTTCATTTAAACATATCAAGGGAAAAGAAGAACAGGAAATAGCAAGGACTAGACTAACTACTATAATTGATGACCATTTGAATAAAATTAAATTTATGTCATAGAGACAATTTTATTCTTAACAATGTTAAACAAAACAGAAAAAAATTTTAAAAATAACCGAGAGATTTTAATTCTGAATGCAGATAAGGGTAATATTACAGTTGCGATGAATAAACATGACTATAGTTCAAGAATGAATGATATTCTTAATGACGACTCAAAATATCAAATATTGACAAAAGACCCTACGATTAAGCTACAACAGACAAATAATGATATAGTAGAAAAACTTTTCAAATTAGAAATAATAAAATCTTTTCAGAAGAAAAATTTTGAAACAACAACTGCTACAGCACCAAAATTATATGAAGTTCCAAAAATCCATAAGGAAACATTTCTATTAAGACCAATTTGTTCAAGTATCAATTTTTCATCTTATGAACTTAGCAGATATATAACAGGAATTCTTAGAAAGATAACAGAAAATTCAGTATACAATTAAAAGATAGGATTAAAGAAATCAATATACAAAATGATGATAAGATAATTTCGTTAGATTTAATATCCTTATTCCCTAGTATGTATACCTTATTATAGAAGAAAAATGGAATATAATTAGAAAACATACGACTATTGAAAAAGAGTTATTTTTCAGAATTCTCAAATTTTGCATAGATGATAATAGATATTTTCAATATAATAACAAAATATATTCTCAACAAAAAGGATTACCTATGTGTTCTCCAGCTTCTTCAGTTGTAGCAGATATAGTATTGGAAGAGTTATTTGATACATGTGTTAGAAAATTATCTATTAAACCAAAAATTATGACGAAATATGTAGATGATTTATTTTGTATTATTTCAGAATGTGAAATAGAAAATATGTTAAACATGTTTAATTCATTTCATCAGGATATTAAATTTACTATCGAAAAGGAATGTTATCATGCAGATTGGAACCAAAAACCAATTTCTTCAGGGAGAATTATTAATTACCATTCAAAACATCAAAGAAGAGTTATTAAAAATACTGCCAAAAATCCTAAAGATAAAGTCCTAAACATTAGTGATTTAGTTTTTCATAGAAATAATAAAATAAGAATCAAAAATATTTTAAAGGATAATAATTTCCCAAGAGAAATGATTTGTAAATTGATTAGACAGTACAAAGGACACAGGGAAGGTAGTGTTAATATAGTTACTGAACCTAAGATTCACAAGTTTTTAACTTATGTACCAATGATTTCTGAACGATTAGAAAATTCCAATATTTATGATATCAATAATTATAGGATGGCTCATAGAACATTTAAAAGTACATTAGATAAATTATTTAGTAAAATGAAAGATAAGGATAGTGAAAAATGTAGTAGAGTATATATAGGTACCACGAAAAACAAATTAAAAACTAGATTAGCAGGACATAGATCTGATCAAAAATACATCTTCTCAAAAATCTGCATTATCACGCACCAGATTTTGAAAATACAACAGTTTTAAATACAGAAACAAACTACAAACGACGCGTTACGTTAGAAATGTTACAAATTATTAACATCCCAGCTAAACTTTGGTAATGGAAGCGATATTCTCATGCGTTACCTTGTAATGATAGCTCGTTAACTTTTTCATTATTTGCAAGAATAAAGTAATAAGTTACTCATTATTGATTACGTAATATATGATTTATAAATGTAAAGTAATAATTGAAATATTTTTGAAAATCTATTTTTAGATACATTACTTTGTGTTTTTTGTAAGCAAAAGGATAATGTATTTTTGTTTTGATAACACTAGCGAAAAAACGAAGCGCAACAATACATTTAAGTTTAAAGCAATCAAATACTATATGCGTCGATAGCTCAGTGGGTAGAGTTCTTGGCTGGCAACCAGATTTCCCTGGTTCGATTCCCATCTATATCTACTTAAATTTGTATGGAATATTTATATAAAATTAAAAAAAAAAAAAAACCTATAATTAACAATTTCGTTGCTTCATTAAATTTTGTTTTTTAAAAATTAGTTAAAAATTCAAATAAGAAAAAAATCCTTGAAGAAGCTATCCATTGAGATATTGGATTAAAAATAAATGTTTTCTTTTATAAAATTGAATTTGGGCTTGAAAAATTAATTACCAAGAATTAATATCAAAAAGGTCGAAGAAATTAAACTGAATAACTTACAAGTTTGTTAAACAGCTGATTGTAAATGAATGCAATATGAAAACAAGTAAAAAAGGGCTAAATTCGGCTGTGCCGAATCTTTGAATACCCTCCACCATAGGGGCTGAAGATGATATACGTATATACTAAATTTTGCATGAACTGTAATATGAATATGTTTTGTCAATTTACGTAACGAACTTTTGTTATTTAGTTTTAGTAATGTTATTAATTTAGTTTTAGTAATGTTATTTACAGAGGTCTGCTCTGTTAGCGACTTTAACATTGTTGTTTTTATACCCTCCACCATATATGGTGAGGGTATATATCAGTTTGTCATTCCGTTTGTAATATGTCGAAATATAGGTTTAAGACCCCATAAAGTATATACATTCGTGATCCTTATGCAATTTTAAGTCGATTTAGCGATGTCCGTCTGTCTGTCTCGACGCGAAGACGCAAGCGGGGGTGCCTATTTTTACCCAGATTATTGAACATCCTCCCGAGCAGTTTGGTATTTAAAATGAGCAAAATCGGTCAAGCGGTTCAAAAGTTATGAGTGAAAATGTGAAGGTACCTCTAAATTTTCCATACAAATTTGTACAATTTTTCTGTATCTATTTTTTTTCTGTTAAGTAAGTAAAAATGTTATTAAGTCTTCTTATTGTTCGATTACATATATTGTCTTACATACTATGATAACTTAGTTGCTTTGCATAAAACAACGTAGTAAAACATTTTTTATACCCTCCACCATATATGGTGAGGGTATATATCAGTTTGTCATTCCGTTTGTAATATGTCGAAATATAGGTTTAAGACCCTATAAAGTATATATATTCGTGATCCTTATGCAATTTTAAGACGATTTAGCGATGTCCGTCTGTCTGTCCGTCTGTCTGTCTGTTGAAATGGCGATCACGACGCGAAGACGCAAGCGGGGGTGCCTATTTTTACCCAGATTATTTAACATCCTCCCGAGCAGTTTGGTATTTAAAATGATCAAAATCGGTTCAGCGGTTCAAAAGTTATGAGTGAAAATGTGAAGGTACCTCTAAATTTTCCATACAAATTTGTACAATTTTTCTGTATCTATTTTTTTTCTGTTAAGTAAGTAAAAATGTTATTAAGTCTTCTTATTGTTCGATTACATTTATTGTCTTACATACTATGAGAAGAGCTATATGTGTGTTACTTTGATAACGAAGTTAACGTAAAAATCAACAATGTTAAAGTCGCTAACAGAGCAGACCTCTGTAAATAACATTGCTAAAACTAAATAAATAACATTACTAAAACTAAATAACAAAAGTTCGTTACATAAATTGACAAAACATATTCATATTACAGTTCATGCAAAATTTAGTATATACGTATATCATCTTCAGCCCCTATGGTGGAGGGTATTCAAAAATTCGGCACAGCCGAATTTAGCCCTTTTTTACTTGTTTTTTTTTTTGTATTTACAAAGATTTAAACACATTTTTTTAAACTTTTAGATGTTTCTTTTTTTGCTTGTAAATTCTTTCTGGCAATAATTTGTCAAGTAAAATTTTGCAGAAAGAAGAAGAACTCTTAACATCAAACTGTCACTTTTTTCTCTCTTTTTTCTTTATGTTTACTGAATATTTGTGTAAACGAACGACATCCAGTAAAATTTTTACAAATTTGTACAACTTATTGGGTAAACGAACGAAACTATAATTGATTTAGAAAAATCTAAAAATCGATACAAAATTCATATATGTATGAGTATTAGAGTGACCTAAAAAACATTAATTTTTTTTCGCAATCTCCACAGTTTTGCCCCTATTCGTTAATGACTAAAAACTATTGTTTCCAATTATTCGGCACTGCTGAAGAAGCTGGTCGAGAAATTATAAAATTTTTGAATAAACAATATCTGCATTCAGTGGTGTGCCCAGGATTTTGTTTCGGGGGGGGGGGCAATATATATTTTCTAAAAATTTTAAAAATAAAAGCTGGCAATTTCTCTAACAAAAATAATTTAAAACTTATTTATTACATTGACTGAGATCTAATGTATACGTTTAATATTAAGTACATTTTAATTGTTTTTGTGTTGTAAAGCTTCTTTCCGCTGTTAGATCATTTTGATAAAAAATCTATTATGCTCCAAAATTCTTTTGACGAAATGTCAAAGACTAGGCTTGGTGCAATATATTAAAATTCTTTACCACATTATCGTGACTGGAAAATCTATTTGTCAGGCTAAAATTTTTACTTAAAATCACTCGATTTTTGTTATAAAAATTTTCATTTTGTTTTTCGTATATTAATAATTGTAGAAGTTGGCGCCGCAGGCGAAAATTTTGTTTCTCATACATTTAAAACAAATGTGATTCTTAACAAGTTTCGAAATTGACAAGCTCTAAGACGCAATGTCATTGAAAACCAGTCGCTCTAAAATTTTATAAGATTCCAGCAAAACTTTACTAATGGGTGCGATATTCTCATGCGTTACCTTGTAATGATAGCTCGTTACCTTTTTCATTATTTGCAAGCATAAAGTAATAAGTTACTCATTATTGATTATGTAATATATGATTTATAAATGTAAAGTAATAATTGAAATATTTTTGAAAATCTATGTTTAGATACATACTTTGTGTTTTTTTTTTTGTAAGCAAAAGGGTATATGTATGTTTGTTTTGATAACACTAGCGAAAAAACGAAGCGCAACAATTCATTTAAGTTCAAAGCAATCAGTGGTAGAGTTCTTGGCTGGCAACCAGATTTCCCTGGTTCGATTCCCATTTTGACCACATTATTTTAAATTACAAAAATTTAAACAAAATAATTGTAATAATTTTTTTTAATAAAAATTCCTCTTTTTTAAAAATCTATTTTTAGACACATTACTTTTTCAATTCTAGTAACCATATAACATTACATTAACCATATAACATTACATTATCACCTCTTAAGTAATGGGAATATACATTACTTTGAGGCCTATAAAATTCATCAATGAAGTAAGGTGTAAAGTAATCCATCGGCCCCTATGGCTATACATTACTTTATCCATTATTTGGTAATGTGTGGTTTTGCTGGGATCGTCGGATGCTGCAAATACCGCATATCGGAAATTTATTGCTCTTCCATTGTTACCAGCAAATTTAAAAAGAACTGGCGAGGAGGACACACTCATGGACGGAGAGCAGAAATTTATTTAATTTTTGAACTATTTGGAAAGGCAGTGGATGCGCATCACTAAAATATTTGATTTATATTAAATGATTTTTATTATATTTCTTAAAAATATTTCAATTTAGGTTGGTCCAAGTAAATTTAATGTTTAAGGAGTACATTCGGATGTTATTGATTCCATGCAATATAAATGCGTATAATGATGCTGTGCATAAGCAACATTTCTTTGCTTTGCATATTTTAGTCATTTTTCATTTCATAATATTTGGGGCAATTTTTTTTTCCATTAAATTGGTGTTATTTTACAATCTACAATAATAAATGAAAATGTGCCACAAACTTAATTTTGCGGCTAATTTTCATTTGGTTGGGGAACTTTTTCATTATATTTTTAGTATTAATTTTCACATTGAAATTGGATTCATATTGTTTTGGGGCATTTTGCACAGCGCCACCGTGATCTACATCGAAGTTTTAAAAATAAAAAAGCACAGATATCATGGGAAGGTGTAATAGCCACGTGCAAGTTTTTACACAAATTCAAAGACCATTTCAAAAACGAATAGATTTTTTCAATAATTTGTATACCCTCCGCCATATATGGTAAGGGTATATATCAGTTTGATATTCCGTTTGTAACATGTCGAAATATAGATTTAAGACCCCATAAAGTATATATATTCGTGATCCTTATGCAATTTTAAGTCGATTTAGCGATGTCCGTCTGTCTGTCTGTTGAAATGGCGACCACGACGCGAAGACGCAAGCGGGGTGCCTATTTTTACCCAGATTATTGAACATCCTCCCGAGCAAAATCGGTTAAGCGGTTCAAAAGTTATGAGTGGAAATGTGAAGGTACCTCTTAATTTTCCATACAAATTGGTTCAATTTTTCTGTATCTATTTTTTTTTCTGTTAAGTAAGTAAGTAAGTAAGTAAGTAAGTAAGTAAGTAAGTAAGTAAGTAAGTAAGTAAGTAAGTAAGTAAGTAAGTAAGTAAGTAAGTAAGTAAGTAAGTAAGTAAGTAAGTAAGTAAGTAAGTAAGTAAGTAAGTAAGTAAGTAAGTAAGTAAGTAAGTAAGTAAGTAAGTAAGTAAGTAAGTAAGTAAGTAAGTAAGTAAGTAAGTAAGTAAGTAAGTAAGTAAGTAAGTAAGTAAGTAAGTAAGTAAGTAAGTAAGTAAGTAAGTAAGTAAGTAAGTAAGTAAGTAAGTAAGTAAGTAAGTAAGTAAGTAAGTAAGTAAGTAAGTAAGTAAGTAAGTAAGTAAGTAAGTAAGTAAGTAAGTAAGTAAGTAAGTAAGTAAGTAAGTAAGTAAGTAAGTAAGTAAGTAAGTAAGTAAGTAAGTAAGTAAGTAAGTAAGTAAGTAAGTAAGTAAGTAAGTAAGTAAGTAAGTAAGTAAGTAAGTAAGTAAGTAAGTAAGTAAGTAAGTAAGTAAGTAAGTAAGTAAGTAAGTAAGTAAGTAAGTAAGTAAGTAAGTAAGTAAGTAAGTAAGTAAGTAAGTAAGTAAGTAAGTAAGTAAGTAAGTAAGTAAGTAAGTAAGTAAGTAAGTAAGTAAGTAAGTAAGTAAGTAAGTAAGTAAGTAAGTAAGTAAGTAAGTAAGTAAGTAAGTAAGTAAGTAAGTAAGTAAGTAAGTAAGTAAGTAAGTAAGTAAGTAAGTAAGTAAGTAAGTAAGTAAGTAAGTAAGTAAGTAAGTAAGTAAGTAAGTAAGTAAGTAAGTAAGTAAGTAAGTAAGTAAGTAAGTAAGTAAGTAAGTAAGTAAGTAAGTAAGTAAGTAAGTAAGTAAGTAAGTAAGTAAGTAAGTAAGTAAGTAAGTAAGTAAGTAAGTAAGTAAGTAAGTAAGTAAGTAAGTAAGTAAGTAAGTAAGTAAGTAAGTAAGTAAGTAAGTAAGTAAGTAAGTAAGTAAGTAAGTAAGTAAGTAAGTAAGTAAGTAAGTAAGTAAGTAAGTAAGTAAGTAAGTAAGTAAGTAAGTAAGTAAGTAAGTAAGTAAGTAAGTAAGTAAGTAAGTAAGTAAGTAAGTAAGTAAGTAAGTAAGTAAGTAAGTAAGTAAGTAAGTAAGTAAGTAAGTAAGTAAGTAAGTAAGTAAGTAAGTAAGTAAGTAAGTAAGTAAGTAAGTAAGTAAGTAAGTAAGTAAGTAAGTAAGTAAGTAAGTAAGTAAGTAAGTAAGTAAGTAAGTAAGTAAGTAAGTAAGTAAGTAAGTAAGTAAGTAAGTAAGTAAGTAAGTAAGTAAGTAAGTAAGTAAGTAAGTAAGTAAGTAAGTAAGTAAGTAAGTAAGTAAGTAAGTAAGTAAGTAAGTAAGTAAGTAAGTAAGTAAGTAAGTAAGTAAGTAAGTAAGTAAGTAAGTAAGTAAGTAAGTAAGTAAGTAAGTAAGTAAGTAAGTAAGTAAGTAAGTAAGTAAGTAAGTAAGTAAGTAAGTAAGTAAGTAAGTAAGTAAGTAAGTAAGTAAGTAAGTAAGTAAGTAAGTAAGTAAGTAAGTAAGTAAGTAAGTAAGTAAGTAAGTAAGTAAGTAAGTAAGTAAGTAAGTAAGTAAGTAAGTAAGTAAGTAAGTAAGTAAGTAAGTAAGTAAGTAAGTAAGTAAGTAAGTAAGTAAGTAAGTAAGTAAGTAAGTAAGTAAGTAAGTAAGTAAGTAAGTAAGTAAGTAAGTAAGTAAGTAAGTAAGTAAGTAAGTAAGTAAGTAAGTAAGTAAGTAAGTAAGTAAGTAAGTAAGTAAGTAAGTAAGTAAGTAAGTAAGTAAGTAAGTAAGTAAGTAAGTAAGTAAGTAAGTAAGTAAGTAAGTAAGTAAGTAAGTAAGTAAGTAAGTAAGTAAGTAAGTAAGTAAGTAAGTAAGTAAGTAAGTAAGTAAGTAAGTAAGTAAGTAAGTAAGTAAGTAAGTAAGTAAGTAAGTAAGTAAGTAAGTAAGTAAGTAAGTAAGTAAGTAAGTAAGTAAGTAAGTAAGTAAGTAAGTAAGTAAGTAAGTAAGTAAGTAAGTAAGTAAGTAAGTAAGTAAGTAAGTAAGTAAGTAAGTAAGTAAGTAAGTAAGTAAGTAAGTAAGTAAGTAAGTAAGTAAGTAAGTAAGTAAGTAAGTAAGTAAGTAAGTAAGTAAGTAAGTAAGTAAGTAAGTAAGTAAGTAAGTAAGTAAGTAAGTAAGTAAGTAAGTAAGTAAGTAAGTAAGTAAGTAAGTAAGTAAGTAAGTAAGTAAGTAAGTAAGTAAGTAAGTAAGTAAGTAAGTAAGTAAGTAAGTAAGTAAGTAAGTAAGTAAGTAAGTAAGTAAGTAAGTAAGTAAGTAAGTAAGTAAGTAAGTAAGTAAGTAAGTAAGTAAGTAAGTAAGTAAGTAAGTAAGTAAGTAAGTAAGTAAGTAAGTAAGTAAGTAAGTAAGTAAGTAAGTAAGTAAGTAAGTAAGTAAGTAAGTAAGTAAGTAAGTAAGTAAGTAAGTAAGTAAGTAAGTAAGTAAGTAAGTAAGTAAGTAAGTAAGTAAGTAAGTAAGTAAGTAAGTAAGTAAGTAAGTAAGTAAGTAAGTAAGTAAGTAAGTAAGTAAGTAAGTAAGTAAGTAAGTAAGTAAGTAAGTAAGTAAGTAAGTAAGTAAGTAAGTAAGTAAGTAAGTAAGTAAGTAAGTAAGTAAGTAAGTAAGTAAGTAAGTAAGTAAGTAAGTAAGTAAGTAAGTAAGTAAGTAAGTAAGTAAGTAAGTAAGTAAGTAAGTAAGTAAGTAAGTAAGTAAGTAAGTAAGTAAGTAAGTAAGTAAGTAAGTAAGTAAGTAAGTAAGTAAGTAAGTAAGTAAGTAAGTAAGTAAGTAAGTAAGTAAGTAAGTAAGTAAGTAAGTAAGTAAGTAAGTAAGTAAGTAAGTAAGTAAGTAAGTAAGTAAGTAAGTAAGTAAGTAAGTAAGTAAGTAAGTAAGTAAGTAAGTAAGTAAGTAAGTAAGTAAGTAAGTAAGTAAGTAAGTAAGTAAGTAAGTAAGTAAGTAAGTAAGTAAGTAAGTAAGTAAGTAAGTAAGTAAGTAAGTAAGTAAGTAAGTAAGTAAGTAAGTAAGTAAGTAAGTAAGTAAGTAAGTAAGTAAGTAAGTAAGTAAGTAAGTAAGTAAGTAAGTAAGTAAGTAAGTAAGTAAGTAAGTAAGTAAGTAAGTAAGTAAGTAAGTAAGTAAGTAAGTAAGTAAGTAAGTAAGTAAGTAAGTAAGTAAGTAAGTAAGTAAGTAAGTAAGTAAGTAAGTAAGTAAGTAAGTAAGTAAGTAAGTAAGTAAGTAAGTAAGTAAGTAAGTAAGTAAGTAAGTAAGTAAGTAAGTAAGTAAGTAAGTAAGTAAGTAAGTAAGTAAGTAAGTAAGTAAGTAAGTAAGTAAGTAAGTAAGTAAGTAAGTAAGTAAGTAAGTAAGTAAGTAAGTAAGTAAGTAAGTAAGTAAGTAAGTAAGTAAGTAAGTAAGTAAGTAAGTAAGTAAGTAAGTAAGTAAGTAAGTAAGTAAGTAAGTAAGTAAGTAAGTAAGTAAGTAAGTAAGTAAGTAAGTAAGTAAGTAAGTAAGTAAGTAAGTAAGTAAGTAAGTAAGTAAGTAAGTAAGTAAGTAAGTAAGTAAGTAAGTAAGTAAGTAAGTAAGTAAGTAAGTAAGTAAGTAAGTAAGTAAGTAAGTAAGTAAGTAAGTAAGTAAGTAAGTAAGTAAGTAAGTAAGTAAGTAAGTAAGTAAGTAAGTAAGTAAGTAAGTAAGTAAGTAAGTAAGTAAGTAAGTAAGTAAGTAAGTAAGTAAGTAAGTAAGTAAGTAAGTAAGTAAGTAAGTAAGTAAGTAAGTAAGTAAGTAAGTAAGTAAGTAAGTAAGTAAGTAAGTAAGTAAGTAAGTAAGTAAGTAAGTAAGTAAGTAAGTAAGTAAGTAAGTAAGTAAGTAAGTAAGTAAGTAAGTAAGTAAGTAAGTAAGTAAGTAAGTAAGTAAGTAAGTAAGTAAGTAAGTAAGTAAGTAAGTAAGTAAGTAAGTAAGTAAGTAAGTAAGTAAGTAAGTAAGTAAGTAAGTAAGTAAGTAAGTAAGTAAGTAAGTAAGTAATAAAAAGTACAAATTAAAAGTTTGACAAGGCTTGCTTTCGGCCTTTAAAGTCGGTAACAGAGCAGACGTCTGTAAATAACATTACTAAAACTAAATAACAAAAGTTCTGTTACATAAATTGACAAAACATATTCATATTACAGTTCATGCAAAATTTAGTATATACTTATGTCATATTCAACCCCTATGATTGCCGGAGGCTGGGATCATATAGAATGAGGTAAGGTCCAGTGGAGCTGGATCGTCGTCAATACGTCCATTGATTATACCGACAAGAGTAAGATATGTAGATCCAACCCAGATGGTGTTTTCTCGCGTTCGTATATTTGGCTTACAAGCTCGTGTACCGCAAGTTTCTTAACAAATCTGGCTTGCAACGACATGGCGTACCTACAGAAGGGTATAACATCGGCATTTTCATAGACGTATCTATTTAAAAATCGTTTTATGAAATTTTCATAATTTTTTCCGATTTTCTTAGGATTTTCCGTTAAAATATCTCCAATTTTTTGGCTACTATAGGAGATATAGTAAACAGATTGGGTTTTTCTGTTAAGCTTCCGAAGACATTTATATCTAAAGAAAGAGCAAAATACATAATTGCTTTAGTGCCGCTACTTTTAATAGGTGGCGCTGAATTAAATAAAACAATACCCTGCCCCATGGCTAGGTCCAAAGAAATTTATATATAAAGAAAGAGCAAAATTCATAATTGCTTTAGTGCCGCTACTTTTGAATATGTGGCGCAGAATCACATTAAAACTATACCCTGCCCCATGGCGATATAGCCTTGGATTAGGCTTTCAACTAACTTATTTACCAAAAATATTAAATTAACTACATACTTTAAATTCTAATGCATTCAGATGTTACTATTAGCCTTATTACATAATTTTAAAGTCAATTTTTCAAAAAAGAAATTTTCATAAAGGAAAATAGTATATTTTTTTATTCAATTTGTATTTTTGAGAATTGAGGGATTGGCAAATGTATATTTATGTTAATTTTTTCTTTTATAAAAAAAATACACATGATTAAAGTGCAATATTGTGCTCTTAAACATCTAAATGAATATTGATTTAAAAAATTAAGGTATAATATGCACATAAAACATATATTTTTCATAGTTTTTGGCAAATATTCATTTATGTTACGAAGAAAATAGAAAATCAATAATACTCTACTGCATATTGTAGCACAATATGGCTTATGGAGACTAGCTCTGCAGCAAAATATGCCTAATGGAGAGAATACACCTTCTGATGGGCCATCTATTGACAAATAGTTACAACTCATGTTCTTTCAGAAAGTGCATTCTCTCCATTAGGCATATTCAGCTGCAGAGCTAGTTCCCATTAGCCGGAACAAAATTGAGTATTTGACAAAAACTATGCTTTAAAATGTGTTTTTTGTGCATGGTTAAAAAAAACTTGTGAAAATGTAAAGGTGCCTCTAAATTGCCCATACAAATTTAGTACAATTTTATAGTAGCGATTGGTACATAACATATTTTCTCATATTTTTTCACCAGTCGCTTATCAGTAAATATTTTGTATTCACCTCAAACATTTTTTCACCACTAAAATTTTTTTTCACCACAAAAAATTTTTTCACCTTAAAAATTTTTTTTCACCTCTAAATTTTTTTTCCACCAAAAAAGTTCATTTCACATCTAAAAAAGTTTTTTACCTCAAAAATTTAAATTATTTGTTTCAACAACAGAAGAGAACATCTGTTTAGAATAGTGGTGGAGGGTATTCAAAGATACGGCACAACCGAATTTAGCTCTTTTTTACTTGTTTTAATTGCATTTGGTAAATTTTAATTTTATTTGATCTTTTTAAGTATCGATTGCGAATTTGTGAATTTTATTTGTAATTTTTGGAATTTTGAAATTGTGTTCTTTCATTTCGGATTTTTTTTATTTCAATTGTCATTTATTAGCAATTTTGTCTATTTTTTTTTATAAAAAAATACTGTATTTTTATATCTCTACATTTATAACTACTTGTTTTCATATATGGACTTCCACAGAACACGAAATATAGCAATTATATTGTATGTCCTGCTGTACATTTACTAACAAACACATAATATATTTGTTAGCTTTTGCTATTTTTAAAATTTTAAAAATTGCAAATAGAAAAATTTTAAATATTTTTATGACAAATATTTTTGTTTACATTTAAAAGAGAAAAGTCACACTTTTATAAAATCTTACTTTTTAACTACTATAACTACTTTAAAAGTCTATATAAGTGTTGTTAATTAAATATTTTAAATTTTTAATTCATATGTTTTGATATAAAAATAAACCCAAAAAACTGAAATTTTGGGGATTCCAGTTAAACTTAATGTGATAATTGAATCTCAGATTTTTAATTAAAAAAAGTAATACAATTGGAAAAACGATTTTTTTTTGTTTTAAAAGAAAATATACAAATTAAATAATTCCACTTAGGACATGTGCGAGGTAGCTAAATAAACTCTAAACTAAATACAAATTCACAAAAGATTTTAAAATTCCTTTGCCAAAATATTTGAACAATTTTTAAAATTTCATATAAATTTGTATACCTGAATTTAGTTTAGATTTTATTTGGACAACTGAAACCCACTCAATATTGAGTAATAGCAGATAAGGATACGACGTGTAAATCAACCTTTATACACAACATGTATTTTACAGTGTGCTTGTCAAAATTTCCACTGCAAAATACATACATGGTGTGTAAACGCAAAGAAAATTTGCTTCTGTAAATGTCAGCCTGATTTTATAGTGTGAACATTTTCAATTAGAGCTTGTTCTATTTTCAACTAACATGACATCAGCTGTTTTGCAGTCAATTGTTTGTGGCGCCAAGAATATTAAGAATATAATATTAATAATATTTAATATAAAAATTAGTATGTATATAACTTGTCATTCGTATATTTAAATCGAAAAGGAGCATGGAAAAGTCCACTATCTCTTCTCGGCAACCATTTTGGCTCCATAAGCCATGTTTTTTAACTTTTTTTGCTTAATTTTTTATTTTTCAATTTTATGGCAGCTATTATTGAAATAACGATTGCAATTGTTTAATTTTTTGAATCCATTTTTAAACTTTATTTTCAAGAACACAAAAAAGTCATAACAAAAACAGGTGTTATGAACTATTGTAGGTTACGTCAGATGAAACTAAAAACGTAAGTGTGAAAACAAAAATTATAAACCGCGCAGTTACAGATGGATCGTACATACATAGTGTGTAAAACCAGCTTAACTGAGAGAAAATTGAGAAAATTTCCCTGATTTCAAATTTTTCTCATTTCTGCACAAATTTCAGCAAAATCTGGAAAAACCCAATTGGACTTGCAAAAAAATTAATTGGGCTTGCAAAGAAAATTAATTGGAAACAAAAAAAAGAAAACAAAAATACCTGGTAAACTGTTTAAATAAGATAATAGTTAAATTGTTTTCACGAAACAACTTGTTTTTACTAAAGTTTTTCAACTTTTTTATTATTTATTTTTTTTTTTTTTGATAATTCAATCAAGTCAAATAAGTTACAAAATTCCATGTTATTTTTTTCGTTTTTAATTTTTTGTAATTTTAAACGGAACTCTTTTTAAGGAAATAAAAATTTCGAAATGAAGGCAATTTTTTGTATATTATTATTATTTTCGTAACGTCATAGTGCTTGTTAGGAAAATACCAAGCCACGTGTTAAAAGCAAAATAAACGTTATTCAAAAAAAAAAAAAAATAAGATATTTTTTCATAGTTCAAGGTTAAAATAGCTTCAGTATCAGATTTTTGAAAGTTAATTATTTCTCGTAATCTAGAGCAATAATTTAACAGTTAAATTTTCTGTTCCAAAGAACACCTGGTAATATGTTTTTCTATCGGTTTATAATATGTTTTTCTATCGGTTTTAATACCGATGATTTTTGTTTTAAATATTTCAAAAGTAATATATTATATTGCTCCTAGAACCCCTTCTGGAACTAGGCTTTGTTAGCTATATCATTTATTCAATAGAATTGGTTCTAGTAGCATATGTAGAATTAATTTGGTTGAAACCGATTGTAAAAAATTTTCGTAGGAGAAAAAAGGAAGAATTCCTACGTAATTAAAGTCAATTTTTTTTCCTCAGATTTTATTTTTTATTTATTATGCAAAGTTACGAAATTTGGTAGTTTAAAGAAAAAATAACGGAAAAATCTATATTAAAAATTTAACCAATTTTAACCGATTATTCGGGTTGAATAATTATTTGTGTTTTAAATTATTTGTTTCCACGTTAACCTAAGAGGCGATTAATCGAGGAATCGGTAATCGATTAACCGAATTGAAAACACTACTTAAAACTCTCTGTCACAAGTTTCAGCTAAGTTCGTTTACATTTAGAGGTAGCACAAAAAGTTACCTTTTAAGAATTAGTAATTTCTTGTTAGAGTAATTTAAACAAAAAGTGGGGTTGACTATAAGTTGAATCATTTTTACCCTAATTATGCTCCTCTTACAACAAAAGCTTTTGTTTTGTTTAAAATTTTTCTGTTCGCCTGGTAGCTTGAAATCGAGGCTTAAAAGTAAAGTCAAGCTAAAGTACTCCGATGTTCTGCAAATGGAGCTGCGACGTGAAGAGGCAGGATTTTAAAGAATGAAGATCCCTACAGTATTTAGTGCACCCCCATAGGGTGCATTAAGATGCAAGGGAATAGCGTCTTTTAGTTACCGAACTTTGTAATATGTACGGAACTTTATTTGGCTGCTGCTTACGATGAAATCTCTACTTATCCTTCCTCTATTATTAATTATGTCCACAATCGTAATAATATTTATATAAGAACAACCAAAAATACACTTTTAAGTTTTCAAAACCCGGTCAATTGCCTTTTTTAATTTAATTTAACGCCTTTTAAATTTTTTCGAATGTTTTCTAAAAAAGGAGTAATTAAAGGTTGATTTACACGTCGACTACCCTTATCTGCTATTACTCAGTATTGGGTTAAAAAACCAGCAAAACAACAAAATATTAAACGTTAGACAAAATATATGTAGTTTATTGTTATACACTCCACCATATATGGTTAGGGTATATATCAGTTTGTTATTCCGTTTGTAACATGTCGAAATAAAGGCCTAAGACCCCATAAAGTACACTCAAAATATTATTGCGTTAAAAACAACTTAAAATACATATTAAATAAATCGAAAATACAATCAAAAAGAGGACTACTGATTTTCCACTATATTCAACCCATTTTGTTGTTTATTTTCAATCATTATTTAATAATCGACAAAAGTAAAAACAATAACCATCAAATTTAAAATAACCATCAAATTTTTACTGACAAAAAGTTAGAAAAAACTACTTTTGTGGTTTGTTTTTCAAATTGAAAGTTTTTTTTTATTTGTATGTAATTTAAGAAAACACAACACACACAGATGTATATATTTTTTATTTTCTTGTGTGTATCTATATTTGAATAATTTCTTGTAATTTTTATTGAAATAATTTTGTATATAGAGCAATTCCATATGAAAGCGATCACCTTTTGGACGACCCCTCTCCGATTTTAAAATAAATAGTCTCAATCGATTGCTCAGCAAAAAATAATGTACCTACATATTTTTTTTTTTTTTATAGTGACTGGTTTAGTGGTGGTGTACACCACTGTCATGTGACAAAATTGAAGAATTCTTCATAAGGGACCTCATTGAAAGTTGTTTTAAAAAAAACTACTAAAGCGATCGCAACGAGTGATAGCTCGTTGGAAAGGTATTGAATCAGGCTTTAATTGAAAAATAAAATTTTCCTAATATTTCTCAGAAATTTACCTTTTTTCCCATGAAAATTAAATTTTCCCATGAAAATTAAATTTTCCGATTTTCCACAGAAGCTCCTAAATTTTCCGGCTAATTTTATTTTTTTTTTGGATTCCTCATAATTTTTGCTTTAAGAATCAGCAATAAAAAAATGGGCCCGACTCCTTGTTTGGACAGGAGAAGAGCATTTAAGAGACCACCTTGTTCTCATTGTTTTTATATTTTTTATAATTGAATTATTTTTAATTATTTAACATTATTTTATTTTATTATTAAAAATACATTTTAAAAATTATTTTACAGTTAAAAATACATTTATGAAGAAAAAATCTTTCTTATTTTGCTGCTTATACTTAATTACAATATTTATTAAAAATTTCAATTGTCTTGGCATCATTATAAAATTAAAGTAACTTTAAATTTAGCACGTCGGCAGACGAAGAGTACCGCTTTACATTAATTGACATATCAGAAATATTTGGTATGAAGCAATGAAACTTTTGCGTTCCAGTTATAGTTTTGACATTATTATATCTGTTTTAAAGTCGTCGCTCCATGGCATCGTGTTCTTTTTGAGTGCATAAAACTGTGTTAATGGCAATTTCCTTGCTTTGAATCCACGAAAACAAATGTTGTCCTTTAAGATCTGGTCAGTATATGGCCTTTGCAAACTTGCCTTAGTCGCCATGCGTTTTAGGGTTCCCCCTAACGCATCGCATGGGCCCTTACCGTGGGACGTCGCAAAAAAGTGCCACTCGACCTTGCAGTTTTGTTCTTCTTCAATTATGCAAAGATTGTAAAAATTTTTTGTACTCTTGTACTGAGAAGCCGCGCCGTCTGAGAAAAACGTTACTTTGTCTATTGCATCGAATTTTGATCTTAAGAATTCAAACAGTTTCATTTGAATAAATAAACGGACACATAATTATGAGCTAAACTCTCCGCGACAACAACAAGGCTTACGGTCTGTAGTTCGTTATCTTCGTTTTTGAAATAAATGCAAAAAGGATGCACCGTGCACTGGTCGTTTGCCCAGTGATAAGCCTGAATTTCATCCTGAACGAGAAAAGTGTAATTCTCGGCAAATTCGCTTATCACAATGAATTCATTTTGGGCTAATTTCTCCTTACTTTCCTTTAGAAATTTCGATTGCCTCTCCGATATGAAAAGGTGCGCCTTCAGTTCATTCAACTTGAATCCGAATTCCTCGATTAATTCCGGAATCTGCTTTACCACGGTCTCAAGGGAACATCTGCCGCTACTAATTATCCACTGTTTGAAATGCACCTCCTGAATTAACAGCTGTTCAAACTTTTCCGCCAAATATTGCTCTAGCTCGTCAATCTTCGGACAATTGTCGCATTTGGACAGATGACAATTTTCCGTGGGGTATGCGCACAACGACTTCGACAGGAGGTCCATATATGTTTCAATTTCACCGTGAAATACTTTCAATTTCTTGCATGGAAAGAACATTAATTTGATGTTTTGATGAAACATGCAAACGCAGACTGAATGCGTTCCGTGCCTGTCTAATGCCAGCACGCATTCTTTTGGTCGTAGGATGGCAAACTTAGAAAATCCCACTTTTTCTGCTGGGTATTTCTCTTTGAACTGATGGTATGCTTCGGATAGATTACATAATAATAATCTGCGCTGCTTGTGTACTTTTTCTCCATCTTCACGTGTGATAACATAGTCACGTGTACCTGGGCAGGCGCGGCTGTTGTCATCATTGCAGTAAAAATCTTGAATCAATTTCACCGTTGCTTCGCTGAGGGTCCTTGAGCCAAATTTCTTGGTGGGAGTCGCCAATATGCCCTTCTGTCGAACTAATTCTTTGCTTCTTCTCGCGATGTAAAAAGATGTTTGAAACTGTTCAGAAATCTTGCGTATAGACCATGATTGAGGCAGCACAGATAAAATGAGATATTTCTCCGGAAAAGTGGTCGCTAAATTGAATTTTCTTTTCAACTGCTCAATCATTTGTTTGCCGTCATTAACGTCATCTGCTTGACTGCATTCGTTATCTGAGCCTTCATCAAATATTGTCGCGATTGCACTCCCTTATGAAGAATTCTTCAATTTTGTCACATGACAGTGGTGTACACCACCACTAAACCAGTACCTATAAAAAAAAAAATATGTAGGTACATTACTTTTTGCTGGGCAATCGATTGAGACTATTTATTTTAAAATCGGAGAGGGGTCGTCCAAAAATTTGCCAATTTTGATCGTTTTCATATGGAATTGCTCTATATACAAACTATTTTGGTAAAAAACAAAAAGGAATTATATGAATTTCTATTTTTTGCAGCAGAAAACATAAAATTTTACATTTAACTGAAAATATCAACTCCTACTGAATGTCTGTAAATTTTTATAGTTTGTTTTTTGAATGACTGATTCAAATAGTTAAAAAATATATTTCTATGAATTTCAATTGATTCTTCATTTAAAAACAAACTTAACGTATTACTTTTTAAATAAACTACAGTCGGTAACGGCAAATATATTGTGAGTGTATATTTATTCGTAATCCTTATGCGATTTCAAGTCGATTTAGCGATGTCTGTCTGTATGTCCTTCAACTTGCTGATTTTTCTGTTCGCCTGGTAACTTTAAACCGTAAAAGCAGTCTTAAAAAATTTTGATAAGGAGCCTCCCTCCCCTCCCACAACGACAGTTTAGGGGATATCCTACAACGAGTTTTTTTTTTTGTTTGAAAAGATTTTTTCAGTTGTAGGAAGCACCTGTTTTAGGATAGGCGAAAAGATAAGATTTTGTATACAAAAGTATACTTTTCAGCTTGCTGATTTTTCTGTTCGCCTGGTAACTTGAAACCGTTTTGCGGCTGGCGAAAGTTTGTTTTTTTGTTTAAAAATATTTTTTCAGCTTGCTGATTTTTCTGTTCGCCTGGTAACTTGAAAACGTCTTCATTCTTAAAAGTAAAGTCAAAATTTAAAGTTTTTTTTTGTTTAAAAAGATTTTTTCAGCTAGCTGATTTTTCTGTTCGCCTGGTAACTTGAATCGTTTTCAGCAGTCTTAAAAATTTTTTAGACTTGATGTAGCCACACAGGAAATAGTCTAACGGCGTCAAATCGCACGACCGAGGCGGCCAATCGATTGGACCATTTCGTGAGATAACACGTTCTCCAAACTTGGTTTCCAATAAATCGATTGTGACATTCGCTGTGTGGTTTGTGCGCCGTCCTGTTGGAACCACATGTCCTCCAAGTCCATATCATCCAATTGGGGCCAAAAATATTCGGTTATCATTGAACGGTAGCGATTCCCATTCCCACAACGAAAGTTGTTCAGCTTGCTGATTTTTTTTTTGTGTTCAAAAATATTTTTTCAACTTGCTGATTTTTCTGTTCGCCTGGTAACTTTAAACCGTTTTCAGGCTTAAAAGTAAAGTCAGGCTTAAAATTTATTAGGAAGGAAGAGCCTTCTACAGCGAAAGTTTTTTTTTTTTTTTTGTTTAATAATATTTTTCAGCTTGGTTGCTGATTTTTCTGTTCGCCTAGTAACTTGAAACCGTTTTTAGGCTTAAAAAAAGTCAGGTTTAAAAGATTATTTTTGTTTAAAAAATATTTTTTCAGCTGGCTGATTTTACTGTTCGCCTGGTAACTTGAATCGTTTTTAGGATTAAAAGTAGTCAGAAATTTTTTAAAGCTCCTATCCTAATTATTAGGAGGACCCTTCCTAAAAGTATACTTACTAAAAAATTTTGAGGCTCCTTCATCCCACAACGAAAGTTTTTTTTTTGTTTAAAAATATTTTTTCAGCTTGCTGATTTTTCTGTTCGCCTGGTAACTTAAAACAGTTTTCTGGCTTAAAAATAAAGTCAGACACAAAATTCAAGTTTTTTTTGTTTAAAAATATTTTTCAGCTCGCTAATTTTTCTGTTCGCAACTTGAAAGTAAAAATGATTTTTCTGTCGCCTGGTAACAACATTTTGACAAAATTTTATTTTTCCCTGTCCTAAAAGCAGGTGTGCCTTCTACAACTAAAGTTTTTTTTTTGTTTAAAAAAATATTTTTTCAGCTTGCTGATTTTTCTGTTCGCCTGGTAATTTGAAACCGTTTTCAGCACAAAAAAAACCAAAGTCTTAAAAAAGGCTTATAAAATTTTGACAACGATAGTTTATTTTTGTTTAAAAATATTTTTATGTTTTAATCCTTAAAACATTGTTAAAGTCGCTAACAGAGCAGACCTCTGTAAATAACATCACTAAAACTAAATAAATAACATTACTTGAACTAAAATACAAAATTTCTTTTACATAAATTGACAAAACATATTCATATTACAGTTTATGCAAAATTTAGTTAGTATACACGTATATCATCTTCAGCCCCTATGATTGCCGGAGGCTGGGCTCATATAGAATGAGGTAAGGTCCAGAGGAGCTGGATCGTCGTTAATACGTCCATTAATTATACCGACAGGAGAAAGATATGTAGATCCAGCTCAGATGGTGTTTTTCTCGCTTTCGTATATTTGGCTGACAAGCATATTATCGGGTAGCGCAAGTTTCTCAACAAATCTGGCGTGCAACGACATGGAGTACCTACAGAAGGGTAGAACATCGGCATTTTCATAGACGTAACTATTTGAAAATCGTTTTATGAAATTTTCATAATTTTTTCCGATGCATTTTCTTAGGATTTTCCGTTCAAATATCTTAAATTCTTTGGCTACTATAAGATATATAGTAACCCAGATTGGGTTTTTCTGTTAAGCTTTATTAGTTTTTCGTTTCATTCCATAAAATGTATTTTTGTTTTTGTAACCAAAGACATTTATATCTAAAGAAAGAGCAAAATACATAATTGCTTTAGTGCCGCTACTTTTGAATTTGTGGCACTGAATTAACTAAAACAATACCCTGCCCCATGGCTAGGTCCAATGAAATTTATATATAAAGAAAGAGCAAAATACCTAATTGCTTTAGTGCCACTACTTTTGAATAGGTGGCGCAGAATAACATTAAAACTCTATCCGGCCCATGGTGATATAGCCTTGGATTAGGCTTTCAATTAATTTATTTACCAAAAATATTAAATTAACTACATACTTAAAATTACAATGCATTCAGATGTTGCTAGTAGACTTATTACATAATTCTAAAGTCAATTTTTCAAATGTTTGACGTAATAAAAGCATTTGTTTCACATTTTTATGCCAAAAAAGAAATTTTCATAGAGGAAAATAGTATTTTTTTATTCCATTTGTATTTTTGAGAATTGAGGGATTGGCAAATGTATATTTATGTTAATTTTTGCTTTTATAGAAAAATACACATGAATAAAGTGCAATATTGTGCTCTTAAACATCTAAATGAAAATTGATTTAAAAAATTAAGGTATAATTTGCACATAAAACATATATTTTTTACAGTTTTTGGCAAATATTTATTTATGTTACGAAGAAAATATAAAATCAATAATACTCTACTGCATATTGTAGCACAATATGGCTAATGGAGACTAGCTCTGCAGCAAAATATTCCTAATGGATCATGCACCTTCTGATGGGCCATCTATTGACAAATAGTTACAACTCATGTTCTTTCTTTAATAAATTAATTTCTCTCTATTAGACAAACACACTTCAATTTTTTTAAGAAAGACCATTCGTTGCAACTATTTATCAATACGTGGCGCATCAGAAAGTGCATTCGCTCCATTAGGCATATTCAGATGCAGAGCTAGTCCCCATTAGCCGGAACAAAATTGAGTATTTGACAAAAACAATGCTTTAAATTGTGTTATTTGTGCAGTCCATGTTTAAAAAAACAAGTGAAAATGTAAAGGTGCCTCTAAATTGCCCATACAAATTTAGTACAATTTCATAGTAGCGACTGATACATAACATATTTTCTCATATTTTTTCACCTGTCGCTTAGCAGTAAATATTTTGTATTAACCTCAAACATTTTTTAACCACTAAATTTTTTTTACCACAAATAATTTTTTCAAGTTAAAAATTAATCTTCACCTCTAATTTTTTTTTTCCACCAAAAAAGTTTTTTTCACATCTAAAAAAGTTTTTCACCCACATAATTTTACTTTAAAAGTTTTTTTTATATTATTTGCATCAAAAACAGAAGAGAACATCTTTTTAGGATATTGGTGGAGGGTATTCAAAGATTCGGCACAGCCGAATTTAGCCCTTTTTTACTTGTTTTTGTTTAAAAATATTTTTTTAGCTAGCTGATTTTTCTGTTCGCCTGGAATCGTTTTCAGCAGTCTTAAAAAG
Source organism: Eustalomyia histrio (assembly GCA_949748255.1). Lineage (NCBI taxonomy): Eukaryota > Metazoa > Arthropoda > Insecta > Diptera > Anthomyiidae > Eustalomyia > Eustalomyia histrio. Next base: position 122,093,028 of record OX456525.1, on the reverse strand, counting down.
CAGTCTTAAAAATTTTTTAGACGACGTAGCCCCACAGGAAATAGTTAACGGCGTCAAATCGCACGACCGAGGCGGCCAATCGATTGGACCATTTCGTGAGATAACACGTTCTCCAAACTTGGTTTCCAATAAATTGATTGTGACATTCGCTGTGTGGCTTGTGCGCCGTCCTGTTTGAACCACATGTCCTCCAAGGCCATATCATCCAATAGGCGCCAAAAATATTCGGTTATCATTGAACGGTAGCGATTCCCATTCCCATAACGAACGTTGTTCAGCTTGCTGATTTTTTTTTTTTTTTGTGTTCAAAAATATTTTTTCAACTTGCTGATTTTTCTGTTCGCCTGGTAACTTTAAACCGTTTTCAGGCTTAAAAGTAAAGTCAGGCTTAAAATTTATTTGAAAGAAGGAGCCTCCTACAGCGAGTTTTTTTTTTTTTTGTTTAAAAATATTTTTTAAGCTTGCTGATTTTTCTGCTCACCTAGTAACTTGAAACAGGCATACCATAAAATTTTGACAAAATTTAACTAGTGTTTTTTTCCCTATCCTTATTATAAGGTAGAGCAACGAAAATTTTTTTTTTGTATAAAAATATTTTGACAAAATTTAATGTTTTTTTTTTTGTTTAAAAATAGTTTTCAGCTTGCTTGCTGATTTTACTGTTCGCCTAGTAACTTGAAATCGTTTTTAGGCTTAAAAGTAAAGTCAGGTTTAAAAGATTATTTTTTTTTTGCTTGCTGATTTTTCTGTTTGCCTGGTAACTTGAATCGTTTTCAGGATTAAAAGTAGTCAGAAATTTTTTAAAGCTCAAAATTTTAGTAATTTAAGGTTTTTTTCCCTATCCTAATTATTAGCAGGCGCCTTTTTACAACGATAGTTTTTTTTTTTTTTTTTTTTGTTTAAAAATATTTTTTCAGTTTGCTGATTTTTCTGTTCTTAAAAAAAGGCTTAAAAGTATACTTACTAAAAAATTTTGAGGCTCCTCCTTCCCACAACGAAAGTTTCTTTTTGTTTAAAAATATTTTTTCAGCTTGCTGATTTTTCTGTTCGCCTGGTAACTTAAAACAGTTTTCAGGCTTAAAAGTAAAGTCAGACACAAAATTCAAGTTTTTTTTGTTTAAAAATATTTTTCAGCTCGCTAATTTTTCTTTTCGCAACTTGAAAGTAAAAATGATTTTTCTGCTCGCCTGGTTACAAAATTTTGACAAAATTTTATTTTTTCCCCTAACCTATAAGCAGGTGTGCCTTCTACAACTAAAGTTTTTTGTTGTTTAAAAAAATATTTTTTCAGCTTGCTGATTTTTCTGTTCGCCTGGTAATTTGAAACCGTTTTTAGCACAAAACAAGTAAAAAAGGGCTAAATTCGGCTGTGCCGAATCTTTGAATACCCTCCACCAATATCCCAAAAAGATGTTCTCTTCTGTTTTTGATACAAATAATATAAAAAAACATTAAAATTAAATTATGTAGGTGAAAATATTTTTTGAGGGGAAAAACTTTTTTAGATGTGAAAAGAACTTTTTTGGTGGAAAAAAAAAATTTAAAGGTGAACAAAAAATTTTTAAGGTGAAAAAATTTTTTGTGGTGAAAAACAATTTTAGTGGTGGAAAAATGTTTGAGGTGAATACAAAATATTAACTGCTAAGCAACTGGTGAAAAATATGAGAAAATATGTTATGTACCAGTCGCTACTATGAAATTGTACTAAATTTGTATAGGCAATTTAGCGGCACCTTTACATTTTCACTAGTTTTTTTAAACATGGACTGCACAAAAAACACATTTTAAAGCATAGTTTTTGTCAAATACTCGATTTTGTTCCGGCTAATGGGAACTAGCTCTGCAGCTGAATATGCCTAATGGAGAGAATGCACTTTCTGTTGCGCCACGTATTGATAAATAGTTGCAACGAATGTTCTTTCTTTAAAAAATTTAAGTGTGTTTGTCTAATGGAGAGAGTACAGCAAAGAAATTTTGTTGATAAAAAAGAACATGAGTTGTAACTATTTGTCAATAGATGGCCCACCAGAAGGTGCATTCTCTCCATTAGGCATATTTTGCTGCAGAGCTAGTCTCCATTAGCCATATTGTGCTACAATATGCAGTAGAATATTATTGATTTTCTATTTTCTTTGTAACATAAACGAATATTTGCCAAAAACTATAAAAATATATGTTGTATGTGCATATTATACCTTAATTTTTTAAATCAATATTCATTTAGATGTTTAACAGCACAATATCGCACTTTATTCATCTGTATTTTTTTATAAAAGAAAAAATTAACATAAATATACATTTGTCAATCCCTCAATTCTCAAAAATACAAATGGAATAAAAAAAGTACTATTTTCCTCTATGAAAATTTCTTTTTTGACATAAAAATGTGAAACAAATGCTTTTATTACGTCAAACATTTGAAAAATTGACTTTAAAATTATGTAATAAGTCTACTAGCAACATCTGAATGCATTATAATTTTTAAGTATGTAGTTAATTTAATATTTTTGGTAAATAAATTGATTGAAAGCCTAATCCAAGGCTATATCGCCATGGGGCAGGATATAGTTTTAATGTGATTTTGCGCCACCTATTCAAAAGTAGCGGCACTAAACCAATTATGCATTTTGCTCTTTCTTTATATATAAATTTCTTTGGACCTAGCCATGGGGCCAAAGACATTTATACATAAAGATAGAGCTAAATACATAATTGATTTAGTGTCTATACTTAGCAGTAGATGGCGCTTAAGTAAATAGATAACAATACTCTGCGCCATGCCTAGGTCGCATGGCCCTGGATTTGGCTTTCAATTGTCTTAGTAACCACAGATATGAGATTTAATACATATTTAAAATTCTAGTACATCAAGCTGTCACTAGCAGACTTATTTCAAAATACTAAAGTCAATTTTTGAAATGTTCGACGTGATAAAAGCATTTGTTTCACATTTTCTGTAAAAAAAAAACAAATTTTCATCGATCAAAATGGTAGTTTTTTGTTAAATTTGTATAATTTTTGAAAAATTCATATTTATGTTAATTCTTTCTTTCAAAAAAATAAATACACATACGAAAAATTGCAATACTGTGCTCTTGAACATCTAAATGAATATTGATTTAGAAAATTAAAGTATAATATACACATAAAACATATATTTTGCATAGCTTTTGGCAAACATTCTTTTATGTTACGAACGAAATAGAAAATCAATAATACCCTGTTGTATATTGTAGCAGAATATGCCTAATAGGGAGATTTTTTTTTCAGATGCGCCACATATTGGGAAATAGTTTCAACTAATGTTCTTTCTTTAACAAATTAATGTCTTTGATTTATGTAACAGAAGTTTTGTTATTTAGTTTTAGTAATGTTATTTACAGAGGTCTGCTCTGTTAGCGACTTTAACATTTTTTCTTACTTAACAGAAAAAAAATAGATACAGAAAAATTGTACCAATTTGTATGGAAAATTTAGAGGTATCTTCACATTTTCACTCATAACTTTTGAACCGCTTGACCGATTTTGCTCATTTTAAATACCAAACTGCTCGGGAGGATGTTTAATAATCTAAATAGGCAACCCCGCTTGCATCTTCGCGTCGTGATCGCCATTTCAACAGACAGACAGACAGACGGACATCGCTAAATCGACTTAAAATTGCATAAGGATCACGAATATATATACTTTATGGGATCTTAAACCTATATTTCGACATGTTACAAACGGAATGACAAACTGATATATACCCTCACCATATATGGTGGAGGGTATAAAAAACCAAAGTCTTAATTAAAAAGGCTTATAAAATTTTGACAACGATAGTTTATTTTTGTTTAAAAATATTTTTATGTTTTTAGGCTTAAAAGTGTACAAAATCTTGTTTTCTTAAAAAAAAAAACGTTTTTTTTATTTAAACAAATTTTTTAGCTTGATGATTTTTCTGTTCGCCTGGTAACTTGAAACAAAAAGTATATATATATAATTTACTATAGAGTATTTTTCACACTCTACCAGAAATTGAACATGGTACAGAATTCAGCGGCAACATTTTTAAATGAGAGGGCAGCAACATTTTCAAAGTTGCTAAAGTGTTGAAAAACATTAAATTTGGTGTATGCAGTGCTGCCACATAAACAGTGTAATTTTTTATCCGGGTTTTTGGGATTCTTAACTGTTTACCATTTTTTTCATGAAAACAACTTTTTTTAAATTCATGCATTTTTTTATAGTTTTTTAATTATATGTTGCAACATTAATAGCTTATTTATTCTCTTTATTATATATTTTTACCATATAAATGGGAAATAATGGATATCAATAGACATACATAGTTGGTCAATGTGTGTGTACACACTTTAATACTTTACATGTCACAATGTTATGTTTGAATTCGTAACTGTTTTTTAACACAATTGCAAATTTTTGTTGTATTTTTTTACTTTATTAGACATGTCTAATTTTTGTAAAAATAAATAGTATATTGAACAAATATTATATTTTTATATGAAAAATCCGAAAAAATACATGAATAAAACTAAAAAAATATATTTTTTTATAAAATGATCTGAAAAATCTCTAGCATCCCAAAAACGGCAAAAAATAGTTAAAACTGGTTATATGGCAGCACCGCTAAACACTACTAAAAGTTGCCGACCAAAACTCACCTTTGTTGCCGCCAAACTATGTTCGTGTTCTAAGAGAGTACTAAAAAGTTCGTGAGAGAGAAACATACTCTTGAGAATTATATACTTTTTGTTTGAAACCGTTTTTAGGCATAAAGGTATTTTTGTTTAAAAATATTTTTTCAGCTTATAAACTCTTAAAAAAGCTTAAAAAGCTTAAAAATTTTTATATTTTTTTAAATATTTTTTCAGCTTGCTAATTTTTGTGTTCGCCTTAATTATTAAGAGTAGCCTCCTGCAACGAAAACTTTTATTTGCTAAAAAATATTTTTTCAGCTAGCTGATTTTTCCGATCGCCTTTTGTATACTATAAAATTTTGACAGGAGTCTCCCACAACGAAAGTTTTTTTTGTTTAAAAATATTTTTTTCTGGTTGCTGATTTTTCTGTTCGCCTAGTAACTTGAAACAGTTTTCAGGCTTAAAAGTAAAGTCAGGTTTAAAAAAAATTGATGTTTTCAGGCTTAAATGCAAAATTTTGACAAAATCTTGTTTTCTTCCCATATCCTAAAGTAGATGCCAACGAAAGGTATTTTTTTTTTTTGGTTAAAAATATTTTTTTCAGCTTGCTGATTTTACTGATCGCCCAGTAACTTGAAACCGTTTTCAGGCTTAAGAATTTTGGAAATATTTAACGAAAGAATTTTTTGTTTAAAAATCAGCATAAAATTTCAAAGTAAAAATTATTGCTTGCTAATTTTTCTGTTCGCCTGGTAACTTGAATTGTTTTCAGGCATAAAAGCAGTCTTAAAAAATTTTGATAAGGAGCTTCCCTCCCATAACGACAGTTTAGGGGATATCGTTCAACGAAAGTTTTTTTTTTTTTTTGTTTGAAAAGATTTTTTCAGCTTGCTGATTTTCTGTTCGCCTGGTAACTTGAATCGTTTTCAGGCATTAAAACAAAGTCTTAAAAAATTTTGACGAAAGTTTTTTGTGTTTAAAAATATTTTTTCAACTTGCTGATTTTTCTGTTCGCCTGGTAACTTGAAACCGTTTTCAGGCTTAAGAAAAAGTAAACTTTTGAGTTTTTTTTTTTGTTCAAAAATATTTTTTCAGCTTGCTGATTTTTTTCTGTTCGCCTGGTAACTTGAAACCGTTTTCAGCAAACTGGAAAAATATTTTTAAACAAAGAAAAACTTTCGCTGTAGGAGGCACCTGTTTTAGGATAGGGGAATAGATAAAAAAAATTTTGTATACAAAAGTATACTTTTCAGCTTGCTGATTTTTCTGTTTGCCTGGTAACTTGAAACGAAGGTTTGTTTTTTTGTTTAAAAATATTTTTTCAGCTTACTGATTTTTCTGTTCGCCTGGTAACTTGAAACCGTCTTCAGGCTTAAGGGTAAAGTAAAAATTTAAAGTTTTTTTTTGTTTAAAAATATTTTTTTCAGCTAGCTGATTTTTCTGATCGCCTGGTAACTTTAAACCGTTTTCAGGCTTAAAATTTATTAGGAAGGAGGAGCCTCCTACATCAAAAGTTTTTTTTTTAATATTTTTCAGCTTGCTGATTTTTCTGTTCACCTATTAACTTGAAACAGGTATACCATAAAATTTTGACAAAATTTAACTAATGTTTTTTTCCCTATCCTAATTATAAGGGAGAGCAACGAAAATTTTTTTTTGTTTAAAAATATTTCTTCAGCTTGCAGATTTTACTGTTCGCCTGATAACTTGAAAAATTTTGACAAAATGTAATGTTTTTTTTTTATTTAAAAATATTTTTTAGCTTTCTTGCTGATTTTTCTGTTCGCCTAGTAACTTGAAACCGTTTTTAGGCTTAAAAGTAAAGTCAGGCTTAAAAGATTATTTTGTTTAAAACTTGAAAACATTTTTAGGCTTAAAAATAAAGTCAAAATTTTAATAGTTTAAAGCTATAAAATTTTGACCAAAAGTCAGGTTTAATTTGACAAAAAGTTTTTTTTTTGTTTAAAAATATTTTTTCAGCTAGCTGATTTTACTGTTCTCGTGGTAACTTGAATCGTTTTCAGGATTAAAAGTAGTCAGAAATTTTTTAAAGCTCAAAATTTTAAATATTTTTTTTTAAACCTGACTACTTTTAAGCCTGAAAACTGTTTCAAGTTACCAGGCGAACAGAAAAATCAGCAAGCAGAAAAAAATATTTTTAACCAAAAAAAAACTTTCGTTGTGGGAGACTCCTGTCAAAATTTTATAGTATACAAAAGGCGAACAGAAAAATCAGCTAGCTGAAAAAATATTTTTTAGCAAAAAAAAGTTTTCGTTGCAGGAGGCTACTCCTAATAATTAAGATAGGGGAAAAACCTTAAATTTCGTCAATATGTTATGCTTTATTTTTAAAGTAAAAGGCTGAAAATGGTTTCAAAATACCAGGCGAACAGAAAAATTAGCAAGCTGAAAAAATATTTAAAAAAATATAAAAATTTTTAAGCTTTTTAAGCTTTTTTAAGAGTTTATAAGCTGAAAAAATATTTTTAAACAAAAATACTTTTATGCCTAAAAACGGTTTCAAGCAAAAAGTATATAATTCTCAAGAGTATGTGTCTCTCTCACGAACTTTTTAGTACTCTCTTAGAACACGAACATAGCTTGGCGGCAACAAAGGTGAGTTTTGGTCGGCAACTTTAAGTAGTGTTTAGCGGTGCTGCTATATAACCAATTTTAACTATTTTTTGCCGTTTTTGGGATGCTAGAGATTTTTCAGATCATTTCATAAAAAAATATGTTTTTTTTATTTTATTCATGTATTTTTTCGGATTTTTCATATAAAAATATAATATTTGTTCAATATACTATTTATTTTTACTAAAATTAGACATGTCTAATAAAGTAAAAAATACAACAAAAATTTGCAATTGTGTTAAAAAACAGTTACGAATTCAAACATAACATTGAGACATGTAATGTATTAAAGTGTGTACACACACATTGACCAACTATGTATGTCTATTCATATCCATTATTTCCCATTTCTATGGTAAAAATATATAATAAAGAGAATAAATAAGCTATTAATGTTGCAACATATAATTAAAAAACTATAAAAAAATGCATGAATTTAAAAAAAGTTGTTTTCATGAAAAAAATGGTAAACAGTTAAGAATCCCAAAAACCGGGATAAAAAAATACACTGTTTATGTGGCAGCACTGCATACACCAAATTTAATGTTTTTCAACACTTTAGCAACTTTGAAAATGTTGCCCTCTCAGTTAAAAAATGTTGCCGCTGAACTCTGTACCATATTGATTGAATTTCTGGTAGAGTGTAAAAAATACTCTATAGTAAATTATATACTTTTTGTTTCAAGTTACCAGGCGAACAGAAAAATCAGCAAGCTAAAAAATTTGTTTAATTAAAAAAACGTTTTTTTTTAAAGAAAACAAGATTTTGTACACTTTTAAGCCTAAAAACATAAAAACATTTTTAAACAAAAATAAACTATCGTTGTCAAAATTTTATAAGCCTTTTTAATTAAGACTTTGTTTTTTTTTTGTGCTGAAAACGGTTTCAAATTACCAGGCGAACAGAAAAATCAGCAAGCTGAAAAAAAATATTTTTTTAAACAACAAAAAACTTTAGTTGTAGAAGGCACACCTCCTTTTAGGATAGGGGAAAAAATAAAATTTTTTCAAAATTTTGTTACCAGGCGAGCAGAAAAATCATCTTTACATTCAAGTTGCCTTAAAACGGTTTCCAGTTACTAGGCGAACAGAAAAATTAGCGAGCTGAAAAATATTTTTAAGCAAAAAGAACTTTAATTTTGTGTCTGACTTTACTTTTAAGCCTAAAAACTGTTTTAAGTTACCAGGCGAACAGAAAAATCAGCAAGCAAAAAATTAGTTTAAATAAAAAAACAAACGTTTTTTTTCAAAGAAAACAAGATTTTGTACACTTTTAAGCCTAAAAATATTTTTAAACAAAAATAAACTATCGTTGTCAAAATTTTATAAGCCTTTTTTAAGACTTTGATTTTTTTTTTGTGCTGAAAACGGTTTCAAATTACCAGGCGAACAGAAAAATCAGCAAGCTGAAAAAATATTTTTTTAAACAAAAAAAAACTTTAGTTGTAGAAGGCACACTGCTTTTAGGATAGGGGAAAATAAAATTTTGTCAAAATTTTGTTACCAGGCAAACAGAAAAATCATCTTTACTTTCAAGTTGCCTTAAAACGGTTTCCAGTTATAAGGCGAACAGAAAAATTAGCGAGCTGAAAAATATTTTTAAACAAAAAAAACTTGAATTTTGTGTCTGACTTAACTTTTAAGCCTGAAAACTGTTTTAAGTTACCAGGCGAACAGAAAAATCAGCAAGCTGAGAAAATATTTTTAAACAAAAAAATCTTTCGTTGTGGGAAGGAGGAGCCTTAAAATTTTTTAGTAGTATACTTACTTACTTTACGCCTTTTTTTAAGAACAGAAAAATCAGCAAGCTGAAAAAATATTTTTAAACTTTCGTACATTAAATTTTGTCAAATTAAACCTGACTTTTTGTCAAAATTTTATAGCTTTAAACTATTAAAATTTTGATTTTATTTTTAATACTGAAAACGATTCAAGTTACCAGGCGAACAGAAAAATCAGCAAGCAAAAAAAAATATTTTTTAAACAAAAATAATCTTTTAAACCTGACTTTACTTTTAAGCCTAAAAACGGTTTCAAGTTACTAGGCGAACAGAAAAATCAGCAAGCAAGCTGAAAAATATTTTTAAACAAAAAAAAAAACATTAAATTTTGTCAAATTTTTCAAGTTATCAGGCGAATAAAAAATCTGCTAGCTGAAGAAATATTTTTATACAAAAAAAATTTTCGTTGCTCTCCTTTATAATTTATTATGGTATACCTGTTTCAAGTTACTAGGTGAACAGAAAAATCAGCAACTTGAAAAAATATTTTTGAACACAAAAAAAAAAAATCAGCAAGCTGAACAACTTTCGTTGTGGGAATAATGGGTGGGAATCGCTACCGTTCAATGATAACCGAATATTTTTGGCCCCAATTGGATAGTATGGACTTGGAGGACATGTGATTCCAACAGGACGGCGCACAAACCACACAGCGAATGTCACAATCAATTTATTGGAATCCAAGTTTGGAGAACGTGTTATCTCACGAAATGGTCCAATCGATTGGCCGCCTCGGTCGTGCGATTTGACGCCGTTAGACTATTTCCTGTGGGGCTACGTCAAGTCTAAAAAATTTTTAAGACTGCTTTTTAAGACTCCTTAAAACGATTCAAGTTACCAGGCGAAAAGAAAAATCAGCAAGCTGAAAAAATATTTTTAAACAAAAAAACAAACTTTCGTTGTGGGAGGGAGAGACTTTAAGTCGCAAAACGGTTTCAAGTTACCAGGCGAACAGAAAAATCTGCAAGCTGAAAAGTATACTTTGTATACAAAATTTTATCTTTTCCCCTATCCTAAAACAGGTGCCTCCTACAACGAGTTTTTTTTTTTGTTTAAAAATATTTTTTCATCTTGCTGAAAACGGTTTCAAGTTACCAGGCGAACAGAAAAAAAATCAGCAAGCTGAAAAAATATTTTTGAACAAAAAAAAAACTCAAAAGTTTACTTTTTCTTAAGCCTGAAAACGGTTTCAGCAAGTTGAAAAAATATTTTTAAACACAAAAAACTTTCGTCAAAATTTTTTAAGACTTTGTTTTAATGCCTGAAAACGATTCAAGTTACCAGGCGAACAGAAAATCAGCAAGCTGAAAAAATCTTTTCAAACAAAAAAAAAAAAAAAACTGTAGTTGTGGGTGGGGAGGGAGGCTCCTTATCAAAATTTTTTAAGATTGCTTTTATGCCGAACAGAAACCGTTTTGCGGCTTAAAGTCTCTCCCACCCACAACGAAAGTTTGTGTTTTTGTTTAAAAATATTTTTTCAGCTTGCTGATTTTTCTGTTCGCCTGGTAATTTGAAACCGTCTTCAGGCTTAAAAGTAAAGTCAAAATTTAAAGATTTTTTTGTTTAAAAATATTTTTTCAGCTAGCTGATTTTTCTGTTCGCCTGGTAACTTGAATCGTTTTCAGCAGTCTTAAAAAGCAGTCTTAAAAATTTTTTAGACTTGACGTAGCCCCACAGAAAATAGTCTAACGGCGTCAAATCGCACGACCGAGGCGGGCAATCGATTGGACCATATAACGTGAGATAACACGTTCTCCAAACTTGGATTCCAATAAATTGATTGTGACATTCGCTGTGTGGTTTGTGCGCCGTCCTGTTGGAACCACATGTCCTCCAAGTCCATACTATCCAATTGGGGCCAAAAATATTCGGTTATCATTGAACGGTAGCAATTCCCATTCCCACAACGAAAGTTGTTCAGCTTGCTGATTTTTTTTTTTTTTTTTGTGTTCAAAAATATTTTTTCAAGTTGCTTATTTTTCTGTTCGCCTGGTAACTTTAAACCGTTTTCAGGCTTAAAAGTAAAGTCAGGCTTAAAATTTATTAGGAAGGAGGAGCCTCCTACAGCGAGTTTTTTTTTTTGTTTAAAAATATTTTTTCAGCTTGCTGATTTTTCTGTTCACCTAGTAACTTGAAACAGGTATACCATAAAATTTTAACAAAATTTACCTAGTGTTTTTATCCCTATCCTAATTATAAGGGAGAGCAACGAAATTTTTTTTTTTATAAAAATATTTCTTCAGCTTGCAGATTTTTCTATTCGCCTGATAACTTGAAAAATTTTGACAAAATTTAATGTTTTTTTGTTTAAAAATATTTTTCAGCTTGCTTGCTGATTTTTCTGTTCGCCTAGTAACTTGAAACCGTTTTTAGGCTTAAAAGTAAAGTCAGGTTTAAAAGATTATTTTTGTTTAAAAAATATTTTTTTTTGCTTGCTGATTTTTCTGTTCGCCTGGTAACTTGAATCGTTTTCAGTATTAAAAATAAAATCAAAATTTTAATAGTTTAAAGCTATAAAATTTTGACAAAAAGTCAGGTTTAATTTGACAAAATTTAATGTACGAAAGTTTAAAAATATTTTTTCAGCTTGCTGATTTTTCTGTTCTTAAAAAAAGGCTCAAAAGTATACTTACAAAAAAATTTTGAGGCTCCTCCTTCCCACAACGAAAGTTTTTTTTGTTTAAAAATATTTTTTCAGCTTGCTGATTTTTCTGTTCGCCTGGTAACTTAAAACAGTTTACAGGCTTAAAAGTAAAGTCAGACAGACACAAAATTAAAGTTTTTTTGTTTAAAAATATTTTTCAGCTCGCTAATTTTTCTGTTCGCCTAGTAACTGGAAACCGTTTTAAGGCAATTTGAAAGCAGTTAAAAGCAGTGTGCTGTGCCTTCAACAACTAAAGTTTTTTTTTGTTTAAAAAAATATTTTTTCAGCTTGCTGATTTTTCTGTTCGCCTGGTAAGTTGAAACCGTTTTCAGCACAAAAAAAAACCAAAGTCTTAAAAAAGGCTTATAAAATTTTGACAACGATAGTTTATTTTTGTTTAAAAATATTTTTATGTTTTTAGGCTTAAAAGTGTACAAAATCTTGTTTTCTTTAAAAAAAAAACGTTTTTTTTATTTAAACAAATTTTTTAGCTTGCTGATTTTTCTGTTCGCCTGGTAACTTGAATTGTTTTCAGGCATAAAAGCAGTCTTAAAAAATTTTGATAAGGCCTCCCTCCCCTCCCACAACGACAGTTTTTTTTTTTGTTCAAAAATATTTTTTCAGCTTGCTGATTTTTTTTGTGTTCGCCTGGTAACTTGAAACCGTTTTCAGCAAGATGAAAAAATATTTTTAAACAAAAAAACACTCGTTGTAGGAGGCACCTTGTTATAGGATAGGGGAAAAGATAAAATTTTGTATACAAAAAAGTATACTTTTCAGCTTGCTGATTTTTCTGTTCGCCTGGTAATTCGAAACCGTTTTGCGGCTTAAAGTCTCTACCTCCCACAACGAAAGTTTGTTTTTTTGTTTAAAAATATTTTTTCAGCTTGCTGATTTTTCTGTTCGCCTCGTAACTTGAAACCGTCTTCAGGCTTAAAAGTAAAGTCAAAATTTTAAGTTTTTTTTGTTTAAAAATATTTTTTCAGCTAGCTGATTTTTCTGTTCGCCTGGTAACTTGAATCGTTTTCAGCAGTCTTAAAAAGCAGTCTTAAGAATTTTTTAGACTTGACGTAGCCCCACAGGAAATAGTCTAACGGCGTCAAATCGCACGACCGAGGCGGCCAATCGATTGGACCATTTCGTGAGATAACACGTTCTCCAAACTTGGTTTCCAATAAATTGATTGTGACATTCGCTGTGTGGTTTGTGCGCCGTCCTGTTGGAACCACATATCGTCCAAGTCCATATCATCCAATTGGGGCCAAAAATATTCGGTTATCATTGAACAGTAGCGATTCCCACAACGAAAGTTGTTTAGCTTGCTGATTTTTTTTTTGTGTTCAAAAATATTTTTTCAAGTTGCTGATTTTTCTGTTTGCCTGGTAACTTTAAACCGTTTTCAGGCTTAAAAGTAAAGTCAGGCTAAAAATTTATTAGGAAGGAGGAGCCTCCTACAGAGAGTTTTTTTTTTGTTTAAAAATATTTTTTCAGCTTGCTGATTTTTGTGTTCACCTAGTAACTTGAAACAGGTATACCATAAAATTTTGACAAAATTTACCTAGTGTTTTTATCCCTATCCTAATTATAAGGGAGAGCAACGAAATTTTTTTTTTTTATAAAAATATTTCTTCAGCTTGCAGATTTTTCTATTCGCCTGATAACTTGAAAAATTTTGACAAAATTTAATGTTTTTTTGTTTAAAAATATTTTTCAGCTTGCTTGCTGATTTTTCTGTTCGCCTAGTAACTTGAAACCGTTTTTAGGCTTAAAAGTAAAGTCAGGTTTAAAAGATTATTTTTGTTTAAAAAATATTTTTTTTTGCTTGCTGATTTTTCTGTTCGCCTGGTAACTTGAATCGTGCTGATTTTTCTGTTCTTAAAAAAAGGCTTAAAAGTATACTTACTAAAAAATTTTGAGGCTCCTCCATCCCACAACGAAAGTTTCTTTTTGTTTAAAAATATTTTTTCAGCTTGCTGATTTTCTGTTCGCCTGGTAACTTAAAACAGTTTTCAGGCTTAAAAGTAAAGGCAGACACAAAATTCGAGTTTTTTTTTTGTTTAAAAATATTTTTCAGCTCGCTAATTTTTCTGTTCGCAACTCGAAAGTAAAAATGATTTTTCTGCTCGCCAGGTAACAAAATTTTGAAAAAATTTTATTTTTTCTCCTATCCTAAAAGCACAGGCACACCTTCTACAACTAAAGTTTTTTGTTGTTTAAAAAAATATTTTTTCAACTTGCTGATTTTTCTGTTCGCCTGGTAATTTGAAACCGTTTTCAGCACAAAAAAAATCAAAGTCTTAATTAAAAAGGCTTATAAAATTTTGACAACGATAGTTTATTTTTGTTTAAAAATATTTTTATGTTTTTAAGCTTAAAAGTGTACAAAATCTTGTTTTCTTAAAAAAAACGTTTTTTTTATTTAAACAAATTTTTTAGCTTGATGATTTTTCTGTTCGCCTGGTAACTTGAAACAAAAAGTATATATATAATTTACTATAGAGTATTTTTCACACTCTACCAGAAATTGAACATGGTACAGAATTCAGCGGCAACATTTTTAAATGAGAGGGCAGCAACATTTTCAAAGTTGCTAAAGTGTTGAAAAACATTAAATTTGGTATATGCAGTGCTGCCACATAAACAGGTTATTTTTTTCCCCGGTTTTTGGGATTCTTAACTGTTTACCATTTTTTTCATGAAAACAACTTTTTTCAAATTCATGCATTTTTTATAGTTTTTTAATTATATGTTGCAACATTAATAGCTTATTTATTCTCTTTATTATATAATTTTACCATAAAACTTGGGAAATAATGGATATGAATAGACATACATAGTTGGTCAATGTGTGTGTACACACTTTAATACTTTACATGTCACAATGTTATGTTTGAATCCGTAACTGTTTTTTAACACAATTGCAAATTTTTGTTGTATTTTTTTACTTTATTAGACATGTCTAATTTTGGTAAAAATAAATAGTATATTGAGCAAATATTATATTTTTATATGAAAAATCCGAAAAAATACATGAATAAAATTAAAAAAACATATTTTTTTATGAAAAGATCTGAAAAACCTCTAGCATCCCAAAAACGGCAAAAAATAGTTAAAATTGGTTATATGGCAGCACCGCTAAACACTACTAAAAGTTGCCGACCAAAACTCACCTTTGTTGCCGCCAAGCTATGTTCGTGTTCTAAGAGAGTACTAAAAAGTTCGTGAGAGAGACACATACTCTTGAGAATTATATACTTTTTGCTTGAAACCGTTTTTAGGCATAAAAGTATTTTTGTTTAAAAATATTTTTTCAGCTTATAAACTCTTAAAAAAAGCTTAAAAAGCTTAAATATTTTTTCAGCTAGCTGATTTTTCTGTTCGCCTTTTGTATACTATAAAATTTTGACAGGAGTCTCCCACAACGAAAGGTTTTTTTTGTTTAAAAATATTTTTTTCTGCTTGCTGATTTTTTTATTCGCCTAGTAACTTGAAACAGTTTTCAGGCTTAAAAGTAAAGTCAGGTTTAAAAAAAATTGATGTTTTCAGGCTTAAATGCAAAATTTTGACAAAATCTTGTTTTCTTCCCATATCCTAAAGAAGATGCCAACGAAAAGTATTTTTTTTTTTTTTTTTTGCTTAAAAATATTTTTTTCAGCTTGCTGATTTTACTGATCGCCCGGTAACTTGAAACCGTTTTCAGGCTTAAAAATTTTGGCAATATTTAATGTTTTAATTTAATGTTTTTCCCCTTATTAGGAGGTGCCTCCTAAAACGAAAGATTTTTTTGTTTAAAAATCAGCATAAAATTTCAAAGTAAAAATTATTGCTTGCTAATTTTTCTGTTCGCCTGGTAACTTGAATTGTTTTCAAGCATAAAAGCAGTCTTAAAAAATTTTGATAAGGAGCCTCCCTCCCACAACGACAGTTTAGGGAATATCCTACAACGAAAGTTTTTTTTTTTTTTGTTTGAAAAGATTTTTTCATCTTGCTGATTTTTCTGTTCGCCTGGTAACTTGAATTGTTTTCAGGCATTAAAAATTCTTAAAAAATTTTGACGAAAGTTTTTTGTGTTTAAAAATATTTTTTAACTTGCTGATTTTTCTGTTCGCCTGGTAACTTGAAACCGTTTTCAGGCTTAAGAAAAAGTAAACTTTTGAGTTTTTTTTTTTTTTTTTGTTCAAAAATATTTTTTCAGCTTGCTGATTTTTTTTTCTGTTCGCCTGGTAACTTGAAACCGTTTTCAGCAAGCTGGAAAAATATTTTTAAACAAAGAAAAACTTTCGTTGTAGGAGGCACCTGTTTTAGGATTTTGTATACAAAAGTATACTTTTCAGCTTGCTGATTTTTCTGTTTGCCTGGTAACTGATTGCCCGGTAACTTGAAACCGTTTTCAGGCTTAAAAATTTTGGCAAAATTTAATGTTTTAATTTAATGTTTTTTTCCCTTATTAGGAGGTGGCTCCTAAAACAAAAGATTTTTTTGTTTAAAAATCAGCATAAAATTTCAAAGTAAAAATTATTGCTTGCTAATTTTTCTGTTCGCCTGGTAAATTGAATTGTTTTCAGGCATAAAAGCAGTCTTAAAAAATTTTGATAAGGAGCCTCCCTCCCACAACAGTTCAGGGGATATCCTACAACGAAAGTTTTTTTTTTTTTTTTTTGTTTGAAAGAGTTTTTCAGCTTGCTGATTTTCTGTTCGCCTGGCAACTTGAATTGTTTTCAGGCATTAAAACAGTCTTAAAAAATTTTGACGAAAGTTTTTTGTGTTTAAAAATATTTTTTTAACTTGCTGATTTTTCTGTTCGCCTGGTAACTTGAAACCGTTTTCAGGCTTAAGAAAAAGTAAACTTTTGAGTTTTTTTTTTGTTCAAAAATATTTTTTCAGCTTGCTGATTTTTTTCTGTTCGCCTGGTAACTTGAAACCGTTTTCAGTAAGCTGGAAAAATATTTTTAAACAAAGAAAAACTTTCGTTGTAGGAGGCAACCTGTTTTAGGATAGGGGAAAAGATAAAAAAAATTTTGTATACAAAAGTATACTTTTCAGCTTGCTGATTTTTCTCTTTGCCTGGTAATTGAAACCGTTTTGCGGCTTAAAGTCTCTCCTCCCACAACGAAAGTTTGTTTTTTTGTTTAAAAATATTTTTTCAGCTTACTGATTTTTCTGTTCGCCTGGTAACTTGAAACCGTCTTCAGGCTTAAAAGTAAAGTCAAAGTTTAAAAATATTTTTTCAGCTTGCTGATTTTTCTGTTCGCCTGGAATCGTTTTCAGCAGTCTTAAAAAGAAGTCTTAAAAATTTTTTAGACTTGACGTAGCCTCACAGGAAATAGTCTAACGGCGTCAAATCGCACTACCGAGGCGGCCAATCGATTGGACTATTTCGTGAGATAACACGTTCTCCAAACTTGGTTTCCAATAAATTGATTGTGACATTCGCTGTGTGGCTTGTGCGCCGTCCTGTTGGAACCACATGTCCTCCAAGTCCATATCATCCAATTGGGGCCAAAAATATTCGGTTATCATTGAACGTTAGCGATTCCCATTCCCACAACGAAAGTTGTTCAGCTTGCTGATTTTTATTTGTGTTCAAAAATATTTTTTCAAGTTGCTGATTTTTCTGTTCGCCTGGTAACTTTAAACCGTTTTCAGGCTTAAAAGTAAAGTCAGGCTTAAAATTTATTAGGAAGGAGGAGCCTCCTACAGCGAGTTTTTTTTTTTTTTTTTTTGTTTAAAAATATTTTTTCAGCTTGCTGATTTTTCTGTTCACCTAGTACAGTAGAATCCCGATAACTCGTAGTCGCAAGGGACCGACCGTTTATTACGACTTATTGAGATTTCGACTTATCGGGAGTAAAATTTAAAAAATACGACTTAGAGGGATTTTTTATTTTTTTTTTATTTTATTGACGTTTTATGAGAATTTATAAGAAAATAAAGTAATGAAAAGAGTTACAATGTCAATATTAATGTAAAAAATCTGTAATTTGTGTTTGATGTGATTTTTGTACACTTAAACGATCAATTACATTGTCCAGTTTAAAAATAACTTCAAAGGATGCATCATCAGTTTCTGTTTGCATAAGAAAATCACGAATTTTTTGAACGCTAGATTTGGCACATTTAACAGAAACATGTGGAATTTAAACATCGTTTTCATCGTTGTCGTCCTGTTCATCAACTTCTAAGCCCAAAATATCATCATCCGTCAAAATTCCTTCTGTAGCCAAGCCATCGTCAAAATGAACGTACTCATAGAACGTTATGGTGGATTCTTCATTTTGTGGAATTTCATCCCATTGCGGTACGTGAACTATCTCACAGCTGACTACCATCTCGTTTGAATCGGTAAAACCGCAAGCTCTGAAACAGTTTTTATTGTTGATTTTGAAACATTCTGCCAAGCTTTAAAAGCATAATTTTTGGCAGAATATAAATTGATGTTATGATTTTTTTCTTCTTGTATACTATTTTGTATCATTTGTGAAACTATTTCTTTTCGGTATAATGTTTTAAAGTTTTGGATAATGCCTTTATCCAGTGGTTGTAGTTTGGAAGTGGTATTTGCCGGCAAAAATTCAACATGAACATGACTTAAATCTTCATCAATTTTGTGTGCAGGACAATTATCAACAAACAATAAAATTTTACGATGTTGTTTTTCCATTTGACTGTTCAACATTTTAAGCCATTCATTGAATAAGATTGCAGTCATCCATGCTTTCTTGTTAGCACGGTAAGTGACGGGTAATGTTTTCACATTTTTAAAACATCTAGGTTTTACTGATTTACCAATTATTAGTGGCTTTAGTTTCTCTGTGCCATCCATATTGGCAGCAAGCATTATTGTAATGCGGTCCTTACTGCTTTTACCACCATGGCACTTTTCACCCTTTAAGCTCATAGTGCGATCAGGAAGACACTTGAAAAACAAGCCCGTTTCGTCCGCATTGAAGATATTTTTTGGGTCAAAGCCCTCTGTGAGTTGACTTAGCTTAGCACGCCATTCTGAACACACATCATCATCCACAGAGGCACTTTCCCCGCAAATTTTCCGAAAACTTATGTTATGTCGCTTTTTGAACCGATCAAACCAGCCATCACTCGCTTTAAATTCTGGAAAACCTAATTTTACAGCAAATGCTTTAGCCTTTTCCCTCATAAGTGCTCCGCCGACTGGTATGTTAGAATGACGACACTGCTCAAACCATTTTAACAGTGCTTTTTCTAAATTTGGATGCTCAGATTTTTATTGTCTTTTTAATTTATTGTTTGACGAAAGGTTTAAATAAAACTCGCGTTTTTTAAAATTGATCTTAAAGTTGATGGAGCTATTTTATATCTAGCTGCAACTTCAACTTTTTTTCTCCACTCGATACTGCATTAATAATTTCTTGTTTTGTTTTTACGCACAATGTGTTGCAACTCCGCTTTGACATTTTTACTTAATGAACTGAAAATGCGCTACAAATTCAAGTTGAATAGAGCAAAACACTATGGTAAACACAAAATACATAACGGTAAATAATAATCATTTTACGGCGACATCATTTTTTTGTTTTTTTTTTGTTTTTTTTACAATTACGAGTTAGAAGAAGTTTAAATGCAAAATTACGACGTTTTAGTAAGAAATTACGACTTATAAGACGTTTTGCCAAATTGACATTGCAAAAAAATTACGACTTATTGAGGGGACCGAAATGCATGTATTTTATACGAGTTACCGCGATTTTTTCAAGGGACCGACCAATTATTACGAGTTAGTGAGATTTACGAGTTATCGGGATTGCGAGTTATCGGGATTCTACTGTAACTTGAAACAGGTATACCATAAAATTTTGACAAAATTTACTTAAAAGTAAAGTCAGACACAAAATTCAAGTTTTTTTCGTTTAAAAATATTTTTCAGCTCGCTAATTTTTCTGTTCGCAACTTGAAAGTAAAGATGATTTTTCTGTTCGCCTGGTAACAAAATTTTGACAAAATTTTATTTTTTCCCCTATCCTAAAAGCAGTGTGCCTTCTACAACTAAAGTTTTTTTTTTGTTTAAAAAAATATTTTTTCAGCTTGCTGATTTTTCTGTTCCCCTGGTAATTTGAAACCGTTTTCAGCACAAAAAAACCAAAGTCTTAAAAGGCTTAAAAGGCTTATAAAATTTTGACAACGATAGTTTATTTTTATTTAAATATATTTTTATGTTTTTAGGCTTAAAAGTGTACAAAATCTTGTTTTCTTAAAAAAAAAAAACGTTTTTTTATATTTAAACAAATTTTTTAGCTTGCTGATTTTTCTGTTCGCCTGGTAACTTGAAACAAAAAGTATATAATTTACTATAGAGTATTTTTTACACTCTACCAGAAATTCAATCAATATGGTACAGAGTTCAGCGGCAACATTTTTAACTGAGAGGGCAACATTTTCAAAGTTGCTAAAGTGTTGAAAAACATTAAATTTGGTGTATGCAGTGCTGCCACATAAACAGTGTAATTTTTTTCCCGGTTTTTGGGATTCTTAACTGTTTACCATTTTTTCCATGAAAACAACTTTTTTCAAATTCATGCATTTTTTTATAGTTTCTTTAATTATTTATTCTCTTTATTATATATTTTTACCATAAAACTTGGGAAATAATGGATATGAATAGACATACATAGTTGGTCAATGTGTGTGTACACACTTTAATACTTTACATGTTACAATGTTTTGTTTGAATTCGTAACACAATTGCAAATTTTTGTTGTATTTTTTTACTTTATTACTCATGTCTAATTTTAGTAAAAATAAATAGTATGTTGAGCAAATATTATATTTTTATATGAAAAATCCGAAAAAATACATGAATAAAATTAAAAAAACATATTTTTTTATGAAATGATCTGAAAAACCTCTAGCATCCCAAAAACGGCAAAAAAAAATAGTTAAAATTGGTTATATGGCAGCACCGCTAAACACTACTAAAAGTTGCCGACCAAAACTCACCTTTGTTGCCGCCAAACTATGTTCGTGTTCTAAGAGAGTATTAAAAAGTTTATGAGAGAGAAACATACTCTTGAGAATTATATACTTTTTGCTTGAAACCGTTTTTAGGCATAAAAGTATTTTTGTTTAAAAATATTTTTTCAGCTTATAAACTCTTAAAAAAGCTTAAAAAGCTTAAAAATGTTTATATTTTTTTAAATATTTTTTCATCTTGCTAATTTTTCTGTTAGTCTGGTATTTTGTAACCATTTTCAGGCTTTTACTTTAAAAATAAAGCATAACATATTGACAAAATTTAAGGTTTTTCTCCTATCTTAATAATTAGGAGTAGCCTCCTGCAACGAAAACTTTTTTTTGCTAAAAAATATTTTTTCAGCTAGCTGATTTTTCTGTTCGCCTTTTGTATACTATAAAATTTTGACAGGAGTCTCCCACAACAAAAGTTTTTTTTTGTTTAAAAATATTTTTTCCTGCTTGCTGATTTTTCTGTTCGCCTGGTAACTTGAAACAGTTTTCAGGCTTAAAAGTAAAGTCAGGTTTAAAAAAAATTTATGTTTTCAGGCTTAAATGCAAAATTTTGACAAAATCTTGTTTTCTTCCCATATCCTAAAGCAGGTGCCTCCTACAACGAAAGGTATTTTTTTTTTTTTTTTGTTTAAAAATATTTTTTTCAGCTTACTGATTTTTCTGATCGCCCGGTAACTTGAAACCGTTTTCAGGCTTAAAAATTTTGGCAAAATTTAATGTTTTAATTTAATGTTTTTTTCCCTTATTAGGAGGTGCCTCCTAAAACGAAAGAATTTTTTGTTTAAAAATCAGCATAAAATTTCAAAGTAAAAATTATTGCTTGCTAATTTTTCTGTTCGCCTGGTAAATTGAATTGTTTTCAGGCATAAAAGCAGTCTTAAAAAATTTTGATAAGGAGCCTCCCTCCCACAACGACAGTTCAGGGGATATCCTACAACGAAAGTTTTTTTTTTTTTTGTTTGAAAAGATTTTTTCATCTTGCTGATTTTTCTGTTCGCCTGGTAACTTGAATTGTTTTCAGGCATTAAAACAAAGTCTTAAAAAATTTTGACGAAAGTTTTTTGTGTTTAAAAATATTTTTTTAACTTGCTGATTTTTCTGTTCGCCTGGTAACTTGAAACCGTTTTCAGGCTTAAGAAAAAGTAAACTTTTGAGTTTTTTTTTTTTTTTTTTGTTCAAAAATATTTTTTCAGCTTGCTGATTTTTTTTCTGTTCGCCTGGTAACTTGAAACCGTTTTCAGCAAGCTGGAAAAATATTTTCAACGTTTGTTCGTTGTAGGAGGCACCTGTTTTAGGATAGGGGAAAAGATAAAAAAAATTTTGTATACAAAAGTATACTTTTCAGCTTGCTGATTTTTCTGTTTGCCTGGTAACTTGAAACCGTTTTGCGGCTTAAAGTCTCTCCTCCCACAACGAAAGTTTGTTTTTTTGTTTAAAAATATTTTTTCAGCTTACTGATTTTTCTGTTCGCCTGGTAACTTGAAACCGTCTTCAGGCTTAAAAGTAAAGTCGAAGTTTAAAAATATATTTTCAGCTAGCTGATTTTTCTGTTCGCCTGGAATCGTTTTCAGCAGTCTTAAAAAGAAGTCTTAAACATTTTTTAGACTTGACGTAGCCCCACAGGAAATAGTCTAACGGCGTCAAATCGCACGACCGAGGCGGCCAATCGATTGGACTATTTCGTGAGATAACACGTTCTCCAAACTTGGTTTCCAATAAATTGATTGTGACATTCGCTGTGATGCCTGTGCGCCGTCCTGTTGGAACCACATGTCCTCCAAGTCCATATCATCCAATTGGGGCCAAAAATATTCGGTTATCATTGAACGGTAGCGATTCCCATTCCCACAACGAAAGTTTTTCAGCTTGCTGATTTTTTTTTTTTTTTGTGTTCAAAAATATTTTTTCAACTTGCTGATTTTTCTGTTCGCCTCGTAACTTTAAACCGTTTTCAGGCTTAAAAGTAAAGTCAGGCTTCAAAATTTATTAGGAAGGAGGAGCCTCCTACAGCGAAAGTTTTTTTTTGTTTAAAAATATTTTTTTCTGCTTGCTGATTTTTCTGTTCGCCTGGTAACTTGAAACAGTTTTCAGGCTTAATAAAGTCAGGTTTAAAACAAAATGATGTTTTCAGGCTTAAATGCAAAATTTTGACAAAATCTTGTTTTCTTCCCATATCCTAAAGCAGGTGCCTCCTACAACGAAAGGTATTTTTTTTTTTTTTTTAATATTTTTTCAGCTTGCTGATTTTTTTGTTCTTAAAAAAAGGCTTAAAAGTATACTTACTTAAAAAATTTTGGGGCTCCTCCTTCCCACAACGAAAGTTTTTTTTTGTTTAAAAATATTTTTTCAGCTTGCTGATTTTTCTGTTCGCCTGGTAACTTAAAACAGTTTTCAGGCTTAAAAGTAAAGTCAGACACAAAATTCAAGTTTTTTTTGTTTAAAAATATTTTCAGCTCGCTAATTTTTCTGTTCGCAACTTGAAAGTAAAGATGATTTTTCTGTTCGCCTGGTAACAAAATTTTATTTTTTTCCCTATCCTAAAAGCAGATGTGCCTTCTACAACTAAAGTTTTTTTTTTGTTTAAAAAAATATTTTTTCAGCTTGCTGATTTTTCTGTTCGCCTGGTAATTTGAAACCGTTTTCAGCACAAAAAAACCAAAGTCTTTACTATAAAATTTTGACAGGAGTCTCCCACAACGAAAGTTTTTTTTTTTTGTTTAAACATATTTTTTTCTGCTTGCTGATTTTTCTGTTCGCCTGGTAACTTGAAACAGTTTTCAGGCTTAAAAGTAAAGTCAGGTTTAAAAAAAAATTTATGTTTTCAGGCTTAAATGCAAAATTTTGACAAAATCTTGTTTTCTTCCCATTATCCTAAAGCAGGTGCCTCCTACAACGAAAGGTATTTTTTTTTTGTTTAAAAATATTTTTCAGCTTGCTGATTTTTCTGATTGCCCGGTAACTTGTTTTAATTTAATGTTTTTTCCCTTATTAGGAGGTGCCTCTTAAAACGAAAGAATTTTTTGTTTAAAAATTAGCATAAAATTTCAAAGTAAAAATTATTGCTTGCTAATTTTTCTGTTCGCCTGGTAAATTGAATTGTTTTCAGGCATAAAAGCAGTGTTAAAAAATTTTGATATGGAGCCTCCCTCCCACAACGACAGTTCAGGGGATATCCTACAACGAAAGTTTTTTTTTTGTTTGAAAAGATTTTTTCAGCTTGCCGATTTTTCTGTTCGCCTGGTAACTTGAATTGTTTTCAGGCATTAACACAAAGTCTTAAAAAATTTTGACGAAAGTTTTTTGTGTTTAAAAATATTTTTTAACTTGCTGATTTTTCTGTTCGCCTGGTAACTTGAAACCGTTTTCAGGCTTAAGAAAAAGTAAACTTTTGAGTTTTTTTTTTTTGTTCAAAAATATTTTTTCAGCTTGCTGATTTTTTTTCTGTTCGCCTGGTAACTTGAAACTGTTTTCAGCAAGCTGGAAAAATATTTTCAAACAAAGAAAAACTTTCGTTGTAGGAGGCACCTGTTTTAGGATAGGGGAAAAGATAAAAAAAAATTTTGTATACAAAAGTATACTTTTCAGCTTGCTGATTTTTCTGTTTGCCTGGTAACATGAAACCGTTTTGCGGCTTAAAGTCTCTCCTCCCACAACGAAAGTTTGTTTTTTTGTTTAAAAATATTTTTTCAGCTTACTGATTTTTCTGTTCGCCTGGTAACTTGAAACCGTCTTCAGGCTTAAAAGTAAAGTCAAAGTTTAAAAATATTTTTTCAGCTAGCTGATTTTTCTGTTCGCCTGGAATCGTTTTCAGCAGTCTTAAAAAGAAGTCTTAAAAATTTTTTAGACTTGACGTAGCCCCACAGGAAATAGTCTAACGGCGTCAAATCGCACGACCGAGGCGGCCAATCGATTGGACCATTTCGTGAGATAACACGTTCTCCAAACTTGGTTTCCAATAAATTGATTGTGACATTCGCTGTGTGGCCTGTGCGCCGTCCTGTTGGAACCACATGTCCTCCAAGTCCATATCATCCAATTGGGGCCAAAAATATTCGGTTATCATTGAACGGTAGCGATTCCCATTCCCACAACGAAAGTTTTTCAGCTTGCTGATTTTTTTTTTTTTTGTGTTCAAAAATATTTTTTCAACTTGCTGATTTTTCTGTTCGCCTTGTAACTTTAAACCGTTTTCAGGCTTAAAAGTAAAGTCAGGCTTCAAAATTTATTAGGAAGGAGGAGCCTCCTACAGCGAAAGTTTTTTTTTTGTTTAAAAATATTTTTTTCTGCTTGCTGATTTTTCTGTTCGCCTGGTAACTTGAAACAGTTTTCAGGCTTAAAAGTAAAGTCAGGTTTAAAACGAAATGATGTTTTCAGGCTTAAATGCAAAATTTTGACAAAATCTTGTTTTCTTCCCATATCCTAAAGCAGGTGCCTCCTACAACGAAAGGTTTTTTTTTTTTTTTTTTTTTTTGTTTAAAAATATTTTTTTCAGCTTGCTGATTTTTCTGTTCTTAAAAAAAGGCTTAAAAGTATACTTACTAAAAAATTTTGGGGCTCCTCCTTCCCACAACGAAAGTTTTTTTTGTTTAAAAATATTTTTTCAGCTTGCTGATTTTTCTGTTCGCCTGGTAACTTAAAACAGTTTTCAGGCTTAAAAGTAAAGTCAGACACAAAATTCAAGTTTTTTTTGTTTAAAAATATTTTTCAGCTCGCTAATTTTTCTGTTCGCAACTTGAAAGTAAAGATGAGTTTTCTGTTCGCCTGGTAACAAAATTTTGACAAAATTTTACTTTTTCCCCTATCCTAAAAAAATATTTTTTCAGCTTGCTGATTTTTCTGTTCGCCTGGTAATTTGAAACCATTTTCAGCACAAAAAAACCAAAGTCTTAAAGGCTTATAAAATTTTGACAACGATATAATTTATGTTACGAAGAAAATAGAAAATCAATAATACTCAAGTGCATTTTGTAGCACAATATGGCTAATGGAGACTAGCTCTGCAGCAAAATATGCGTAATGGAGATTGCACCTTCTGATGGGCCATCTATTGACAAATAGTTACAACTCATGTTCTTTCCTTAAAAAAATAATTTCTTTGCTATATTCTCTCCATTAGACAAACACACTTCAATTTTTTAAAGAAAGAATATTCGCTGATTATATTTATCAATGCGTGGCGCATCAGAAAGTACATTTTATCCATTAGACATATTCAGCTGCAGAGCTAGTCCCCATTAGCCGGAACAAAATTGAGTATTTGACAAAAACTATGCTTTGAAATGTTTTTTTTTTTGTGCAGTCCATGGTAAAAAAACTAGTGAAAGTGTAAAGGTACCTCTAAGTTGCCCATACAAATTTAGTACAATTTCATAGTAGCGACTGGTACATAACATATTTTCTCATATTTTTTTCACCAGTCGCTTAGCAGTAAATATTTTGTATTCACCTCAAACATTTTTCACCACAAAAATTTTTTTCCAAACAAAAAATTTTTTCACCTCAAAAATTTTTTTCACCTCTAAATTTTTTTTCCAAAAAAGTTCTTTTCACATATAAAAAAATTTTCCACCTCAAAAAATTTTTTTACCTACATAATTTTACTTCAAAAGTTTTCTTATATTATTTGTATCAAAAACAGTAGAGAACATCTTTTTAGCATATTGGTGGAGGGTATTCAAAGATTCGGCACAGCCGAATTTAGCCCTTTTTTACTTGTTTTGTTTAAAAATATTTTTTCAGCTTGCTGAAAACGGTTTCGAGTTACCAGGCGAACAGAAAAAACAAATCAGCAATCTGAAAAAATTTTTTCAAACAAAAAAAAAAACTCAAAACTTTGTCTGTCTGTCCGTCTGTCTGTCTGTCTGTCTGTCTGTCTGTTGAAATGGCGATCACGACGCAAAGACGCAAGCGGAGGTGCCTATTTTTACCCAGATTATTTTAACATCCTCCCGAGCAGTTTGGTATTTAAAATGAGCAAAATCCGTTAAGCGGTTCAAAAGTTATGAGTGAAAATCTGAAGGTACCTCTAAATTTTTCATACAAATTTGTAAAATTTTTCTGTATCTATTTTTTTTTTCTGTTAAATAAGTAAAAATGTTATTAAGTCTTCTTATTGCTCGATTACATTTATTGTCTTACATAGTATGAGAATAATAACATTCTTAGAGCTATATGTGTGTTACTCAGATAACTAAGTTAACGTAAAAATTAACAATGTTAAAGTCGCTAACAGAGCAGACCTCTGTAAATAACATTGCTTAAACTAAATAAATAACATTACTAAAACTAAATAACAAAAGTTCGTTACATAAATTGACAAAACATATTCATATTACAGTTCATGCAAAATTTAGTATATACGTATATCATCTTCAGCCCCTAAGGTGGAGGGTATTCAAAGATTCGGCACAGCCGAATTTAGCCCTTTTTTACTTGTTTTTATTATATTTGTATTTTTGAGAATTGAGGGATTGGCAAATGTATATTTATGTTAATTTTTGCTTTTATAGAAAAATACACATGAATAAAGTGCAATATTGTGCTCTTAAACATCTAAATGAATATTGATTTAAAAAATTAAGGTATAATTTGCACATAAAACATATATTTTTTACAGTTTTTGGCAAATATTCATTTATGTTACGAAGAAAATATAAAATCAATAATACTCTACTGCATATTGTAGCACAATATGGCTAATGGAGACTAGCTCTGCAGCAAAATATTTCTAATGGAGAATGCACCTTCTGATGGGCCATCTATTGACAAATAGTTACAACCCATGTTTTTTCTTTAATAAATTAATTTCTCTCTATTAGACAAACACACTTCAATTTTTTAAAGAAAGAACATTCGTTGCAACTATTTATCAATAGGGGCCGCATCAGAAAGTACATTCGCTCCATTAGGCATATTCAGATGCAGAGCTAGTCCCCATTAGCCGGAACAAAATTGAGTATTTGACAAAAACTATGCTTTAAATTGTGTTATTTGTGCAGTCCATGTTTAAAAAACAAGTGAAAATGTAAAGGTGCCTTTAAATTGCCCATACAAATTTAGTACAATTTCATAGTAGCGACTAATACATAACATATTTTCTCATATTTTTTTACCAGTCGCTTAGTAGTAAATATTTTATATTTACCTCAAACATTTTTTAACCACTAAATTTTTTTTTACCACAAATAATTTTTTCAACTTAAAAATTAATTTTCACCTCTAAATTTTTTTTCCACCAAAAAAGTTTTTTTCACATCTAAAAGTTTTTCACCTCAAGAATCGTTTTCAGCAGTCTTAAAAATTTTTTAGACTTGACGTAGCCCCACAGGAAATAGTCTAACGGCGTCAAATCGCACGACCGAGGCGGCCAATCGATTGGACCATTTCGTGAAATAACACGTTCTCCTTGCTGATTTTTTTTTTTTTTTTGTGTTCAAAAATATTTTTTCAACTTGTTGATTTTTCTGTTCGCCTGGTAACTTTAAACCGTTTTCAGGCTTAAAATTTATTAGGAAGGAGGAGCCTCCTACAGCGAGTTTTTTTTTTTTTTTTGTTTAAAAATATTTTTTCAAAAAAAAGTGGTGGTTATACAAAATTTTTCTTGTGCGTGATTGGCTAGGTGTTATGTAACGAGGGTCTTTTTTGAAATTATATAGGGTGCGTTGTCGTCGGTTAATTCTTTTTATCTCTTGTGTGTTTTTTTTTATATTCTTTGGTGGTATATACATTCTACCGTCGGTTGTTTGCTTATAATGTAAAAGTGGTGGTTATACAAAAATTGTCATGTGTGTGTTTTGCTAGAAGGTGTTATGTGACAAGGATCTTTTTTGAAATTATATAGGGTAGCGTTGTCGTCGGTTAATTCTTTTTATCTTTTGTTTTTTTTTTTTCTATTCTTTGGTGGTCATTGATATACATATTTGTTTTTGTATTAAGAGGAAATTTGCATTAAGTGAAAGTCACTGATCTACATATTTGTTTTTGTATTAATAGGAAATTTGCATTTTTTTCTTTCTTGTATTTATGTTCTATTTTTGTTTTTATTTTTTTTTTTTTGTGTGGTATATACATTCTACATATATAAATGTACGAGTAGGTCATAAATAAATTATTTATTAATGTGACATTTTCATTTATATACAAATTTTTATGTTTTAATGAAATTCGAATCTGTTTGTTTCTTGTTCGGTTTTGTTTCTTGTAATAAAGCGGTTATTGGAATCTGCTAGTGTTTTGTTTGTTTGTTTAGTTGAGTATAATAAAAAACAATACTAAAAATTAGTTTTATGTATTTGGTTTTATTTTACTTTCTTTTTAAATAATTCTTAAACTAAAATCTCATTAAATATTTCTTATAAATTTAAATACGTATAATAATTTCGGTTATTTTGTTTTTTTTTAATTAAAAATTTAGATGTTTATGATAGAGATTTATAAGATCGTTGACTGAATTTTCTCTAAATTTATTAGGGGGCATTGTGAATATGATCAGTATAATAAAACCCCTGACAATGAATGTCTAAAATGTAGCAATAGGAATTATATTTTTGATGAAGATGGAGATAATATTATTATGGGAGTAAATATTGACTTAGTACAATTCCAGAATGATTCTGAGGATGAAATATTTAATAGCATCAATTATTAGGGAATAAAACATTATATTTTAATAGCTTTAAATTAAATTTGATGTATATTTTGTAATATAATTTAATAATTTATTTTTTTTAATAATATAATTTAATAAGTTTAAGATTAAAAGAGATTCTTGAAAAAAAAATAAATATTTTGTATTTTTCTCTTAAAATTTTTTGATTATTAAGCAAAATAAAACACTGGTATTTTAGTTTTCTATTTTAAGAATACATATTTTTATTTATAATTTTAAGACATTGTTTTTAAGTGTGTATTTTCTAAATATTTAATAAAGATAATAAAAATGGAAAATTGCCTTCATTTATTTTAAAGTTTAAAAATTTTTGTAGTAAAAGAGCATTTTTCAGTGCACATGTTCCATGTTTGTGAGAACTACAACGGATGTAATCGGGATATTTTTCATCGAGCTCTCTTAAATTACAGTAGTTGATATTTTCTATATTGAAAACGTTTTTCCGCAGCATATTCTCCAACCACTTTTTCTTTTCCAAACCCTTGACAAAAATTAAAGAACCCTCTGTGTTTGATTTGAGAAATTCGCACACAGACTTGAATGATACGGATCCATCTTCCCATTGCAGATGATGATGATTTTTTGTTAACCAATTGACTTGTTTTTGATTCTTTGGTGATAAATAACTATAATCGAAGGGGGGTTTTCTGATGAAATTTATATACTCCTTAGCGTTAAAAACCAATGCAATTTCTTTGGCAATAAAATTATTAGAATCTGCTCTAAGGCCTCGGAGATCAATAAAAACTATTTTTGGCATTTCCATTGCTTAAACAATTTTATGAACCTGTCCTGTCAAAGGCGTATATTCAATTAAACGATCATGAATAAGAATGCAGTAAGCTGATGAGTTTGGTGGTATATTGATGCCAGTCTCAAACATAATTTTTATATCAATCGGACCCCTTGCAACCGTTTCATTTTGATGGCTTACATCAATAACTGTAATAGGAGCTTTATTTTTGAATTCTTGACAAGTGAGTAGAGGTTGAGGTTCTCTCATATAGTAGTTTTGTTGAAATCTGACATACATATCATAGAGGATGGCAAACCGTTCTTCCCCAAATTTAATGTTTAGATCATCATAAGGATATGACTCTGAGTTTAAGTGAACTTTGATGTTGGTTAAATCACAATTAATAAATTTATTCTCACGCAGGAATGCTATCAAAACGAAGCGAGGTCGTTCCCTATTTACAGATAATTTAACATTCCAAATGTGATTAGTTCCGCTTGATAATTGAGGATTAAAATGACAGTCCCAACTGCGGAATGCTATTGGTAAATTTGTTCCATTTTGTATAATTTTTATCATATTTATTTTACTCAAGTCAGAAAGCTGTACATGTGGTATCCTCCATGAAATATTCTTAATAGTAATTTTTGGTTTTTGAACAGATGCTGTTGAATATACGAGATCATTATCACTTTTGCTACGAAGTAATATCAATTCATGTTTTGAATTTAAAATAATTTTATTAAAGTCTTCAGCAAATCCCAATAATATTTTTAATGGTACATAAAAGTTAAAGTGTCCATTTATTACATTTAGGTCATCTACTTTACTCCAAGCAGCATTTTCCATGAGAGCATCGTCCGTTGCCATCAAAGAAACATAATTTTTAATATTAGTTGAAACTCCTAGGTGTCTTGTGCGATCAATTTCAATGCCATTTAGCTCATAACGAATTTCATCAAATAGATGAGCAACAAAATTATTTTTCAATCTGAAAGCAGAAGATGCTACCACTTTTTTACTATCGCCGATTTCTTCTTCTACTAAACCTTCAATGTAAATAAAACTTTCACTCGGCAAAACATACAAATCCTGATTTTGTATTGATATTCTTATTTCATCGTTATTTTTAAATGATTGCAAGTATGGAGTATAAGTGTGATAATCTTTTTTTATAATGCTTTCATCCGATAAGGGTTTATCCAAAACATTAATTATTGATCTCATTCTCTTTGGTGTTGCTTCTTCAATTGGAAATTCAATGATTTGAGAAAATTTCTATTTGATTCTGTTAAATTGTTGGCAGAATGTGAAGATGAGAACAGCGTGGACGCTAATTTTGGTTTGACTGATGGCAATAATATGGATTTTGGCGATAACAATGTGGTATAAGGAATGCTATTTGAGAGAATTTCTTTGTTGTAAATTATCATTATTTTCTTGGCCTTAAATGCAATCGAATAGTAATTTCTTCTCCTCGAAAATTAATTAAATCACCGTCTTGATCAACTATCCGTAGTGTTAGTGAACTTACTTCTTTAGAATTCACTGGCAAATAGATGAGATTTGTAGGTATTTCATCCATTTTATAGCCAGGTGGAACATTTATTGCAAATTCGTGTAATGTATGTGCATGAGAATTGTTTATATATGTGTTTACCACAATATTACATTCTATCCGCAAGAGATTTACCTTAAAAATATTTACTGGTAGATCTGAGAAATGGGGGACATTAGGAGAGAGGACTTTGTTATTGAAGCCAAACAATTTTCCTATCGAATTCTTCATGTTAAAGTATATCGAATCTTCGGAACTATACAATTTGACTTGCATTGTATTGTTATTAGCTTCTATAATAATTTTCTTCTTCCCCAACCCATCTTTCTTATATTCCCCCTTTATGAAATCAACAATATCATTCAGCTCATAGGATCCAATAGGTATTGTAATAATTTTACTACCAATGTGAAACAAATTATTGTATTTGTCCACATTTGGTATGCTGTTGTATGTGTGAAAATCTACGAGAGCACACTCGTAATCGCCGTTTAAATTTATTGGAGGAAAGTAATTTGCTGATAAATTTGAGGAGTTTCCGCTCAATGTTAGTGTAATTGACATTTTGCTTACCAAATGGCTAATGCAGGAAATAAAACAAAATATTGTTTTTTTAAAGGGTTGCTTTTTTCTTTATTTTAGATAATTTTATATCAATACTTAAAGTACATGTAGTATATACCTTTATATATATATATATATATCAATTTTAACATTCTTTCCAGAAGATTCTCATTTCTTAACTTTATTATGATCTTTCTTCTAATTACATTTATTTTCATTGTGATCATTACTACCACAATAATTACAATACTTTAGTTTTTCATATTTAATCTCAGAGCTCTTAAAAATATTATCCATTCTCCTCCTGCTAATATATAAATATAATGTATTATCAAGCTAAAGCTTTTTATTCAACTAAAATAGTGAAGAAAACATTTAATCGTTTTATACCTAATTTTATAGTCGTAAAAGTAATCACACACATTACAAAATATCATTTTTATTTATCCAAGAATTATGCTGAATTGAAAAACCCAACCATTTCACGAATACTTTATTATCTTTAGTTTTAATAACTTTTTCAACAAGATATGCATTAGGCAGTCGAGTTTTTGAGAGTTCTTCATCATAGAACGCACCTTTAATTCTATTTCCCTCGTAATCCACCAAAATATTTGTTGCTGGATAAGTGTTGTTTATAGATTTGATTTTAAAAATTTCTGTTGTCCAGTTAGGTGTGTATCCCTTTTCAAAAATATGCTTATATTTGCTGATGCGTACCGAATCTCCAACATGAAATTTTGAGATTTTGTACATTTTCAAGTGATTATACACTGTGTCGAGTAACATTTTCTCATTCGTAGAATTAACATTAATGGGTGCCATTTTTATGGTACGATGAATCTTGTGATTGTATGAGAATTGTTTATATATGTGTTTACCACAATATTACATTCTATCCGCAAGAGATTTACCTTAAAAATATTTACTGGTAGATCTGAGAAATGGGGGACATTAGGAGAGAGGACATTCTTATTGAAACCAAACAATTTTCCTATCGAATTCTTCTTGTTAAAGTATATCGAATCTTCGGAACTATACAATTTGACTTGCATTGTATTGTTATTAGCTTCTATAATAATTTTCTTCTTCCCCAACCCATCTTTCTCATATTCCCCCTTTATGAAATCAACAATATCATTCAGCTCATAGGATCCAATAGGTATTGTAATAATTTTACTACCAATGTGAAACAAATTATTGTATTTGTCCACATTTGGTATGCTGTTGTATGTGTGAAAATCTACGAGAGCACACTCGTAATCGCCGTTTAAATTTATTGGAGGAAAGTAATTTGCTGATAAATTTGAGGAGTTTCCGCTCAATGTTAGTGTAATTGACATTTTGCTTACCAAATGGCTAATGCAGGAAATAAAACAAAATATTGTTTTTTTAAAGGGTTGCTTTTTTCTTTATTTTAGATAATTTTATATCAATACTTAAAGTACATGTAGTATATACCTATATATATATATATCAATTTTAACATTCTTTCCAGAAGATTCTCATTTCTTAACTTTATTATCATCTTTCTTCTAATTACATTTATTTTCTAAACATCTAAATTTTTAATTAAAAAAAAAAATAACCGAAATTATTATATTATACGTATTTAAATTTATAAGAAATATTTAATGAGATTTTAATTTACGAATTATTTAAAAAGAAAGTAAAATAAAACCAAATACATAAAACTAATTTTTAGTATTGTTTTTTATTATACTCAACTAAACAAACAAACAAACAAAACACTAACAGATTCCAATTACCGCTTTATTACAAGAAACAAAACCGAACAAGAAACAACCAGATTCGAATTTCATTAAAACATAAAAATTTGTAGATAAATGAAAATGTCACATTAATAAATAATTAATTTATGACCTCTCGTACATTTATATATGTAGAATGTATATAACACACACAAAAAGAAAATAAAAACAAAAATAGAACATAAATACAAGAAAGAAAAAATGCAAATTTCCTATTAATACAAAAACAAATATGTAGATCAATGACTTTCACTTAATGCAAATTTCCTCTTAATACAAAAACAAATATGTAGATCAATGACCACCAAAGAATAGAAAAAAAAACACAAGAGATAAAAAGAATTAACCGACGACAACGCTACCCTATATAATTTCAAAAAAGATCCTTGTCACATAACACCTTCTAGCAAAACACACACATGACAATTTTTGTATAACCACCACTTTTACATTATAAGCAAACAACCGACGGTAGAATGTATATACCACCAAAGAATAGAAAAAAAAACACACAAGAGATAAAAAGAATTAACCGACGACAACGCACCCTATATAATTTCAAAAAAGATCCTTCTCACATAACACCTTCTAGCAAAACACACACATGACAATTTTTGTATAACCACCACTTTTACATTATAAGCAAACAACCGACGGCAACACTAACAACATAATTTCAAAAAGACCCTCGTTGCATAACACCTAGCCAATCACGCACAAGAAAAATTTTGTAAAACCACCACTTTTACATTATAAGCGAACAACCGACAACCAAAAAATACTGAAATAAATTAAAAAATATAACATAAATACAAGAAAGAAAGAAAAAATGCAAATTTCCTATTAATACAAAAACAAATATGTAGATCAATGACTTTCACTTGATCCTAAAAATTGTGCAGTCCAAAACAAATCTCATATTAATAAATATTTAATTTATGACATACTTGAAAAAAAAAAAAAAAACATTAAAGCATTCTGATACCCCAGCTTAAAGCAATAAAATCAAAATGACTCCTTATCAAAAATGAAGGCAATTAAATCAAATTGACTCCTTATCAAAAATGAAGGCAATTAAATCAAATTGACTCCTTATCAAAAAGCAATTAAATCAAATTGACTCCCTATTTCCCTACTACTCGCCTGGTAACTTAAAACAGTTTTCAGGCTTGAAAGTAAAGTCAGGTGTGCCTTCTACAACTAAAGTTTTTTGTTGTTTAAAAAAATATTTTTTCAGCTTGCTGATTTTTCTGTTCGCCTGGTAATTTGAAACCGTTTTCAGCACAAAAAAACCAAAGTCTTAAAAAGGCTTATAAAATTTTGACAACGATAGTTTATTTTTATTTAAAAATATTTTTATCTTTTTAGGCTTAAAAGTGTACAAAATCTTGTTTTCTTTAAAAAAAAACGTTTTTTTTATATTTAAACAAATTTTTTAGCTTGCTGATTTTTCTGTTCGCCTGGTAACTTGAAACAAAAAGTATGGTACAGAGTTCAGCGGCAACATTTTTAACTGAGAGGGCAACATTTTCAAAGTTGCTAAAGTGTTTAAAAACATTAAATTTGGTGTATGCAGTGCTGCCACATAAACAGTGTAATTTTTTATCCCGGTTTTTGGGATTTTTAACTGTTTACCATTTTTTCCATGAAAACAACTTTTTTCAAATTCATGCATTTTTTATAGTTTCTTTAATTATATGTTGCAACATTAATAGCTTATTTATTCTCTTTATTATATATTTTTACCATAAAACTTGGGAAATAATGGATATGAATAGACATACATAGTTGGTCAATGTGTGTGTACACACTTTAATACTTTACATGTCACAATGTTATGTTTGAATTCGTAACTGTTTTTTAACACAATTGCAAATTTTTGTTGTATTTTTTACTTTATTAGACATGTCTAATTTTAGTAAAAATAAATAGTATATTGAGCAAATATTATATTTTTATATGAAAAATCCGAAAAAATACATGAATAAAATTAAAAAAACATATTTTTTTATGAAATGGTCTGAAAAATCTCAAGCACCCCAAAAATGGCAAAAAATAGTTAAAATTGGTTATATGGCAGCCCCGCTAAACACTACTAAAAGTTGCCGACCAAAACTCACCTTTGTTGCCGCCAAACTATGTTCGTGTTCTAAGAGAGTACTAAAAAGTTCGTGAGAGAGAAACATACTCTTGAGAATTATATACTTTTTGCTTGAAACCGTTTTTAGGCATAAAAGTATTTTTGTTTAAAAATATTTTTTCAGCTTATAAACTCTTAAAAAAGCTTAAAAAGCTTAAAAATTTTTTATATTTTTTTAAATATTTTTTCAGCTTGCTAATTTTTCTGTTCGCCTGGTATTTTGTAACCATTTTCAGGCTTTTACTTTAAAAATAAAGCATAACATATTGACAAAATTTAAGGTTTTTCTCCTATCTTAATTATTAGGAGTAGCCTCCTGCAACGAAAACTTTTTTTTGCTAAAAAATATTTTTTCAGCTAGCTGATTTTTCTTTTTGTATACTGTAAAACTTTGACGGGAGTCTCCCACAACAAAAGTTTTTTTTTTTTTTGTTTAAAAATATTTTTTCCTGCTTGCTGACTTTTTTGTTCGCCTGGTAACTTGAAACAGTTTTCAGGCTTAAAAGTAAAGTCAGGTTTAAAAAAAATTGATGTTTTCAGGCTTAAATGCAAAATTTTGACAAAATCTTGTTTTCTTCCCATATCCTAAAGCAGGTGCCTTCTACAACGAAAGGTATTTTTTTTTTTTTTTTGTTTAAAAATATTTTTTTCAGCTTGCTGATTTTTCTGATCGCCCGGTAACTTGAAACCGTTTTCAGGCTTAAAAATTTTGGCAAAATTTAATGTTTTAATTTAATGTTTTTTTCCCCTTATTAGGAGGTGCCTCCTAAAACAAATGATTTTTTGTTTAAAAATCAGCATAAAATTTCAAAGTAAAAATTATTGCATGCTAATTTTTCTGTTCGCCTGGTAACTTGAATTGTTTTCAGGCATAAAAGCAGTCTTAAAAAATTTTGATAAGGAGCCTCCCTCCTACAACGACAGTTTAGGGGATATCCTACAACGAAAGTTTTTTTTTTGTTTGAAAAGATTTTTTCAGCTTGCTGATTTTCTGCTCGCCTGGTAACTTAAAACGTTTTCAGGCATAAAAACAAAGTCTTAAAAAATTTTGACGTTAGTTTTTTGTGTTTAAAAATATTTTTTCAAGTTGCTGATTTTTCTGTTCGCCTGGTAACTTGAAACCGTTTTCAGGCTTAAGAAAAAGTAAACTTTTGAGTTTTTTTTTTTTTTTTTGTTGAAAAATATTTTTTCAGCTTGCTGATTTTTTTTCTGTTGGCCTGTTAACTTGAAACCGTTTTCAGCAAGCTGAAAAAATATTTTTAAACAAAAAAAAACTTTCGTTGTAGGAGGCACCTGTTTTAGGATAGGGGAAAAGATAAAATTTTGTATACAAAAGTATACTTTTCAGCTTGCTGATTTTTCTGTTCGCCTGGTAACTTGAAACCGTTTTGCGGCTTAAAGTCTCTCCCTCCCACAACGAAAGTTTGTGTTTTTGTTTAAAAATATTTTTTCAGCTTGCTGATTTTTCTGTTCGCCTGGTAACTTGAAACCGTCTTCAAAACCGTAAAGTCAAAATTTAAAGTTTTTTTTGTTTAAAAATATTTTTTCAGCTAGCCTGGTAACTTGAATCGTTTTCAGCAGTCTTAAAAAGCAGTCTTAAAAATTTTTTAGACTTGACGTAGCCCCACAGGAAATAGTCTAACGGCGTCAAATCGCACGACCGAGGCGGCCAATCGATTGGACCATTTCGTGAGATAACACGTTCTCCAAACTTGGTTTCCAATAAATTGATTGTGACATTCGCTGTGTGGCTTGTGCGCGATCCTGTTGGAACCACATGTCCTCCAAGTCCATATCATCCAATTGGGCAAAAATATTCAGTTATCATTGATCGTTAGCGATTCCCATTCCCACAACGAAAGTTGTTCAGCTTGCTGATTTTTTTGTTCGCCTGGTAACTTGAAACCGTTTTCAGTCTTAAAATTTTAACAAAATTTTATGTTTTTCCCCTATCCTAATTATTAGGAAGAATGGCCTATTACAACGAAAGTTTTTTTTTTAAATCGTTTAGCTTGCTGATTTTTCCGTTCGCCTGGTAACTTGAAACCGCTTAGTGGACCTAAATCTTTTGTTGAAAAATATTTTTTAGTGTACATGGTGGTAGCTGGTTAGTGTCTAGTTTTGTCAATAGCTTCAAAAGGAGAAAGAAAATTAAAATTCAGTCAGTTGGATTTTAAGTACAGCTAGTGTAAAACAAATTGTTTTGAAGCGTTAGCGAATAAGCAGGATATTTAAATTAAATTGAATTACAAAATAAAGTTGAATAAAAAAAACTAATGAAAATTTGTTTTTGTTCGAACCCAACATGGCCTTTTCGAAATTATAATTTGACTTTTCTGAATTTTAATTGGGAATTCTTAATTAGAACTTGTATTTTATAAAACGCAATTGGAAAGGGAGCAGTACTAACTGAAACATCCCACCAATAAAATGGTGGTCATTCTGTGGCTATAACTTCATTCATTGCTTCCTTAACTTCAGTTAACATTCTTTTATGATTTTTTGATGTATTTCAAATGTAGTGATTTAGATATAAATCCGATGCATATCTTAAAAAAGCACTCTTCATTGCTTCTAAAGTATAAGTGATAATTACTATATCAAGTCATAATTTTCATAATTTTTTATTAATTCATTTTTATATTTTCGTTTAATGCATTTTTTCAGCTTTAAGTAGTTATGGCGACACAATCTGTGCATGTTTGCACACTACACCATTTCCGACTTTAATTCAGAATTTTTCAACTTGTGTAAAAATCTTTTAAAGTTATCGATAATAATTTTAAAATTGTGTAAAAATTATTTTGAATTGCCCAAAAAGGTTTTAAAATTGTAAAAAAATTATTTAAAATTGTACAAATATATTTTAAAATTGTCTAAAAATGTTTTAAAATAGTGAAACCAGTTTTTAAATTATCCAAAAATATTTTAAATTTGTCCAAAAATATTTCAAAGTTGCCCAAAGAAGCTTTTCATTAATGCAGAATTATATATGTATTTGTTCTTATAAAGAGTATTTGTATATCAATGCATAAATTTCGCTTCTTTAAACTTATTTTTCTGGATTCTTATGAATTAAATTTGCATCAAAGCTTAAATATTACAAAGTATATGAACATTTTCCACTCATGCATCAGAATATCTAATCATTGCGTTGCCATTGCTTCCTTAAAATAATAATAATGGAAGCAGAGATATTTTTGCATACTACCACTACTTTTTGATTATTTTCAAAGTCTTTTTCGAATTTACATAATTTTATTTTCAAAAATTTCTTATTGCTTGTGTGTAAATGCCTAAGAATAAAATTGATTTTACACATTTTTATAATATCTTTGAAGATATCATAGCTGGGGACTTTAACTCAAACCTGCTAAAGGAATTGTGTCTAACCACCAATATAAAATCATTCGATCTTCTTTCTGCAAATTCTCATACGCAAACACATTTTACATCATCCAATAATACTTTGCTCGACTTAATTTTTGTCTCCAATGAAGAAAACATCTAGTCACGATCTTGTATTCTTAATTTTTGACAGTCCACTTGAAACTTCTACTAGTAAAATAGAAATTTCGTAACATGAAATGTATTAACTACTCAATCTTAAGAGTTTGTCAAAATTGAATGGGATTGTAGATATTATATCCCAGCAAAAAAAAGTAGCAAAAGAAGAGAAAAAGAAGCAGTGATTTTGATTCCGTTGTTGTGAAAATTTGGATCGGAACCAATGATTTTTACATAGGGGTGTCATAGGATGGAAGTTTTCTTTTATGATCCTTTTTCATTGCATTTAAAGCCCTTCTTATGGTTTAGTGAAAAATTAAATCTTTTGTTCTTCCCAAATAAATTTCGAATTTTTAATTTAGAATTCTACAGGACATCAGTAATCGGGTCTTAGCCTCATTTTCACAATCTCCCGTTAGCTTCTACCTGCGAATTTAACTGACACATTTGTTGTTGTTTCCTATATAAAGTTGGAGTTTTACTGTTCGTTAAATTTTAGCGGGAAATTCAGCAATCGGGCAATTTATCACTATTCGAAATTCTTGCAATTTTTACTACAATAAATTTTTTACTTTTTGTAGCGTCATAGATTTGACAAGTGATAAATTTCATTAAAAATCACATTATTTAGAAGTTTTGAAAAAGAACTGCCTTAGAAGAAAAAAATCAGAACTAAACTATACTTTAGAATCAATGAAAAATTAATTCCTTAAGAATCACTTCCATTTATTTTTGCTGGGATGCTATTGGTTAATGATCAATTGGCTTCCTTGGAACAAAACACAAAAACATTATACGTACCAATTCAAAGAAAAGAAAGAAGATCGTGATTATCGCAATGCTAGAAAAATTGTAACCAAACCCATAAGAAATACAAAGTCAAAAAACTATGCCAACAAATATACAAATTCAATCTCTACAAAAAATAAATGGAAAACTATTAAAGAAATTGGAATAGTTAATAGTAAAATCAAACATGTAAATATCATATCAGATCCAAATGATATAAATAAACAATTTGATAATACACCCATGTCTCAAGCGGGCCATAGCCACTATATTAACTATCATGCTGTCAATCTTCCACATAGTAGCATTTTCAATTTCGATAGTGTAAGTCAGTTAGACGTACTTAAAAGCTATCTCTGCATAAAATCAATCGCTATAGGTATTGATGGTATCCACCCGGCTCTTATAAAAATTATTCTCCCGTCACTTCTACCAATAATTATAAATATATTATAAATAAAATAATTATATTAATTATATTATATATTAACTTATCCACTAAGTTGGAAGCAGGCTAAAATTCTGCCAATACCAAAATCACCCACTGAGTATACGGCTATATTGCCGTATCTGTCAAAAACATTTTCAAAACTTTTACATTTACAGATAACTAATTACATTTTCTGACCGATAAACAATCTGGTTTTCGCGCAAAACATAGATAGTTGCATTATGAATTATGAATTTTTCCTCAACATCCATCAAGGTTATTGAATCATATGTAAAGGATCGAGTGCAGTGTGTCGAATTAAATCCATTCACAACTTCAACGTATCTTCCCGCTTATCAGAGGTGTTCCACGGGGATCCATTCTAGGCCTCTCCTTTTGTTCATCTATGCAAACGATTTTCCTGAACCGTTGCTTCACTGCAACATTAGAATGTATGCTGATGACATCCAATTATACATAAACAAGAAATCATCGATCAATGTACTGCTTGCTTAAACTTATTTGATACCAACTTTAACCTACGGGTGTGAGATTTTTGCTAGATTTGATCGCATAAGCAAAACCAAATTTAACTTTATTAATAATAATATCGCAAGATTCGTTTATGACCTCAAAAATATTACTAATTGAGATTAAATCAATACAACTTCTTATTCTAAGAGAATGTTTGGCGTGCTGTTCTAAGACCTGCTGAAAATAAAAACTCTAAAATTTCTTCATAAAAGTATAACAACCCGTGAGCCATGTCATCTTCAGAAGAAATATAAATTTAGTTAAAATAAGACATCGTTCATTGATATCCGCATGGCAATTTTTTATAACTGCAATACGTCTTTGGAATACTATTCCTTTAACAATTAAAGAAACCAACAACGTGTAAGAATATAAAAAATTTAATTTTAATCGTAGATAACATGGTAGATTAGAATATTTTTTATAAATTGTTAACTTTTTTTTTGTTTTTAAAAATTATATGTCATTTTTTTTTCTTACTTGTGTCAATTTTCCTCATCTGTAATACCGTAAGGAAATCTACTTTTTAAGACAAATGTTTTGTTGTAGAAGTTACAAAATTAAATAAATAATATAAATAAATTAATTTAATTTGTAGTCTTTTTATTTTGAAATTTTGCAGTGTTCAAGTTCTAAGGTTATGTTAAAAATTCCCTAACGGGTAATTTTACGGGTTTGAAATAAAAGCCAAAATTAGTTAATTAAATAAGCTTTTATTTACATTTTGTTTGGGAGTGCTAGCTTCACGAGTTACAGATATAATGTTGTTCAAAATTTGTTAATATAAGTGATAAGTTTTTTTTGCTGTATAATTTGCAAATTCTTACTTTGAACAGCACATCAATTCTTCTTTAATATTATTTCAAGAACAGAAATACCTACATATGTGTATTAGATTTCTTTTATTCATTTTAAAAAAGTCCGAAACAAAATAACCTATGTGTGTTTTTTTTAAATTCGTGTACCACTCCAAGACGCTAACAGATTTTGAATTTTTTTCAAGGCGTAATATTATTAAATGGGCTAAGGAAAAACACAAAAACAAAAATTTAAAGAAAAAATGTAGCGAATTGACGAAATAAAACTGTTTTTTTGCTCTTTTTTGCACATTGGTGTTTCGGTTAGAACATCGATGATATGTTTGCTGGTGGATGCATTTCATCGGATCCAATCATGTATCATTAGAAAATATTTTTAGGATAATCTTAATCTTCGAAGTGGGTATTTTAGCTCAATAGGATTATATATATAATCCTTGAAATTCCTAAAAGGACCTCAATAACTGTTCTCCATTAATTTCTGTCTGATGCTGGTCGCTTGGCTTCAATCCAGCTTAAACCGGCATTTAGCAGTTCAGCTTCAACTTGGCGCTCCAAGATGTTTTTAGGGTGTCCTCTTCTCCTTGCTTCTGC
Organism: Eustalomyia histrio; assembly: GCA_949748255.1. Classification (NCBI taxonomy): domain Eukaryota; kingdom Metazoa; phylum Arthropoda; class Insecta; order Diptera; family Anthomyiidae; genus Eustalomyia; species Eustalomyia histrio. Next base: position 122,050,215 of record OX456525.1, on the reverse strand, counting down.
GCGTGTAGTCAAGGGCTTTCTATTCATGTCATCTTCTGTACTTGCGTATTTTTATCTCATGCTCAATTTGATGCTGTTGCGATCTAAGCCCAAGCTCAGAATTTTATACAGTTTGGGATTTTATGGATTCGGCACTTAATTACAAAGACTTGTAGTTTTTGAACATCCAGATTCGATAAACTTCAAGTTTCCCATCCGTAAAGCAGAACATTGCTGTTAAACACCTAAATTTACCTAAATTTACATCCACCTTTCATACCAAAATAAGGCTTAAGTCACTTAAGCAAATTGCAGTTGGGCCTTACACATAATTTACTCTAGTCAGCATGATTGAGGTTAAAGTAATTAATCAATTTCGGATATATTGACTATGGTGATTTTAAAGCTGATATTTATTTTTCTAAGGTTTGAATTTCAAGATATGTGACATAATTATGTTGTATGTAGTGTCATACTATTATTGATGAAAATTTAATTGCGATAAGTTACATATTATTTATATGAAATAGTAAAAATTCTTCCTATTTAGTAATTGAAATTAATTATCAGTAGACTTTTGATGAAACAACTTGTTTGTTTTTTTTTACTATTTCAAGACACTATTTTTGTTAGAGTTAAAAGTTTTTGTAAGCATTTTTTAGGAAATATTAGGCATGTTTTCTTTGTACACTAGCTAGCAAGTTATTTCATTTATATGGAGAATTAAGCGAGTACTAAGCGACTAGTTCTTAACTCGCTTAATTCTCCATTTAAATGAAATAACTTGCTAGCTTAAGTGTACAAAGAAAACATGCCTATTATAAAGTTATATATTGTCCTAAAAAAAAATTTGGAAAAGTGTTAATTCTAGCAAAAAAAGTCTATTGGACAAAGCAATTAAAGTCGTTGTAAGTTGTTTTGTCAAAAGTCTACCGAAATTTTTGTAAATTTTAAATTTTATGAACAATCGATGTTTATTTATTTATTTTTTTTTTAATAATTAATTATTACCATTATTATTTTAAATTGTATAAATGCATTTGAATAATTGATATTTGTCTTTTTTTCTTTTTTGTTTTTCAATATTTTAAATATTCAATATAATAATATTATTGTTTTCGTTTTACTTTTCAATTTTTTTCTAAACAAATTTAACTATAATTTAGTAACACAACTAGGGAGAAATATTATTGTTATTATAAATAATTAATACTAGACTATGTAGAATTTCCAAAAAAAAAAAATTAAGGTTTATATTTATTGTATAGGTAATATAATTGCGATGCCATTCGATATTGTATATCTTAATATTTCTGTATAATTATTTAGTACAATATGCGTTATTGATTCGATTTGATAAAAAAAAATATTTTAAAACTGGACATATTACATATTTGATTATTATTCACTCTTTAGGACTTCGAAAAAATTAATTCCTTGAAATTAAAATTTAAACCGATTTTAAAATACGAATATCGTATTAACGTGATTGAGTATTGTCATACTTGAGAAAAAAATAACATATGTAACAAAAATGGATTAGCCAAGACGTAAACATTCAAAGGGCTAAATGATAATATAATATATTATATATACTCGTACATTTTTTTTCATATGTATTGAATACATATAAAATGTAAATTTAAGAAGAAAATCTTGAATATATTATATACGCTCTCTATAATATATTCAAGATGGTCAGTCTTGCTGGTAAATAGTGATTTTTTAACCGTTTGGGTTTTGATAATTGAAAAAAACAGAAAATTTACAAAAGTGAATGAAATATTTATTTAAAGTAAAAATTTGGTCACAACAGCTTAAATAGCATGTTCGGTTGGTCGGTTATGACAACTATGAAATGGACGTAAGTTACGAAAAACATTTCTCACACAGCACGAATTTTGATAATAAAATGATTTGCAAGCGGTGAAATGGCAAACCTTACTGAGCATTATTGGTATTGCCACATGTCACAAATCTTTTTTTTACAATGAAAAAATTTACAGAAAATGCGAGTCATATGATTCAGTCTGTCTTAATCCTGAACTGTGTTTGTGTTTTTAAAAATTTCAGTAGTTTATAAAAAAAAGCTCCGGCAAAGAAGTGGCTTAGACCAAAGTGTTATTCCACTACTACACTGAACCCAAAGTTGTAAGTGAAATCAACATAAAAATTTTGTTAACTATTGACGAAACGAATTTCTGAAATAATTACTTTTTTTACTCAAATTAATGGAAATTGTTATCGTCGATACAAATACTTTACGAAGCAATTGTCGTTTTGACAATTTTCTATGTTTTTTTTGTTAAGATAACAAAAGTTAATTTGTTAATTTTACAATAATAGGTCTGTACGAGGTAATCTCACAAAACCATAAAAATATCCAAAATACTGCGAACGCACAAAACCACATTTCATATCCAAAAATAAACGTCAAATTTATTCATATTAAAAAACAGCTTAAATAATAAATATCTATTTACATTTTCAAATGTATTTTTCATTATTAAGAAGAAAAGTTCTTTATAGCAAATTTTTATTTAACTTTAATTTTTTCAAAAATGCAATACAGCTAATTTATTAGCAACAGCTGATGATTTGACAATTTTACCATTTTACCCAAACAAAAAGTACGGATAAGTTCTGGTAAAATGAGTAACACAATAACTCTCTCATAAACGCCGAAATCTGGTAAGATTGTGTTCCCGAGGGCACCCGCGGTAACGTACCTCGAACACACCTAATATTTCTGTAAAACGAACAGTGCAGTTAAGTTGATAAAAATTATCATCATATTTAAAAAATATTGTAGCTATAGAAATTAATTCGGGAATGCTTAGTCTTGTAGCGCTTTACTGTTGCAAAAATGCAAAGTACCGAAAGAAATTTATAAATTAATTATTAAAAATTATTACCAAATAATTTAATATTATAATCATTAATGGCATATTTTATTTTTTACTTCTAATAAATTTATACATTTATGTAAATAAGATATTAATTCAAATAATATTAACAATTATAGAATTTATTAAACTAAAAAATGTCTATATTCGTTAACCAGTCATCTTATAAACTCTTTTTGAAAAAAAATGGTCAACCTTTTTGAAAGGCAATAAATAAATTAAATCTAATATGACAATATCATATTAGATTTTTGGACTTAAGGCAGAACAATATTCTAACTAAATATATTAAAATATAGAAAGTCCAAAAATAAATATTATACAAGTTACAAAAAAAATCTATACAGTTTTGCGTATTAAAATTGTCATGTGTTGTGTAAGTTACTGGCTAAGTTTAAGTACATTACTACAATTTTTAATTTCATGTTTCACTTTTTTTATATTTTATCAAATTTACTAATTTTCTTAAAAACGCAATCTTACAAAAGACGTTTATTATTTTAAAAAAGTTTGGTGAAATAGATAAATATAAAAAAATAATGAAATATAGAATTAAAAATTTTAAAAAAGTCCGTAAAATAGGGTTGAATTGAATAAATTGTATCGTTAAATTAAATAAAATACATTGGTCATTTACAGAAAATCATTATTCAAATTGTTTACGTAACAAATATTTTGTCAAAACAACATCAAATTAATATTGTTAAATCAATTTAATATGAATTTTAGTTGATTTTACTGCTGTTTTTGGTACATTATGCACAGCCAGAAAATGTATTCTGTTGGTTCAGTATGCACAGTCAGAAAACGGTACAAATGGTATAAATTATGACACCAAATTGAAAATGGTTTATAGACATGAGGTGTCGGGTTCAAATCCGTTTACTGGCATTTTTTTAATATTATTTTGGGGATTTTTTTTACATATGTATTAGCAAGTTATTTCCAACAAGTTTTACGTCAGTGCCGTCATATTAGCGAAACTACCAGTTAGCCAGCAGTTATCATTCATTTACGTTTTTAGCTTTCAAGTATTATACTACCGTCATTTTTATTCTTCAAAGACCATGACCATCAATTTTATTTTTCAACACAATCTTCCTGTATTGTAATACACTTATGCTTACGGTCGTCTAACATTGGAATAGTATGATTTGTCATACTCTACAAAATAGGCTACTTTTCAAAAATTACTTCCGCATTCATATTGCACCTTTTTCGCTCGAGCCATCTTTTTCAAATTGGAGAACAAATTCGTAAATTTTTCCATTGCTATTTCTACAGTTTTTTTGTCACATGAGAACAGAGTAGAGGTTGGGGCAAAAGGCAGGTTATGAATGACACACTTATTCCTGGCCTTTTGGCAATCTTTGAGATTCACAAAAATTTGGTAAATTCAAAGCGGACAATCTGAATGTGTTCCTTAAACGAAACGCAAAGAGTTAATTTAACAAATTCAATGAAAAAATTTGCACAATTTTTGAAATTGTTTTTATAAATTTTGAATATTTTGTGGATTATTAGAATTCATTTAACAAGCACATCTAAAAAATTTTTTTATTGAACTTGACTTTTTTCCAGATTTTACCCCATACGTAGGTATGTTTGTTCCTACTATTTTTATTATAGTAGGAGAAAACAGACCTACTACAGAATATGGAAAATTTATATACATATACATATTACTACTTTTACTATAGCAAAACCACACATTGCCAAATAATGGGTAAAGTAATGTATAACCATAGGGGCCTATGGATTACTTTACACCTTACTTCATTGATGAGTTCTACAAGCGATGAGCCTCAAAGTTATGTATATACCCATTACTTTAGAGGTGATAAGGTAAGTGGTTACTGGTTACGAGAATGGAAAAAGTAATGTGTCTAAAAATAGATTTTTAAAAAAGAGTTTTTATTAAAAAAAATTATTACAAATATTTGATTTAAAATTTTTGTAATTCAAAATAATGTGGTCCAGATGGGAATCGAACCAGGGAAATCTGGTTGCTAGCCAAGAACTCTAACGACTGAGCTATCGACGCATATAGTATTTGATTGCTTTAAACCAAAATGAATTGTTGCGCTTCGTTTTTTCGCTAGTGTTATCAAAACAAACATACATTACCCTTTTGCTTACAAAAAACACAAAGTAATGTATCTAAAAATAGATTCTAAAAAATATTTCAATTATTACTTTACATCTATAAATCATATATTACGTAATCAATAAAGAGAAACTTATTATTTTATGCTTGCAAATAATTAAAAAGGTAACGAGCTATCATTACAAGGTAACGCATGAGAATATCGCAACCATTACTAAAGTTTTGCTGGGTAGGGAAATGATATTATTATAAAAGCATAGAATGTTGAATTTAATAGTATTGCAAAATAATAATAACATACATAACATATATTTATAATTGTAAACATAATAAACTAACGTGTATAATTCCTTTTTACGCTCACTGTAGTACATATATATTTTTTCACAATTTAGCATGCATCTTTTCCGATTATTTTACCACCACTTTACCTGCAACAAGTACTAATCGTTATTTATAAATGCCTTTTGCAAACTTCATATGAAAAACGGTATAAATTATAAAAAATTAACGTTGAAAAAACTGAACTAAAATCAATCAAATTCTATTTTAAAGAAATTTTAATTTGGAATTGAAAATTTAATTAAGGAATTAATTTGATCGAAACTTTGTCACTTATAAATGTAATATTTTTTACACATAAATAGTTATATAGATTCTTTTTTTTTTGTATATATGTATGTATTAATGGATTTAAATGTAATTTGGATTATTGAATAATTGTATATGTATGTTTAGGTATGTAGTTATAGTATAATTGTGTAAGTATGCTAATTGAGTGTAGGTTAGTTAAAAAAAAGCGCTAAAAAGTGATTAGGTAATTATGATTCATTTGTTAGAATACGTAGAAAGATAATGAAGGAATTTGTTGATGGAGGAACAGAGAAGTGCTCTTAAACAGATTCCATATGCTCGGCCATTTCTAAAATAGGACTTTCGCTAAGTGGCTTAATGACAGTTTGCCAATTCGGTGTATATAAATTTGTTGTTGTTATTGATGATGTGGATGTGGAGGAGGATGCGGAAGATGATGACGATAATGCAGTTGTTGTCTGTTGTTCTAATGATAGTGATGAGGAAGATGAAGCTGGTGCCAATGGCAATGATGATTTTGGTGGTGACGGTTTTGTTGGCGACGACAGTGATAATATTGATGAACATGATGAAGGTGGCGGTATTGTTAATGATGATGATGAAGATGTTGGCTGCATGAAAAAGAGAGAGAGAGAGAAAGAAAAATATAGTTTTCGAATTAATAATTTCGAAATATAACATATGATGGATTCACAATTACATGGTATGCATGTGGTGTTGGTGGTAATATAGATGTCGGTGTAGATACCGAACCTCGATGTCCATTCTCCAGTATAACTGGAGACATTTTTTTGTGTACAATCGCTGTCGCATTCACTGGTTGAGCGAGTGAATTCCACGTTTCCGAAGCATGCCTACTCATCATGTTTGGACTTCGACTTCTAATCAATGGTAGCACCGCCAAATCGGCCGATTGTTGTTTAATGTATGTTGTTTTCATGTAATGATGATTATTGATAGTCTGATGTTGATGGTGATGATTGTAAGGACTTAGAGGTGCCAGAGAATTATGTTGCAGTTTACCACTACGCTCAAGCAATTGCAGTTCTAATAACTCATCTGGATGTGGTATTGATTGAAGTGGTGTCGGTGGTGGTGGCGTAGATGTTGGTGTCACAGCCACAACGTGCGGATGTGGACTCAATTTATAGCTGTTCTCTCGTATAATTTGATGTGGTCGTGCTAAATGTGATTCTAGCGCATATTGTTTCTGAAATAATTGTCGTTTCTGTTGCAGTAATCTGTGCTGCAGCAATTGCTGTTGTAACGGTGGTTTTTGCATTGGCAACATAGCTGCCGCATTTAGTTGACTATAGAGTAGACCCTGCTGGACTCTTGGTATATTTTCGGCATATGCAGCGGCGTTGGCTGCATCAAGTCTCAAGTACTGATATAATGACGGATGAAATGTTCCGTTTTTATCCGGGAAATTTTCCATATTCTCCATGGCACGTACCAAATGTGGTGAGTATGGTTGATGATATTCGACCGGTACTCTGTTAGACAGTGTATAGAATTGATTATGTTGAAATTGACAATTGTTAAATTCATCCATTGGCAGATTTGATCTGTATTTCGATTTAAGTGTGTGTGCTTCTCGCTGCAGTTGTTGTAGCTCAAGCCATCCATTTTGTTCCTGAGTATCATACCGATAACTACCATATGATGTTCCGTTATGAAGAGGTCCTGCAGCGCTCACAAGGCCTTGGGCGACTAAGCCATCGCTAGCACGACGCCCTTCCCTATTAATAATATAAAACATTGAAAAATTGTCTCTTTTTAACTCATTCATTTAGGTAGAATCAGCTAATTCGTTAAGTAAAGTATAAGTAATTCTAGCTCAAGTTTATTTCAAATGTTTTTTTTTTTTTATTTACTACTTCGTTGTTTTGTAAGTCATTTGGGTAAATACTACGCAAATTGTTTTTGTAAGAAAAATTTAACACTACCAAAGCGTTTTACATAATAACGCTCTTAATTTATAAATGAATCTTTGTGAGTGAGAAGGTCAAGTGTTCAAAAATCGTCAATAATTTTATGAAAAATTGTCACTAGTAAAATGTTATAAAACAATCAATAAATTTTTCATTCAAAGTTGTTTCAATAAACTAGAACAATAACTCGTTTTAAATTCTTGCATAAATTACCGCTCTTTAGATCTTTCAGAACTTTTATAATTCCGATTGTTCGTTTAATGGACGATTATTTCTTATATTTTTCATTTCGTCTGTAAAAAGTTGTTTTTTATGTTACCATTAGCAAGGATTATGCGGTTCGAATACTGATAAATGATTTATTTTGAGCTCCTGATTTCGAATCCTACTTTAAAAAGTTTACTTTTCATCATATTTGTTCTATAACGCATAGTAGTAAGTTGTTCGGGTTTCACGTGAAGAAACAGCTGTGATCTATAACAAAAAAAAAACTATTTTTCATCATAATATTTTTCTTGTGAAAATTCTTTTTTTATATTATTTTTCTAGTAAAAAAACTTACTTTTTGGTTTGATACAACATTTTTGTACAGTTAGACATACTGGTTTTAAATCAGTTTTCAGGCAATAAAAACTTAGAATATGCACTTAAGATTTACAGTAAAATTTACAAAATATATTTGAATATTTTGATATGACTAAATATTTTTTAATAATTTGCCAGATTTAATTTAACGGATATTTTTTGAGCGCTAAAATTGTTATACTTTACACTAAGGAAGCAATGCAAATGCAATGTTTAGATATTCTTTTGCATTCGTAAAAGCTACTCATATATTTTTAAAATATTTAAGCTGTGATAAAAAGTTAATTCCTCCGAATGCATTAAAATAAGTTCCCAGCTAAATATTTCTGCCATAGAAACAATAAAAACATCACTACTGTGGCAAACTCGTCACTTTTTTCCTTATGCATTTTTATTAAATAACTGAATTATTGAACATAAACAAATGTCAAAAAATTTTATACAAAACAAGAACAAAGCTTTTGTGTTAAGTAATAGTTCACTCAATTTTGTGTTAACTAATAGTTAACTCAATTTCTTGTTAACTAATAGTTAACTCAATTACTTCAAAAATAATGAAAGTTCTTTAAAACTGTTTTCTCAATTATATCTATGAATCTGTGAAAACTTATAAAAACTTAGTAAAGAATGAAAGAAGTGATAACCAAAGAACCACTGGTGGTGTAGTAATATCACCAAGATCACCAAGTAGTGGAAAGCGGAATTTTGTGAAGAATTTTAAAACTTTACAGAGGATATATGTGAAAAAAGTTGTGATATAATAATTTCAATATAGAGTGGAAAAAGATTTTTATAAAAATAAATTAAAAAATGTTCTAAATAATCAATCAATTGGATCAGATGGGATTCATCTCAAGTTTTTGATGTCAAATTTTCCAGCAATATCATGCCATTTTACACATCTTATAAATACAATTATTACCACTTCTGTAGTACCTGATATTTGGAAAATTGGTAAAATTATTCTGATTCTGAAGATTAAATTTCCAAGAGTTTCATCGGATTATCGACCTATAAGCATTCTCTAAAATCTAAGAAGTTATATTAAGACAGCAAATGTTGTCTCATTTGAAAACTTCTAATAGAATATGTGACTTTCAGTCAGGTTTTAGAAAGGGTCATAATACTACCGGTTTACTGCTGGATATTACTGAAACTATTAGAATAAGTCTAGATAGAGTTAACATTTTTGGTTTGATTTTTCTGGATTTTCGTAAGGCATAGAGTTTTGGTAGAAAAACTTCTTAATCAATATGAATTTAGCTCGAGTGGATGTAAATTGATATGGTCATATTTATCTAGTCGTAGTCAGTTTGTGCACTATGGCGATTGAGGTCACAGTCTGTTGTAGTTTATAGAGGCATTCCTTAATGGTCTTTACTTGGGCCCTTGCTATTTCTATTGTATATTAGACATTTTTCAGAATTTATCTATTTTGACGTATGCTGATAATATTCAACTTTTAGCAACTTCGGAGTTTTCTAATTTACATCGGTTTGAGAATCGTGTTAATAGTGATCTTGGTCGTATAGTGGAATGGTCTAAGGCAAATTTTCTAGAACTTAACCCATTAAAGTGTAAAACCATGATTTTTTCGAAATATTCTGTTATAAATTTAAATATTTTTCTGGATAATGAGCCTTTGGCTTTTGTCTCACAATATAAATCATTGAGTCTTATTTCGGACAATAGTCTTTCTTTTAATCAACATGTAAATTTGGTAATATCTAGAGTCTTTTAGTGAGTTGGCTTTATAATGCTGCTTGTTACTTGCCGTTCGCTGTACGATATCGTGTTGCCCTATCGTTGTCTTACACATTTTCTTTATTGTATTGAGGTTTACTCATGTACATCTGCTAGACGTATTGATCGGTTGGAAAAATAATTCAATAGAGTTATTCGTTACATATATGTATGGACTTCATGTTAGAGATCATGTTGCTGAACATCGAAGGCAACCTGCCTTCGATGTGAATTTAGTCAATATATTGACTTAAGGCAAATTTATTTTTTCTATAAAGCTGTAAAATATAGTAATCCGCCATACTTGTTTGACAAGTTCCATTTTAGTGCTTCTACTAGAACGTATAGTTTAATTTTCCCCAGCCATTTCTCACTCATTATGAGACGATCATTTTGTGTTAATACCACTAGATTGTGGAATTCTATGATACCTTACCAGGATCGTAAATTTTCACACTCTTTATCGAGTTTTAAAGCCATTTTTTGTCAAGTTTGTAGATTTGCTATTGCAGGCTGGTATCATTCAATTCTTTCTTTTTGCGATATTAGGGTATGGTTTGTGCAAATATCAGGGACTTCATACATGTTTTTCTTTATAATAATTATGATTTTAAGTTATTTTATGAATTGTTGAAATTGTATTGTAGTACTGCCACTTTTGCTCCAAGGGCTTGCGGCATTTTATTGTAAATAAATAAAATAAAATGGTCCGAAACAGATAATAAATGAATATACAAAAATAACACCAAATTTAACAACTCTTACAGTCTATATTATACATAAGAAATAACGAAATTATTTGGGAAAAATGTAATATAAATAATAACATATCTGATCATGAATATATTGATATTTAAAAGAGTGCGAAAGTAAATATGAATCAAAACAAAATAAACAAATATAGGCATTTTAACATATGTATTTATAACAAAAATAGATTCAATAACGAACTAAATACAATACTAATATGCGATGAAATTACTGATTTAAAGAATGTAGAAGTAAAAAATACTGTTAGGATAAATATAAATGAAAACTGCAATAAAAAATGGTTTAATAACTGTGCAACAAATTTTGGGTAATCGAATGTAGCCTCAAAGATTTCAACTCAGTATGAAAGTAGAAGTGGTTTGGTCAAGTTAGTGCGAAAACAAAACTATGGCTTCTTGAATGTTGTAATTTTTTCAACAGTTTTTTACCATAAGTTAATATTAAAAAATAATTTTGTTTCTCTTTATTGACTTCCATTGCTTAAAAGTAAAACTGTTTTTGTGTTTTTTTTTTACAAAATAATACAATTAAATTTTTTTTATTATACAAAAAAATTTTTTATTAAAAAAATAATTAAAATTTTTGGTTTTATATGTTTTGTTGAAAAAATACAAAATTTTAGTTTGAAGTTGCGATTTAAGGTTAAATAAAAATTAAATATTTAAAGTTTTAGAGAAGATTTCAATTAAGAATTAATGTTATTGAAGTTAAGGAATTTTTTATGTTTTCTCCTATTTGGATTCCATTGACACTTTTATCAAAGCTAAAATTCTAAAAGTCTAAGAGTCAAATAAAATAAGCACACGATCGCAAATAAGCATTTTTTTAAAGTTCAAAATAAAACATTATTATTTTTTATTTAAAAGAATATTGTAATTTTGAAACTGTCTCCCCCTAAAAGAAAAAAAAACAACAACAAAAGATTAGCTTTAACATTGCCTAATTGAAAGAGAGTAACAACTATGAAATGTAGTTATTCGTTGGTTTTACACAAACATTTTGAAGCTTTAACTAATGATGCTTTCACAATCGCAGTTAGTGAATTTAATATTAAAACCAAAAAGTACTTATAACAAAATAATGATGAGAAATTTTGTTAAAATAAAAACAGCAAAGATACTCTGGATTAAGTTAAAAAATTTACCTCTTAACCTGAAAGGTCATACTTCTTCGAATCTATGCATTAAAAAAAGTATGACTTCCTAGGATTAAAAATGTATAATTTTACTTACATGTTCATTAATTTTTGTAAAGAAATAAAATCTTAGCATAAATTTTGTATTTTTTAACATTAAAACAAATAAAATAAATATTAAAATTTTTTTTATTAAATAATTGTTCAGTGTATAATTAAAACAAAATTACATAGTTTTACTTTGTAAAAGAAACACACAAAAAACAAATTCTTTAAAAAGGAAATCAATAAAGAGAATATAAACTCATAGCAAAGAAAAATACAAACTTCAAGAAGCCATAACTTGTTTTTTCGCTTGGATTTTGTTTTTCTAATGGTACACTTTTATACAGTCCCTGGGGAAATACACCTATCCCAGGACACATCACGTGACCTGTTCATTGTGATAGGGACCAGTCACGAGACCGGTCATGGGCTTGTCCTAGGAGGAGGTGAATTGCCCTATGTGACATGTCACAGGACTGGTCTAAAAGAACATGTCAGACAAATAACTCCAAAGAACATATCACAGGACTCGTACTTTCAAACTCATCACGTGATAAAGGCTTTTAAACCGAGTATGTGGTAAATTTCCAGAAAACCGGAACTGTTTTCACCTAACTTGGGGCTAGTACTATCAGACCCAATACATGATCGAGACTTTTTATACCGATCACGTGAAAAGTACTTTAGAAACCGATCCTGTTTTCACCTACCGCTGGACTGGTACTGTGAGACCTATCACGTGATGTACACTTTAAAACTGTTCACGTGGTAGGTACTTTAGGAACCAGTCCTCTTTTCAACTATCTCGTGATATGTATTTTCGGAACCGGTCCCATTTTTACCTATCACGGGACAGGTCCCAATTCCCAACTGGCCCCTTTTTCCCGCAGGGGTGTTTAAATCATTGAGGCTACATTAATTGTTGCTCTGTGTAATAAACATTAAAGAACATTGAAAAGATATTTTTTTTAAATATCAAAATGTAATTACTGAAAATACTACTAAAACTTAGAATAGTTATAAATTAATAAGAAATATATACATATACATATATATATAAAGCTAAAATCTGAGTCCCAAAATAACTATTTTTTTCTATTATTTTTGTATTATTTGGGTTAAAAGCTCCCTGCGGGAAAAGGACCTATCCCAGGACACGTCACGTGACCGGTTCATTGTGATAGGGACCGATCACGAAACTGGTCACATTACATGGGCTTGTCCTAGGAGGGGGTCAATTGCCCTCTGTGACATGTCGCAGGACTGGTCTAAAAGAACATGCCATGACTTTTGATCCAGTCACGTGGTAGATACTTTAGGAACCGGTCCTCTTTTCACCTTTCTCGTGATATGTATTTTCGCAACCGGTCCAGTTTTCACCTATCACGGGACAGGTCCCAATTCCCAACTGACCCCTTTTTTCCAGCAGGGCTACTACAAAAAAATCTAATTATTTTTCAATATGAAAATTGACTTTTTAAAAATGGATCATAACAAAACGTACTTTTTTATTTATTTTTTTTTTTTATCAAATCGCACATTTTTCTTAATTATTGTCAACTGTTTGTGAATTTTAAGAAGTTATTTTGCTAGAACTTCTTGCTTTCTTTATTAATTTTTATTTTTTTTTTTTTTAGTTTATTTGAGTTTCATTTCTAAATACTGAGAATATAATAGGAAAAAATGTTGAATGTTCTGCCCTGAAAAAGATGCAGAATAAGTACACTGAATTTAAAAAAAAAAACATATTTTGGTTGGAATTGGAATTATTTCTAACATGGAATTTAATAAATTTTATTATTTTTTAAATTTTGCTATAAAAACTGGCTCATAATGTTTTTTGGTCTATACCTTTAACCGAACAAGTGGGTCCATTTTAATATAATTTAAGATATTTTAAAAAATAATACCGTTTAAAAAATGTGCACATAATATTTATTGTGATGACTTAACGAATGTTTAATGAATCTTATGATAAGCAAAAAAACTTCTTACTACTCATATTTCCAGGTTCATGCTGTTTTCACAAGGGGGTGAAAAAAGTAATCCTCGATTTCCCAAAAATTTTAAACAAGCAAAAAAGCACATTTTGTTCTACGACTCCTCATATAAAATACAAATGTAATAATTTATTAGAAAAGTTAATAATAGGCCTGGATTTATTTTTGGAATCAATTTTTTTCATTGAAAATTCAATATTTAGTTTCTTAATTTGAAATAAATTATGTTTTATCTAAGTAGATATAACACTCATTCGCTAATATAATGTGAAAGAAAAAATTAAAAACTGCAATTACTAGAATTAAATTCAATCCAAAACGGATTGATATATTTTTTTAATTCCTTTTTGGATTTAGCGTAATTTAATTCCCGTGTGTGCATTTTTGATAAATTTTAATTTTTTCTTTCACTCGTTCTCAACGAACTTAACTCGAACAAATTTTACTTTTCATATTGAAAAGAATAATTGTTTATTTGGAACTCAAAAATTTGATACTGCTAAGTATAGCATAACGAAAATATTTTTAAAATTTCCGCAGAGTACACCGCAGCATCACTGTAAGAATCCTCAATTTTTTTAAATTTTCCTCATAATCATCTCTGTAATACGAGTACAAATTTTTGTAATGCTATTATTAGTGTTTTCAATTATTCGACCCTGCCGGTTAATCGGTTATGAAGAAAAATGGAGAAAATTGATTAATCGGTTATTCAGGTCGATTAATCGGTTAATCTTTCTTTCATCAATAAGAATCTATTGCATTAGTTACTAAAGTGCTTGTTTATGACAATTCAAAGCAACCTAAGATTTTTTAAAGAATTATGCCTTATAATCTTTGGGTTTTTCAGAGGAATCTGACGACTATTTAAAAAGAAAATGTCAGACGTGTTCAGTGAAAATAAACCATTAAAACGCAATGTGGATGGTGTTTTACTGAAGTAGGACATTTTGTCCTACTGTCCAGAATCAAAATATAAAAGTGGCTAAATAAACAAGAGCTGCCTGAATAATTTTTGCGAATTCACAAACAAAGTTTGATAGAACTGTCACTGTTGCCTGACCCTTTCACTACCTGGTTTAGAGTTCGCACCAGAGAACTGCAAAATCAACTTTTTTCTTGATTTAATCATACACAAAAATTCTTGTTAACATTTAATAATTCAACAAAATCCACTGTAGAATAAATCAGAAAAAGCAACAAACAACGCGTATGAGTGTATTCATAATTAAAACAAAATAGAAACGCATTTCATAAATGTACATTAGGGTGGGACTTAAATCCGGTTTTTTAGAATTTTTATTAGTAATACAATACTAAAAATATTCTTCTTTGTGAAATAAAACTATTTTTTTTTTAGAAAAAAAATTTAGGTTGATATCTCAGGCTTTCCTAATCCGGAAAAATTTAAATATTGTCAAAAATTTTTTTTTTTCATCTATTTTGATTGGAAAATTAGGCAATATTTAATTTTAACCGGATTGGACGAGCCTGAGATATCGACCTAAATTTAAAAAAAAAAAAATTCACAAACAATATTTTTGGTATTCCTAATAAAAATTCTAAAACGTATTTTAGACCCACCCTAATGTACATACACCATTTATGAAATGTGTTTCTACAAAACCACCCCCTTTTTATAGATAAGAAACTATTTTGTTTTTATTATGAATACACTCATACACGTTGTTTGTTGTTTTTTCTGATTCATTCTACGTCAAAATAATTATTGCTGGCTCGAATGAACAGAATAAAATCAATGGTATAATAACGACCGATGATTATAAATCAGTGACACAACAATCAACTTATAATTGCAATGTGTATTAAAAACCCACAATAAACAAAATTAATTTTGCGGTCCTCTTTAAAATTTGTAAATAATTTCCGATTTTCGATAGTAAATCAGCTTTCTAAGGACTTAATATTGTTCAGGTCTTCTTTTGTTTGACTTACAATTGATAAACAATACCAACGAAGAAGTCTTGCACAAACAAAATTTTAAGATTCCATGCATATGACAATCTGTTCGGATTTTCTATATCCCATACCTTTTCCACCCTTGGCTCCATACTTGGTACATTTATTTACATAAATATGATACAGAAATGTTTCAATCTATTAGATACAATGAGCACTATTATATTTCAATCAAAAAATATAAAATACTAATAATATTTCAAACCATTTTCTTACTGTCCCTATTTTTATTCACATTCGACTATAGGAAATTATAATACTTTTTAATGTTGTTTTTATCAATTGCAACAACAAAGTTTGAATTGTTGCTTAAAATGAAGAGTTGTTGTACTATAATCTAAAAATAATATTGTTAGTTTCTTTCCAAAATGTATGTGTGTTTTTTTACTCGAAATACATGTATACGGAGGTTAAAAGCTCTATTTCAATTTTTGGACATGAAAATATAATTTTATATTATTTCAAATTTTTAAAAAAAAATAAAAATTGTCTTTTATATTTCCTGAAGCCTATATAACATTTGCTTTGATTCAGTCGATATAAAAATATCTGATTGCATCTTTGTTGATGTTTTTACTACGATTTTCTTGCCAAAGTTAAGAAAATTAGGAAGTTTTAAGAAAAATAACAGAAGAATTCATATTAAAAATTTAACCGGTTAATCGACCTATTTTAAATGATTATTCGAGGCGAATGGTTACTTAAGTTTTAAGCATGGTTGGCATTTAATACCTTTTCATAATAACGGTAGTTGGCTACCACAGCTATTCTAAGACCGATATAAAAATTTAAAATGGCGATTCCATTAAAGCGAGTGTCTTTTTGTATAACCGAGTTTATTGCGCTCTTTTACCGGTTCAATTTTGGCATTTCTTAAATTACCGTTATAATAACGGTAAACTACGGAAACACCGATTTACAACGGTATTTTGCAGATATAACAAAATTTAACAGGTAATATTATGAAATAAACCGCGAGATATTAGAAGACTCATGTGATTGATAAGTACCGTTATAATTAAAAGGTACTGCTTGCCAACCATGGTTTTAAGTTATTTGTTTCACCATTACCAAAATAGAGACGATTAATCGAGGAATCGGTTAATGTAGAATAATGTCACGAAATTCGGGATAGCCTCATTAAGATGATACAACATTAGGGACAATTACTACCAAATTACGACTTTGCAACTACACTCAGAATATTATGTAGTTTAATAAAAAAGTTTTCCGTTCCATTTAAAAATAAAGGAACATACATTTATTTTTCAAAGAAATATTTATTTTAACTTTTTTATACATTTGTTCGAAATAATTTACTATCATTTACCGATTTTTTCAGTTTCATTTATTTTTTTAATTTGTTTGAAATTTAAGAAAAATGTACCCACAAAACTTGTGGTCTATTTGTGTGGTCGTAACAGTTATTACAAATTTAAATTTTGTTTGCTGTCTGTTTCAAAAAAAAAATATTCAAAAAATTTTAATTTGTTTTTTTATGTATTTAAATTGGTTGTATATATACAAAATTTTTCAATACAAATTACAAGAACTTCATAAACACACATACATATACAAACACATTCATACAAAAAGTGTTTATAGCTTCATATGCATACATAAATTTTGTATTGCACGGGTATATTAAAAAAAAAAAAACAAGAAATACAAAAACGGAAATAATTTTAAATAAATGAAAAAAACATTTATTTTTTAAGGATTGGTAGGTAAAATTTTGACATTAATTTTAACTGATTATATAATTTGTTTCTTACGGATGTGTCAGTTGATTAATCAACATTTAAAAATAAATAACAAATGACATTTAATTTAAATGAAAATTAAGTAGAACGGTTTTTAAATGAAATATCATTTCTTTTAAATGATATTTTCAGTTATTTTAACTTACAAACTTTTTTAAGTGTAGTTGTAGAACTACTTTGATAATAAAAATTAAAAGACGAAAAGTAGGAAGCAGAACTGGTTCAAATGAGACACTTGCGAATCAATTTCTCTAGTGTCTTTTTGACAACAGTACTGCACCAGTTGATTTAAACCCAAAGGAACAAAGCATGAACCGATAATTTATAATTAGGACCATTATCTAATATATGCGGCTTTCACTAATAACCGCGCTAGTACATTTTCCTTGTTTTTATGTAATGATGCGAAATTGCTAAACTTCTGTCTTTACTTCAATATTTATTTTTAGCAATAATGACGTTTGTGGAGCCATTTCTATTAAAAGTCAAATTCATTAGCAACAATAATAACTACACTCAGAATATTATGTAGTTTACTGTATGTAGTTTAATAAAAAAGTTTTACGTTCCATTTAAAAATAAAGGAACATACATTTATTTTTCAAAGAAATATTTATTTTAACTTTTTTTTACATTTGTTCGAAATAATTTACTATCATTTACCGATTTTTTCAGTTTCATTTATTTTTTTAATTTGTTTGAAATTTAAGAAAAATGTACCCACAAAACGAAAATTTGTGGTTTATTTGTGTCCGTTACAGTTGTTCTAAATTTAAATTTTGTTTGCTGTCTGTTTCAAAAAAAAATAAATATTCTAAAAATTCCAATTTGTTTTTTATATAAATTGGTTGTTTATATACAAAATTATTTCAATTCAAATTACAAGAACTGCATAAACACACATACATACACAAACGAACTCACACAAAAAGTGTCTATAGCATACATTCATTTTGTAGATAAAAAAAAAATACAAAAACAGAAACAATTTCAAATAAATGACAAAATCATTTATTTTTAAGGAATTGGTTGGTAATATTTCAACATTTATTTTTACGGATTATGTCATTTGTTTCTTACGGATGTGTCTGTTATTTAAGCAACATTTAAAAATAAATAGCAAAAGCCATTTGGAAAACACCATTTTTGGCACTTTACATGAAAAACTCAGCGAAATTTCTATGTTTTTTTTTCTATTTGAAGTCAATTTTTTTCTTTAGAAATTTATTTAGTCAGAACATATGTAAATGGAAAAATAAATTTAACTTAATAGAAAAGAAACTTTAAAACAAAGGCATCCCTGTGATGCATTTGCATGTCGTAAACTTACTTGTGTGGGTTCTTTATTCAACCCTTTTAAATAAAGAAGGTATCACTGTGACACAATCACTGTGACAAAATAAGTAGAAAATATACCTTTAGTCTTCATCACGTTTTCGACTGTCAAAGAAAGTAAACTTGTTGGTAGTATTTTAAAAATCCATTTATCATCCTATTATAATAAATGCACCATCCTCTTCACCGCAAGATGAAGCCACAACAACATCAACAACTATCGAAAACCCAATGAGTCATATACCCAAGCATGATGTTACTGCTTTTGGTGTGTCTACTGATTTGACTGATTTTAATTTACCAACCCATCTGGAAACAGACCAAAAAAAGTTTTCCTATAAATCATTCACTATTCAATTACAAAATAAGTTGATTGGAATTTGGGAAAAACTTGGTATGGAAATAATGCCGAAAAATTGTGTATCTATTAAATTGAATAGATTGCTTGACATACATCAAGAACATCAAGAGCAAAAAGAAAAACCCAAAATTTCCAGAGTTTCTAAAATCTCTGGAAACAATTTTTCACATTGGAACATGTAAATGCAAAAGAGAAATGCAGACAAGAAGTGCTTCGCAAACGGTTAGATCATACCAAATTGTTAGCGTTTTCATTCGATACTTTAACGAGAGCTAAAATTGATGAGAAGTGTCATACTAGGATGGTAAAATAACATCATCTTGTTATTTTGAGAGAACCGAATTCTGAATTGATTGGTTACGTAAGACTGGAAGATGAAACCGCTGAATACAAAACAACTAAATTAAATGATTTTTTCAACGATAAAAATATATCACTGGATGCATTAATTGGCATATGCACTGACGGTGAGCCAACAAACACTGGCCCACACGGTGGAATTATACGACGATTCGAATTGCTGTTAAAAAAACCATTGCATTGGTTCGTTCTACACTTCAACGAACTTCCGTTTCGGCATTTTTTTGAAGCTTTGTATAAATCAACCAGCACTGGACCAAGATCGGCAACCGGAAAACGGAGCCGTCAAATCGAAACTTGTGAAACTCTTCTGGTAAGTTATTACTATCACTCATTTGTTATAATTATCAACCGTTTTTAAAAATTTAATTTTCCACCGATTCGAAGTACTTATACAACATGACCCATGCAATTTCTAGCGGCGTGGTTTTGGTGGATCTGGCTAACATCAAACCTAGGAAAATTGCACATTCTCGCTGGCTCACAAAGGCCGCTAGATTATTACGATTGTATGTGACAACGGAAAATCTAGATAAAATTTAAGAATTCTGGTTGAATTTATAATTGAATGTTATGTGCAAATGTACTTTAATATCAAGTATTACAGCTCTGTCGTGAACGGTAGTGCATTATTTTTCAAGTTCATTAGTTGGTAACGATTTCTAGAACCTCGTTTAAACAGAATTGTCAATCAAGTAATTACAGATAATTCATATTATGCGCATTCGGAAAATATCTTGTTATCAATATTGTTTGATGATAGAAAAGAAAAGCGCGACTGTGCTATCAAGAAAATTCTACGCTATCGAACCGATGTTGACGACCCAACGAAACTTAGAGTTTATAAAAAACCAGATATAAACTTTAATTGCACAAGTTACACGGACATGGTCAGTTTGAATGATATAAATAACGTATTTGAACCACCATTCACGCGAAGCATTCCGCACGATACATTGAAAGAATATTTAAATCAAGATGATCCACCGTTTTTTGATCAAAAAATTCCATCACACATACAAGGAACGGAACGACACGTTCAATTGCCAGCTAGCGTTTCCAAAAGAGTTAAACTGGAAAATGTAGAGGCTGTTATGGCGACGACTTGAAAGCAAAAAAGACTTCAAACAATAATTTTTTTAGTTTCTTCTCTATTACTAAGTTAAATTCATTTTTTCATTTTCATATGTTTTGACTAAATAAATTTCTTAAGAGAAAAATAAACTCCAAAAAGAAAAAAAATAACCATTTCGCTGATTTTTTCATATAAAGTGCCAAAAATGGTGATTTTTTATATGTTTGTATGGGGAACCCCCCAGGGGGTTCCAAGCGTTGTGCCACTGGCATGGGTGGGTCGGCCCTACAAAGTTAGTGTTGGTCGGTCATACATTTGAACTCGATTGGGGCACTCTAAATGGGTCAAAGTGGGATTTTTAAAAATTTGATCCTTCGGGTCAAAAGTCGGGACATCAAAATTCGTTTTAGAGGTATGGTTCCTACGGAAAAGTTTCTTATTTTGATCCCTAGAATACGATTTTCCTTGTACGTTGTGCGATTTTTAAATCGACCCGCCCTTATTGCATAGCTAAAGACATTTTTTGTGTGAATGTACTTGTGTATGTATGTGTGTTTATGAAGTTCTTGTAATTTGAATTGAAATAATTTTTTATATATACAACCAATTTAAATAAAAAAACAAATTAAAATTTTTTAAATATTTTTTTTGAAACAGACAGCAAACAAAATTTAAATTTGTAATAACTGTTACGGACACAAATAAATCACAAATTTCCGTTTTGTGGGTAAATTTTTATTAAATTTCAAACAAATGAAAAAAATAAATGAAACTAAAAAAAATTAGTAAATCATCAAATGTATAAAAAAGTTAAAATCGATATTTCTTTCAAAAACAAATGTATTTTCCTTTATTTTTAAATGGAACGGAAAACTTTTTTATTAAACTACAAACAATAAACTAAATAATATTCTGAGTGTAACACTGAATTACCAAATTATTTGAAGGTTGCCAAGTAACATGTAAAAAAATGCTAAATGTTTGACAGTCACTGGTCACTGGTAACCTATTGGATATTATGTAAAACATTAAGTTTTAAAAAAAATCAAAATGAGAAACTCATATTTCCGAAAGTAAAATACTTATATTTAGTAAGATTAAGGTTAAGAAGAAGTATAAACGTTATCTCTAAAGATTAGAAACACTATTACCTTAATTTTTACTTAGGAAGGCTTGAGCTGCCACTTGAACCAGCCCACCAACGATTTGAGCAATTCAGGAACTGTCGGAAAAATTTTAAAATCGTTCAAATATTCAAAGCTTCTATTTATGATAACGAAATTTAACTTAAAAAAGTAAGCAATACATTACGTTGAAAAAGAGGAGTTGGAAGTAAATATACTCTTAACAACCGACACATGTCCAAAAATAGGATATACTTTTGATACCGAAAGTCGGCTTGTTGTGCGCTCTTATGTCACGATGGTTCCCGTCCCTATATATTTGTTCTGATGAAAGTTAGCGATAATCGTATTCGTTTAATTACACAAGCATACACGGTTTTGGATTAGAGCAACTAAAAGTTATTTCTAAGGCTATTTGCTGAATTCAAATATACACTTCGTTTTTTAAGATTGGTTTTAGTTATCAAAATATTAAATAAAATATGTTTTTACAAATTTTGACAATTAATGTCCATTTTATTCAATAAAAACTGAAACTATAGAAATGAAGAGCAGTCTAACTGAGTCGTTTGTATTGTTTAGGATCTGTTTAACACATTCGATTCCAACAGTAGTCGCTCATCATGCCCTCGTCCCAAAATCCTTGATATCGTCTTTCGATTTTCGCCAAATATTGGTGTAGTCGCTTCCTTTAGAAAAAAAATTTGAAATGGAAACGAAGGACAGACATTCGAGCTCCATTCTAGCGAAAATTTTACAACAAACTGACGATTATTTGATTTAAATCCGGGGATTAGCGGTTACCGAGAAAGTTGTGAACAACATCTTGAAATGATGCCCATGCTCCTTCTCCATTGGGCGTTAAACATTTTATAAAATTTCCATCGTCCATTGATTTTCGAATATAAGGTCCGACAAATATTCCCTCTTTGATTTTGGGGAACGACAATTTGGGAAAAACCTTGGTCAAGTATTTAAAGCCGGTCCTTCAGGGTTGAGCGCTTTGACAAAGTTTTTAATAAGGCCAAGTTTTAAGTGGAGAGGTGGCAGAACAATGTTCTGTGGATTTATAAGTGATGTGGAAGAGACGTTATATTTTCCTGGTTCATAACTAATACGACTTTGCAAATTTTTTTTCTTAGAACCAGATTGCATCCCCATTAAGATACCAATGACCTGTTGGAAAAGTTTTAAATAATTTAAAAATGTTCAATTCTTTTAATGGCCAAAAATTTGCAATTTATGCTCGTTGTATTTGATCATGGTCAAAATATTACATATTTTATCGTTGAATTCCTGCGCTTGCAATGCATGATCAACCAGATTGGGTGGTTTGATATTTCCATTGTGTATCAGACCAGCCTTCAGGCTGTATTTTAAAGCATATGCGAACAAACGTCATTCATTTATATTGTACGGTTTTGTGACACACGTGTTACAATATAATTTCGGTACCCACGACTTGTGAGTGTTTTCTACAGAGAAACCAAAATAATAAAAATATGCATCTCTCCTCACATTTTAGTATAACATCCGCAAACATAACAAAAACAATTGGAAACGATTTTGTACTTTTTTTCTTTAAATTTTCATAGGTTTTTTTAACAAAAAAAAACATTAAGAATAAAAATGAGATGATGTTTATAGCGATACCAATAGCTGATTGTTGTTATGACAACATGCGAGAACTCGAAAACTAGAACCAATCTTGAAACACCTGGATTCGAATTCAGCGCCTCAAATAACGTTAAGATTTGTTCTCATCGGCTCTGATCCAAAAGTTGAACGGAATTTGTAAGCTTGTGCTTACACACAAATTTTATTCTTACCTAAAGTGTATCGGTGATCGTTTATCGCTATATGGAGTAGACTTAGTTGATAACATTGATGATGTACTTGTCACTGGTGGCATATACACACAAGAATTATTACTATTATAAAACGAACGTTCTGATGAATGTTCCGAATTGACACTGCTACTACCACCAGCACTGGCAACAGAGGCTGCTGCTGCGATGGTTGAATTACTTGCACACGAAGGTAAACTTCCGGCAAGATCAATGCTAGTTACCAAATTGAAATCAATACTCTCAAATGTTGAACAATTGCTCTTTGAAGAAGCTCTGCTAAGATTTTGGCTTAAACTCTTCGAATAGCTACCAATGACACCACTCGATGAGCTGCTACTTGCATATGATTGTATACGTTGATTTCGCAAATCAATTGAAGATTGTGAAGTATCTGTAGAGTAAGAATTTGTAAATTTAAAATAACATGTATTAACAGGAAGCGTTCTGATGTATGCATACCTTTAGTATCATTTGCCCCCATATCGGCTTCACAACCTTCATCGGTACTCGAACTACATTGAGCCGAAACTTTTTTATTAGAAACTTTCGTTGTATACCTTTCGTTGCCATTGCTATTAAATTGTAAAATATTTGAAATTAAATGTTCCAGTTAAATAACATACATCAAAAGTATTTAAAATTTCATTAACTCTTAACCTTTTCAACTGTAATTCGGAAAATTTTAATTAAAGTTCATAATACAATAATTGAAAATTAGAATTTCTATTTTTGGAATTAAATTGTCATTTGAAAATTAGATTTCTCTATTCAAAATTCAGAAACATTTTAAGTACAGAAGACATAAATGGAAATTCAGAAATAGTTCATTAGATATTTAAAAGACACCAGGTGAAATTTAAATATAATTTTATGAAATTCAATTGATGTTTTCTTGCTTTCAATTATATATATGTTTATAATAATATTTTCAGTTTATAATAATATTTTCAGAATTTTAATCAAAGATTATTAATTTGTAGAGATAAGGCGTCACAATAATTCTTTATCGACTGGTAAAGTGTATAAAAAGTTAATATAGCCTGAGCAACTATTAAGTATTAGTTTAGTATTAACTTACCCTACAATATATTAGAAAACATAAAAATTGTTAAAATGCGCACAAAAAATAAAAGAAACGCTAAATTAGCGTGGCCACTTTTGGGATAATTGATTAAAAAATGGGACTGTTTGCACATTCGTTGGATAATTTTTAAATAAAGCACGCAGGAAAAATAAACATTTGAATATGTTTATGCTTACAAGCTAGTCAAGTTCTAGAATTGACTCCTGGAATCTCGGTTTCTACCCCCCCCCCCCCCCCCTAATTTCCATTTTTTTCTAAACGCTAAAAAAGTTTTTTAAATTTCATGGAATATTGTCTTTTACAGTATATATTTTCATCCATAAACACAAAAGTTTAAGAGGTTTTAAAAAAATACGTATAAATTTGACTTTTTATGCCAACATTCATAAACAATGATTTATAAGGCTTTGCTTAACCTTTGCCCTTGCTTTCGTTGACATTTGTCTTTTTTCAATTTCTATGGATGATTGATCAATTTTATTTTCTCCTTGCACTTTAAAATTAATTTATAAAACTGGTTTAATTTAAATTATATCAATTTAAAAAAATAATATCAATATATAAAATAGTTTCCTCTATTTAATTTTTGTTTATAAATAAAAAAAGGAATTACAATATTATAAAAAAGTCTGTTAAGTAAACAAAACTGTAACTTTGCAGAAAAAGTATCTTATGAAAATTGATTTGCTAATATCTACTAATTTTTTAATAAAGTTTAATAAATTCTTATTTCAATTTATTTTTGTTATCCCTTGGAATTTTCTTTATATTATTAAAAATTTTCAACTTTTTTAAAAACTGCTCTCAATTTAGAAAAAAGAAAACAAGTCAAAATGCTTGCTTATTATAGTATACAAATCTGTAAACTTAGCAACAAAAATTAGTAAAAAAATTGGTAATTTGTAAAAAGAGAATAGCAAAAATGTTCAGTAATATATGAGTTTGTACTAAAAATTATTACAAAAATTGTAAATTGGGACATATAACAATTTACACATTTTTCTACAAACTTTTTTGTTTGTCTAGATTAGAAATTTTATTTAGTGTAGATTAGAAATTCCAAAGGCACTAAAGATTTTTTATACTTTCAGGAATAGAGAATATAGAATATTTGATAGAAAAAAAAATGAGTAAAAAGAAAGAACTTAAAAAATGGACGCAACAGTAAAGCACACAAGTGTCACTAAAGACCAAAGCTTATTGTTAACGAATGTTAGCATAAAGTCAAATTGATTTTTTTTTTAACTTCTGTAACTTTTTTGTTTATGAATAAAAATATATACTGTCAAAGACAAAATTTCATGGAATTTAAAAAACTTTTTTATCGTTTAGAAAAAAATGGAAATTAGCGGCGGTAGAAACCGAGATTCCAGAAGTCACTAGAACTTGAAGTCGGAGTCAAAAGTGATCAAAGTAGAAAATGTAGCTGGTGTCATTCTTAGAACAATGATATATCATACAATAGAGGTACAGGAAACAAAAAACTGAAAGCGCGGGGTCAAGGTGTGGCAAACAATTTTTTTTTTTTTTGAGATCGTATTCACATTATCTTTAATTCTAGTGACCGGCACAACTTTTTTTGTATGGAGTGCGACCCGCTCTACAAGCTACCATATATATGTTTGAAGTATGCTTCCAATTATTTTATCTTTCTAGGGAAACGTTATAATGTGAGTAAGTCATATATTCCCACCTAAGCATCATATTTATTTCAATATATTATATTAGTGAGAGTTAATAAAACATATATGTATTTGCAAACATGGCGAATTTGCATTTAAGATCAGGGACCAAAAATTACAGTTATTTTGAAATTTTAAAACAAAAAAGCACATAAAAGTAAATGTTGGAATTAAAGTATACCATATTCATCCTTTTTTCGAATTCATTAATTTATTGAATCTTCACTTAAAAATAGTGAACTAACAATAAGTATTACAAATCTTAAAAGCTAAAAACTAAGTTTCTTAGTCCAGCCAATGCCAGACGAAATATTCACCCTTATTCTAGTTGTCGTCATCGACACAAGACAATGTTGTCTTGGGATTTTTTTTTAAATTGGTATTCCCGTTGTCGTTATCGAAAATAATTGATAACTGTCGACAAGTATTTGGTATTCTGTAAGAAAATATGACGCCGATATTGTCTTGAAACGACTCTGATTTCGTCGACACAATTTTTAGTAACGACTTGAGTAATGACTGAAAAAAAACGGAAAAAATTGTAAGAAATATCAAATTTATTAAATGCACTTGGCCCACCGAGAATAATGTGAGATGGATGGCAGAAGGTAAAGAAAAAGTGCATTATAAAAATATAACAAAATTTATTTATAGGTTTGGCGAGACTTAAAATTTAAGTTAAAAAGAAAATGGTAGCCAACAAAGCCGAGTGTAATACTACAGGTGGCGGAAGATTTAAGCAATTTATATTGAGCCCGCTGGAGGAAGCTGTGACAAATCTTCTACAGTTTTAGAAACAGCTGAACCCTAAGTTAAAGTCGTTTCCAACACTGAGCTGGTACGACCCCTAGGCTAAAAATCTTAATGTAGCTGCCAACTTTATTTTTTTGGAAATAAATGTGGACTTGATTCCGGTTTTCAAATTAGGTGCTATTGTTTCCAGCACATCTTTGAAGGCTGTTTTATTCAGCCGAAATTAACTTTCAAACCTTTTAAAAAATTAGAAGATTAACATTCTTTAAAGTAACAGACTTTGATTTTGCTACTCACTTGTTATCCGGCAGATTAAAGATATTGGATTTCTGTATGAGAAGTCTTCTTTCCAATACTAGATTTTCTTTATTTTCTTCATCACTGGTATCAGAATTTAAATTACACATAAAAAACATTTTTTCGCAAAAATAATAAACAAAATAAATCTGCAGACTAAATTTTTAGAGATGTGTTTTTGTTTAAATCGATAAACTGTCAACGTCGTTACAACACTGTTTTAGAATACCAATTTGGTGTCGAAGTGATGTCGACGTCGAAGCAAAGTGATGTTGACTCAAAAACGACGATGACATTGATAACGACAACTAGAATAAGGGTGATTATTTATTCATGTATTATCTAAAATTTTTCTCAAAGCATAGGTTCTTTGTACTAGTATGCCAAGTCGGCTGTAGCCCTCCTTCTCAGACGCTGGTGGCCGCGATTTCCAAGTAGATTATGCGCTGTTCATTTGGATGAGTCTCTAATTTACCAAAATAGCTTTGGGTAGATTTCACGGCCTCATTTTTAACTAGAGGAACATTCAAATCTGAGTGTATATTTGAATTTCTTGCATACCAGGGAGCGCCTGTTATTAATCGTAAAATGTTATTCTGCTTTCTTTGAATTTTCTGAACGTTAGAATGGGAAGCCGTTGCCCAGAGTTGAATTCCATGAAACCATATGGGTTTTATTATCGAGTTCCACGCCAATAGTTTACAATCGAGGCTGAATCTGCAGTTTCTTCTGATTAACCAATTGATTTCAACGATTTTTAATTTCATCTGAGTTAATTTTGCACCTATATGATTATTCCACATGAGTCGGCAATCAAGTTGAATGCCTAAATATTTGACACTTGTATGTTGGGGTATGTTTTGATTATTTATTTGGATCAAAGAGCAAGTTTCTCTTCTTAACGTAAAAGTAATATGAACACATTTCTGCTCATTCACCTTTATTTTCCACTGATTTAACCACGCTTCTAATTGACAAACGTGATTCTGTAAAATTTGAGAAGCCACGAGTGGGTTACTGTGGCAACTTAGGATCGCCGTATCATCGGCAAATGTAGAAGTATGTGTGTCACTATTTCTTGGCATGTCAGGGGTATATAGGATATACAAAAGTGGTCCCAATATACTACCTTGTGGAACACCGGCATGTATATTTTGTGGAGTGCTTATAAAATCGCTTTCCTTAACTATAATTTTTCGATTTGTTATATAGCTTTCGAGTAAATTGTGTGTATTAGATGGCAATATATTCTTGATTTTAAAGAGTAGTCCTTCATGCCAAACTTTATCAAAAGCTTGTGAGACATCAATGAAAAGTGCAGAACAGTATTCCTTCTCTCCATATGCCTTTCTAATTTCACTTACCAGTCTGTGAACTTGCTCAATTGTGCCATGTGCAACAGATACATTTAATCGATTTACTAGTAGCTTTTCGAAAAGTTTGGATAGATTTGATAACAGACTGATAGGCCTATACGATTCAACTTTCGTGTGATCTTTACCTCGTGATTCAAGTAATTTACGTAAATTTATTGTGCATTCATTCAATCGAGATTTGAGTTGTGGAGATCTGTGCAGTTGCCACTCTCTACGAGCTCTTCTTTTTTCGTTCAAGAGTCGTTCGACATCAACAGAGAGAACTGGTTCTTGTCTGAATTGTCGGCGGGGTTTAGTAGCAAGTCGAGCAGCTAGTTTGAGATTAGATTCGAAATTCTTAAGCGAAAGGTCGATTTCAACTGGTGTTCTTAGGGATATGTTTTCCAAGCAATGAGTACTGATAAATTTTTTAAATTTGAGCCAATTTATTCATTTACCTGTTAGCTCTAAGTCACCAGATGGGGATACTATTTCACGGGTATTTAAATATATTGCTTTTAAAAATTTTTATTTTTTGAACAAAAATAACAGTTATATATGGCTATTTATTTTTTCGCGCAAAATAACAACTATTTTTATTTTTCCGAGCAAAAATAAAATTTATTTTTTGATTTTTTCGAGCACGAATGTTATTTTTTAAGTTTTTTTTTGCAAAAAAAATGGTTTCAGAGTTTACAGTAACGGAGTTTAATTTCGTTAATTTTTTAATTTTAATTAAGAAATCTTTGTCAAAAATTGATTTCCAAAAATAAAATTTTTAGATGTCAAGGTATATTGTAATATGCATTTGTTTTATTATTCAATAGATAGTTTTTAAATCTTGAGAAAGTTAATTGCCGCAGAAAAACTTTAAATCAGTTTTAATATATGTTGCTCCATAGTATTACGATTATTTGAATATAAGTCTTTACTTTCCGCAGAATAGCTGGTAGAAATCTGTAAAATTATGTTATACAGTATAACCTTAAAAATAACGTGGAAAAAGCGTTACACAATTAAAGTCAAAATTAACTTCAGTTTAAAGCGCCAGTATTATAAAAAAAAAGCTTAAAATATTGATTCGGTTAATCAGTCATTAAAATATAAGCTTTTTTTTATTTGATTTGCACACAAATTTTGAAATTTAGCCAATACTTGGTCAAGTTGTTATAACATAAATTGCGTTCATATAAATCGAAATAATAAAAAAAGTGTAACATGTAAAATATTTGCCGGGTATTTTGTTTTTATTACATTTTTTTTATATCACCCATATGTGTCTACATGAAAACAAATAATTTTTATGATAAAATATTTTACGTTTGTAGGCAAACATATGTTATACATACTATATTTTCAGGCGAATAAAATATGTTTATAGTAGAAACACGGCGAATGTGTTTAACAGCTTCGAAACGTAATATGCTTATTGGGATTATATATCCCAGGATAAAAGGACGGTTTCTGAGTATGCAGAACATAGGTTTTTTAGCCATATCTCTTGGAATATGCAAAAATTTACACCAAAAATATCGGGTTTCAAAATAAAATTCCATCTCGAAAGGTTTAGCAGAATTTTCTTTAATAATGTCGAACGCTCACGAATAGAGGAATCAATCTCAGTGCTTTTTAATAAATAAAAATTAATTAATATTTAGATAAATTGAAGAAATTAAAAACGTTACACGCATTTTTCTTAGTTTTTTTTTTTTGCAAAGATTTGTCAAACTCCATATAACATAAATGATTCATCGTTTACATGACACGACCATTCAAAAATGCATTGAAAAAGTGTCACTTCGGTTGGTTGTAATTGCGTGCTTTATTATAGAATGAAACTTATTAATTTTATTAAGGCATGTGAGTTAGTTGGAAGGGCCTAATATGTATATTAGAGTGTTCCGATAAATAGCTCCTATGTTAATCGGTTAAAGTAATAGCAAAAGATTTTTTTGCAACAGTCTCGTTGTTTTTTTGCCAATACTGAAAAATCTAGATGCTAGCAGGTTCACTGCTATTATATCAAATGGACAGGATACATTAATTGAGAATTATATACATAAAAATATTTTTTTTTTTTTGAAATTAGAAGACAACCTTTTTATATATATATATATTTTTTTTGTGTAATTTCATATGGTTTTGTATAATTTTTGACCTACAGCTGTGTAATTTTACACTGTAATACGAGTAACTAAATTTGAAATAGGGATTTTTCCGTTTTGGTATTTTGTTTGCCATCATTAAAATTAATATAAAGAAAAGTTTCAGTTTAACGAACAAATCGCCACCTGGTGATATCGATTGCATTATTACTTGTTTGGTGTTATGCTGTTAATAATGTTAATATATTCTGAATTTAAAATTATATTTTCTAAATGCCCACTGATGTTATATTTATTTTAAATAAAACTTATTATAATTATAATTTTAAATTGAAATTCTAAATTTTAATTAGGGTTTTTTGAATTTCAAACGAAAATTTAAATTGATATTTTATGAATTAATGTTGCAGAAGGTAAACTAAAGACAAATCTAAAAGGCAGAGAAGACTACTAAATGTAGAGCCAAAAACAAGGTATAGGAGGTTTCTGCACTGTTTTTTTTTATTTTGAGCAAGATTTCCTATCAAAATTTTATATTCTAACTATAAATTACCTTGAGTTACTTTTAATATTATTTTTATCTGGTAAGTTACACTTGTTATCGCCATTAGAATTAAGTGTGACATTTGATTTAGCTTTAATACCTTCTTTGGCTTCAGGCTCCTTTAAATAGAATACATTTTAAATTTTATTTTAAGTAGTTAACATTTTATTGTTCGACAACTTACATCTACTGGTAGAGGACTCTCTTGTAGAGTTTGAAAAAGTTTTGTGGCCTCCGCCGACATTTTGTAGCGAAAACTAAGAGATTGATCTAAGACCGTTGAAGAATCAAAACTAGTTGAGTTCGAAAGGGGTTTGGATTCACTAAGTTTTGAATCGGACATTTGTTTGTCCTCAGTCATTTTGGTTTTATTTTGGTGCTTATTATTGTTCTTGGATTCTGATATGGCAGTGGCCTTTTGCAGTAAAAGCCTACAGTCTTCTGAACTCTGTTTTAGGATACTTTCTTCGATATTGAAATGAGCAACACCGCCAGCTCCACTAAATATTTTCTCGCGTATTGAACGTTCATCAATACTTCGCGTTGGCAGTCCACCACCATTTAAACGCTGATTCGATGCGACAACATCGCGACAGTTTAAATTTGAAATGGATAGCTTATTATTGTCTATACTGTAGGATGAGCAACCAATAGGACGCTGGCTGTTGCACAAGTCTTGGCGTGACATGCGTCCTCCTCCCTTCTCCGAATGATATCTGAGATGATTATCGACAATTTTCGGCTGTAGTAATTGTTCGTTTGGTTTACCTGCCGTTGCAGAACGATCACTCAATAATGTTTGTCGGCTTAATTTTGATAAAAGACTATAATGTTCCTTTATCAGGTGGAGATTGTTACTGACTTGATCCTCACGCAGTACATGATTTGTTTTAAGCCGGTGCTGATCTGTGGCCACAGACTTATTATTGGCATGTTTATACAATAATTTGGACGAATACTGAGCCGTTGATGATGGCGATGACGTCGTTGAAAGAGTCGATAGGGTGGATCCTGTTAAAGTGTGCGCTTTACTTCCACTAGCGTGTTTTGGCAGTGATGATACGGAAGTGGTTATAGTGCAGCTGGTATTATTTAGGCCAACATTTGATCCAACCATTTTTTGTTGTTGTTTTTCTTGTGCAATTTTCTTATTATAAACACGATCTTGCAAGAGTAAATAAATGGCCGCCACATGATCATAACTATTCTTTTTCAGACTTGCTTTAGTCTTTTCCGATGGTATGCCAGCAAATTCAGACATTATGCGTAATATGTCCTCGTTGGGTTCGATGTTCGTTGTACCATCCATGTTAACATTAAATTTAGCTATATTTGACAGTTCTAAAATTTCTGGACACATCCAGCGGTGTCGTTTAATTTGTTCGATGGTATAACGTCGAGATGGTTCCAACACCAACATTCGTCTTATTAAATGTTCACATTCTAGTTGGTGGATAGTAGAATGAAATCAACACTTATTAAATATATATCTACCTATATTTAAAGTTATAGTGAAATACGTACCTGAAGACATAAAAAACGGTATGCGAAACCGTCCGGAAAGTACACGATCCCTTAGACTTTGTAGTGTTGAACCATCAAATGGCAGTGCCCCACATACTAAAACGTAAAGTACTACACCCAGAGACTAAAAGCAAATTAAATTTTAAAATAATTATAACCTAATAACTCCATATCTTAGGATTCTCTTTACCCAAATATCGATTTCTGGTCCAGTATATTGTTTTCCCTCAAATACTTCTGGTGCTGCATATGGGGGTGAACCACACCAGGTGGCAAGCAGCTCGCCGACTTTAAAGTGATTTGAAAATCCAAAATCGGCTATTTTTATATTCATATTATTGTCCAAAAGCAGATTTTCAGCCTGTAAAATTAAATACAAATTACAAAATAGGTACGTAGATAAATAAAATAATTTAAAATCTGAATGCAATTTAGAAATTTGGGTGCTGCAACAAAGATTACATTCATAATCTATATCCAAAAACGAGGCAACTATAATCATTGTATTTTTTTTCTCAATTTTGATAATACAGGTCTGTTTGTATTCGTATTGTGGACAATCTCATCTTGCAAGTGGTTGAATATTACTTTTAAATGGCAAAATTGCCCTTTTATTTCAATATGTTTTATAGATACTCGAATAAACTATTCGCAATTTTAAAGGGGGAAAAAGAAGAATAGAAGTGAAGATACTCTTCACAACCGTCTTATGCCCAAGTTCGAATATTATTGAGTATCGGACCACTCTTTTATCTCAAATATTCGCCATTTTTCCCGAATTTGCAAGATGCTGACTTTATTCAAGACAAGATTTCTTAAGAAAACTTTTGGCTACGTATCAAGGAAGTCTCACACCAGTAAGCTATCATAAATGGTGTTAAGAGTGTCGAGATATTTACGAAAATGTCCGACTCAGAATATATGTGTGAAAAATATTGGAATTTATTACGAGAATGGCTTTTAATTATGTGTGGTTTCTAATACAGGTTGGCCCAAAATTACCGAAGGGGATTGAATTCCTTATAACTTTTTTATTATAATTTTTTTTATTTCTTTTCAGTATTTTGTAAAGAAGACTTGAGGCATTTGAAATGAAACCGTTGAACTTTATTTCTTAAATCAAAGGTCCATTGTTTTGATTCAGTGTGCATGTCGTCGTAATATTAATGTGCGGGTTGGACCCTTAGAGTCAACAATGAATTTTTGGCAGCCTACTTCTAAATAGTTGACTTTAAAATAGCATCAGTGAATATTATGTTGAAACACATAAAAATTTATTTAAATTCCCCATAGTGCATTGCCATAACAATTTCTGATCGTCTAATCTGTTCTAAAAATGATTCGTAGTCATGTAAAGAAATCATACTTGAAAATCTCACTTAAGTAACGAATTGTCACTGTTTCCTTGCTGTGAATTAGGGATGCCGATCTTGAAAATATTTTTTTTAATTTTTTGTATATTTTTTATGGAAATATTCAACCCAAGTAATATTTAACCAAATCCTTATTAAATGCTATTAAAAATTTAATTCACTACAAATTCAAATAATTAAAATATATTACAGATTAAATTAATCTGATTAAAAATTCAAAAATTTTAAAAATTATTCTGCACTTAAAATCCTAATTCAGCTTTATATAATTTATAAGCAAATAGTTTAAATTAATTTTATTTGCTGATTTTCTAAACTCATAATTTTATGCTTAATATATTAGTAGACTTACGAAATTTTTTGTTATAAATAGTATATTTGCATTCAATTAAAATTATAACTAAAATTTTGTAGATATAACATTTTTGTTTGCTTATAGTTTAATAATATTTGTCAAAGAAAATGCTGAAATATTTGTTCATGTGCAACTAACTAAAATTTAAAATATACCTAATATCTGAGATCTTAGGTTTGTTTTGCTAAGTCATAGAATCTCTCAAAAACAAGTCAAATAGCCAATATTCAATATGTAGTGTATACTTTGTTTTTCTTCTATGTACAGAATATCCGATTACAAATTTTAATAGATTGATTTCTTCGGTTTTAAAATATTCCACTCGTTTGCGAGAAGAGCGGCGTAACTAAAAAAAAAAGCGATTTCGAGATAATTGCAATAAAAATTTTCAATTTAGCCTAACTGCTGAGTAACATACAAAACACTTTTGGTCGCCATTTAATAAGGAAAGAGATATCAATACCATTTTTTGATATGTTTTAGATTAACTCAAAAATCGTGTTTTATGAAATATGCCGGTGTTCTCGCAAATTTCATAAAACTATGAATCTCAAATGGTATCAGTGTTGCATTTTCTTGCAAACAAAGAAAAACGCAAACAAAACAGATGTAAAAAAAACAAAAACTCCAAAAATGTTTTTTAAACAGCTTTTTTCATCTGATTGCATAAGATTTGTACACAGCGGTTTACCAAAGAGATTTTTTGAGAAGCACATCATTTCATAGGATTTTTAGTTTGCTTTTCCTTAGGTTAAATCAGATAGAAAGTCAAGTAATGAATACTCCGCTTTATAGTCAAATGTAAACAAATTAATATATATATTTATACACTTCACCGAAATCTTGTTTAAAATCGAGTTAAATCTAGTTGCAAACTAGCCCCGTTTACACTATGAAATTTTATAGCTAAACTGGATTTCGATTTGACAGCAGCAATATTCTGTAAACAAAACAAAATATAAAAAATAACCTTAAACTCAATATGTTTCCAAAACCCATTTATTAAATATCCAAGTGCAAATTTTATTACCATTATGAAAGAAACAATGTTCATATAGCTTTTAAAAATGTTTATAAGCCTATATGACACTTCCTAGTGTATGTATTAATAATCCTAATTATAGGACAGGTCAAAACAACTTATGTGCACTCTAGTTAATTTCCGTTGAAATTTACCCAACTTATAGTAGGAAACTGTACTCCTACTATAAATTGGGTAAATTTACTCTGTGTGCGTAAATAAAAAAATACACAGATTATGCGTAAATTGGTGAACACAAAATGAGTAAAATTACATTGAAAGTGCGTAAAAATTAAATAAAATTTTGAAATTTAAGAGTAAATTTACCAATTTTGTGTGTAAATAAGCACGTTTTATGTGTAAATGTACACATAACATGTGTAAAAATTCATTGTAAATACGTAAAACTCCCCAAAAATGGGTTTATTTACCACCACTATATTAAAAATTAAAAAGCCCAAATTATTTTTAGTATGTGTTTTATTAATAGGTGATATAATATAATAAAAGCAATCAATATTTGTATGAACTTGTTGCAAATGATTTTAAATCAAAAAATAATGTTATTATTAAAGGAATCTAAGGAAAATTAAATAAATGAAATTACAGAATATAAAACTAAAAATCTAGAACTTTCTTTAATGAATTAAAAATAAGTATGAAGCTGGTGGTAATACTTAATCGATTATATTTGGGCACTTATCCGCTACCGATGCAAATTCTCGATTCACCGGCATCAAATTATACTACCCTGGTGGAAGAAAGAAAGAAACCTGTCAAACCAAAATCCTTAAAAATAAGTTTACCTCTAGTGTTGATGTTGATGTTGCTTTTGCACATCCCAATAAATCTAACGCAACTACCAAATTCACAAATATTCATGCTAATTACAATTTTTACAGGCTGCAAAAATAAGGAATATTTAAATCGTTAAAAGTCAAAAATTATCTTTAAGAATCAGCTAATATAACATACCGTGATAACACTGACATGATTACATTTAAATTTGATGATGTAACGTTATTTTTTTAATAAATTAAATTGTTCTTATAATATTTTATATTTTATTTTTTTTTTTTCACAAATACAATATTTACATTTCTGACAGTTTTACAATTACCACTAAATGCTGGTATATTTACACACTTCATAGAAAATATTGTTTTTGAGCACCAAATAGTAATTGTAAACACAAAATGCGTATTTATAAATAAAATATGCTTATTAATACACTTTGTGTGCATTTTTGTAGACAAAAATGTGTACGCATAAATTTTAGACATATGTTGTCTAATTTTAGGCATTTTGCGTGATATTACGCAAACATTTACATAATTTATTGTAGTGAATTTACAATCATTTTTTAGAGTGTGGAAAATAATGAACATGAAGAGCTCAACCATATAGAAAATATAGGCAGTTTCGTTGATATGATTTGCATTGATGGCCAAATAAATCGAATCTGGAAACTAGCAAGCTTCATATCAGCTTTAACAAGGGATGACTATTTGGAAGCAAGATTTTTCACTTTGTTCATGGTAAGTGTTCCTGGCACTATTCCAATGTTGTTTGCAAATATTTTCTTCGTCGGAGACAAAAAAAAACTGGGTGCTGCATTTAAATTCCCTTTCAATTAAAATCGCAAGTTTATTGGATCAACAACTCATATTTCCATACATAATAATACTGTGCAAACATAATATTGATACTAGATTTTCCGAAAATCTAGTAATGAAACTGGATTTCTTTGATTGGAAAATCTGGTTTTAAATCCAATTATGAACCAGATATTTTTTTAAGGAATGCAACACTCAGGAAATTCTTCCTACTAATTAATGTGTTGCTTTCTTTGGATAGGAATAGACGAGAGATGAAAGGTGGAAAATTAAGTGCTTCAAATATAAATCTTAGAACAGTTGGTGCCCGCCATCTGATGGAGAGTTGGCAAAACTGTTGATGCTTTTTAGTTCATAGCCCTTATATGTTCTTTTACATCGGTGGGGTTAAGTGCTTTGGGAACACCGTAGGAGGACGTTGCGATATGTATGAGGTATAAAAAACTTACACATAGTATTTTACTAAATTAATGTTGCACAATCCCACGCGCTAACCATTACACCACAATGTCCATAGTGTTCAGTATTAGAGTTGATCGACATCAGTTCGCCATTTCCACTTGGAAAGAAAAACAAACAAATGTCTTTCAAATACCAGCTAATTTGAAATAAATGTGTAATTTGTTGGGATTATCAAAACACAGACTAAATTTCATATAAACTCAGCAAACAATTTGCAAATATGAAATATTACTCGTACAACAATTATTTTAACAATACTAACAAAGTTTTATAAAATAATTTGTGTACAACATTATTTTACAATTCACCAAAATATATATATATATTTACAAATATTTTTTGTATTTTTATTAAATTTCGTAAAGCATACAAATAAAAATTTGTTACTATATACGAAATGTAATTTTTTCGTTTATATTACAAAACTTTTGGTAATGTCAAAATTGCCGAATATTTCATTAAATGAACCACAGTTTTCGTGTATGAGTTATTATGAATTATTATGAGTGGAGAGATGGGCACACAAGATAATTGATCTATTTCGCGTTCCGGTAAAGTCTATATTGAAAACAGATTTCGTATAAATGTAGCCCCAAATGCTTAAAATTTATTTGTATACAAAAAAGAAACAGTTGGGTAGAAGATAGTCGTATTCTTTACAATTGTGCTGCAAAAATCTTGACAGTTTATATTTGTACTTAGCGAGATTTCGATTTGACAACCATACTTTTTTGTAAACAAAAAAGCTCATATTCAAAATATTTTTTAAAAGCACTGTTCTATGGCAAAGTACAATTTTAATTTTTTATACAAAGATCTATCGCTACCCTGCGGGAAAAAGGGGTCAGTTGGGAATTGGGACCTGTCCCGGGATAGGTGGAAACTGAACCGGTTTCGAAAAAACATATCAAGAGATGAAAAGAGCACCGGTTCCTAAAGTACCTATCACGTGACCGGTTTAAAAGATACGACATGTCCTCTTAGACCAGTCCTGTGACATGTCACAGAGGGCAACTGACCCCTCCTAGGACAAGCCCATGTTAAAGTGGTCGGTCCCGTGACCGGTCCCTATCACAATGAACCGGTCTTGTGACATGTTCTGGGATAGGTCCTTTTCCCGCAGGGTTTTTATGTTAGTAAATTTATTTTGCTGTTAGGACCACAAGAATTTTCAATATATTGATGGGAGCAAAACAAGTAATTTGCAAAGCTTTCTTTATGGTTTTCCTTCGCCAGAAGTAAAATTAGAACTACGCAATACTCCTTTTGATTAGTAAAATATTTGTATTAGGTATAAACTTATTTTTATTATGTTTTTAAATAATTATTTTGTAAGCGAAGCCACTTTATTTTGCAAAAATTCTACAAAATAAGCAAATCGCGGTGTTGTATGTTGTAAAAGTCTACTCATTTGTAAGATTTTAATGAGATGTCTTACAAATCTCGTAAGTTTACGGGATTTCATTTGTATTGAAAATCTTAAGATTTTACACGAGATTTTCACTAAAATCTAAATTTTAGACAAAATCTTGTGATTTGAATGCAGATGTAACCCGGGCATTATTTATAGATATAAAGTTAGAGAAAAAAAAGAAACATATGTAGAGTATTCCCACATTATGGCACATTTTTTTATTCAGTTCAATTTCTTCGACCTTTTTAATACCAATTCCAGGTAATAAGTATTCAAGCTTAAGGTCTATTTTATACAAAATTATTTATTTGTCATCCAATATTTCGCTATCTCAATGGATAGCTTTTTCAGGGATTTTTTGTTTTTTAATTTAAATTTAAGCTTGAATACTTATTACCTGGCACATTTTTTTTTTTTTTTTTTTTTTGCAAACGATTTCAAATAAAAAAATACTCAGTTTCTGAAAGATTTCGCTTTTTTCTGAAATATGTTTTCCATATTAACCCATGTTTTCTTAGATTCTGAAACGTTTTTCTATCTAAATAAACAAATTTATTTTACACTAATTTTTTAAGATTTTAAGACGTTTATTCTAAAAACTCTAAACCAAATTAACACAATGTCCGGAGCTTATAACTGGGACTTTAATTGACACATTTGATGTTTACACAACAAAATTTAAATTCAACTCTTAATTTTAACGAAAACATATTTCCTATAAAAAGTTCTGATATGAGAGCCTGAGTCATTTTGGAATTACAGAAATTTTTCACCTTTTCCTTTATTTTTGTACAAATATTTAAACTTGTAAAACATGTTTTATAGAAAATTTTTTGAGTTTTAAGTTTTTTTTAATTAACATATACTTAAAAAAAATTTTGAATGCTAACTGAGTATTTAGCAGTATTTTTTGAGTCTTACATGCTAAACTGAAATTAAAAATGCTAAATCTAGCATTAACAAGTAAAAGCATTCAATTCGGTTTTACCGAATTTTTTCAATAAATGAGAAATTGTATCCAAAAGTAGATATCAATCATAACAGCATTTACAAGAGATTATATAACAAAAAGTTATCATAAACATTTGTGAATGTGCCAAAGGAGTACTTTTAAGACTAATAATACCACAAAAAGTACTATAGTGTAACGATATACCGTTATTAAAACAACAATATCGGTACGTATCGGTATTATAAATTACATTAAAAATGCATGTACAGAAGTTTTTGTTTTAAGTATTAAAAATTCAGATTATAAGCTTTAAATTAAATGCTGATACAGCCATCGACAAACCTTTTCGTAGTGCGGTTGACTTTCTGTACACTCTGCGTACG
This sequence comes from Eustalomyia histrio, assembly GCA_949748255.1. Taxonomy (NCBI): domain Eukaryota; kingdom Metazoa; phylum Arthropoda; class Insecta; order Diptera; family Anthomyiidae; genus Eustalomyia; species Eustalomyia histrio. Next base: position 122,009,648 of record OX456525.1, on the reverse strand, counting down.
GTTTTTTCATACATCACTTTGGGTAATTTTTTCCTAGTACAATTTTGGGGACAACCGCTTTTCGTTATTAGTGGATGCCGCAGTGCAAAAATTACAAATTAGGACATTCTTGAAGTATTCCCAGAACTGCCAATTATTAAAAAACCTGATCCAAAATACGAAGTGATATCTGCCTCAACTGGTAATAAAACTTTGCAATATAACTCTTGTTTTTAAGCTTAAAAATAATTTAAAATAATTTCTTCCGGAATTTTAGCTGTATCTTAGGTGGTGACCTCCTACTCCATATTGGTAATAAAACCAATGCCGACAAGACAAAAACCTCATGTTCTAAATATTGCCATCATCATGTTCTCGATAAGTAAAAAACATCATCCCATCATGGATAAGTCAGAATATTTCTACTACTTTCGACTAGATGTCGCCATCACATATATAAATGAGCGAAATATAACATTGTCGCGATAACAGCATTTATAACCAAAATTGGTGTTAACAGTTTTGAATCAAAGTGTTAATGAATTTAACAGAGTTTATTCAAGTTTGTGTAAATAAAGAGTTGCTATAGAAAATTTCAACTGTGTTTATTATTTGCAATCTAAAAGGAACTCGATTTATTTAAAGGAAATAATCAATCTAGAGATATCAATAGCGGTATTAATATTTTTTTCACAAACAAAAATTTCTTTTATAAAAAAAAATTGTTAAACAAAAATTTAAAAACACAAAAAAAAATATGCTTGAACTTCATTTGAACTCATTATATTGCTGTTGTATTGACCAGTGTCAATGAAGATCATGATATGTCAATTCGTTGATGTTGTCAACAATTGTTCTTTTGTTATTCGACCACCTGGAAGATTTTACGTCAGGACCTCGGTATAAAACCATATAATTTACAGCTGCTGCAAGATCTGAAGCCAGATGACGTACCACAATCTCGTTAAAAGAAATCTAGAAAATTTAAAAATTCTTATTTTTTAACAAAGATTTCTGCTATTGGAATTTATAAAAACTCTTTACGGATTTCATGATGGAATTTCTAATGCGATTATTTTTTTTAATTAAATTAATTTTAACAAATTTTTAAGCTTTATTAATTTTTAAAATTGAAATATAGAAATACTCGTAGTTTTATGGCGTTATCGTAATGCCTTTTTCATTAACTTTTATAAACCCGTTTACTAATCGAATTCCGTTTCCAATCCAATTTTGTTACGGATTTCCTAAAAACCAAAATAAAATTACACGCTGACTACACCTTTCTACTATTTTTCAGTATTGGTGATACGAATTCTTTCTCAATGAGCTTGTTAAATAGTGCAATAGTTATTGGTTGTCCAAGATGGTTAGCGTATAAATCGACCTTAATATTCTACCGGATTATAACTGTGTTCGAAAATTCCATTTTGCCATTAGTTAACCTTAAGACTTAACGCGAAGAATTATTGACGTTATTATCATCCTATTTTAAATGGGTGCTATCAGTTCATAGTGAATGTTCCTGTTAACACCTTGTCGCACAAACACAGCAAATATATCGATCTCAGGAGCGTTGGATTACTCATTGATGGAAATGATTTTACGGCCGTGTGGATGAACTAACATTATAGGAATCATGCCGTATTAAAGTCAACGTATCCACTTGGTAAATGTTGCTTAGCTAACAATATAATTTACCTTTAGATCTCTGTGGACAATTCCTTTTTTATGACAATAATCTACAGCTGATAGTATTTGCCAAAATTTAAAACGAGCAGCAGTTTCCGACATTCGACCATATTTTGCAATAAAGTCTAATAAACAAATACAAAATAAGATTATAACAATATCATATCATTAATATTTTGATTAAACACAATAACATACCAAATATTTCTCCTTGACTTGCATATTCGGACACAATATAAATCATATTTTTAGTTTCCATCACCTAAAATAAAAAATAAAGCGTAGAAATATACAGTCCACCGCAAAACTAAGGACACAGCTACATGTTTTTAAGATTTCTTTAATTTTTTTTAAGAAAAACCCATAGAAAAATACTAACGCAAAAATAAAATATAATATATAAATTAGTCTAATTAAGTAATAAAGAACTTTATTACATAAGCTTAGAACTATACACAAAATATTATTGTAACATCTGAAATACAGCCTTTAATCGTTTATTCATAAAATTTACTAAGGATTTTATAGTTTCAAAGCTTCTACTTTTTTATGCCACAGGCCATCAGAACCAAATATATTGTAATTCAATTCGTTTGTAAAAATCACTTTGTTCCATGTATGTTACTTTGCAATTGGTTTGTTTCTTAAGCCACATGACATTAGACCCACATCACAGACTACACAGACAGGTTGGCAATGACATATGTCAAACAAGAATTCTCGAATCATATGGTTATTTTGACATTGCAGTGATTTTCAAAATGAGATAGAAAAATTAATTCCATATAAATTGTATGGAACATAATTTTTTCTATATCTATTCCTTTCTGAGTATCGCCGCAATTTTGACATTTACTTTTACTCATTTTCTAGTCGCCATTTTGATTCAATCAGCTGTTTCCTGTCTGTGTAGTCTGTGCCCTACATCTTCGAAAAGTATTGAGTAAAACTTTTGTGTTTTGCTACTTTTCGAGTTCTTCGACAATTTTTATGACACCTGCGAAGATGTGTGTTCTTCATCATACAAATCGAATATAATTTATCTGTCCCCAAGAATAAGCTGCTTGCGTGGCATATTTTTGTTTTTTTTTATAGATATATTGATGATTGAAGTTATAACAAGAAATTTAATAAATTTTTATTTTTCGTGTTAATAACGATGCGGCTTACACAATACAACTGATTTTTGTTCCTCTGTGATTTTTGATGTACGTAATTTCATATAAATGATAAGTGTGCTTTTAGTTTTGCATTGCCATATCAAGAGTTAATTTGAATTTTTTTTTTAGGAATTTATATAAAAGGTCACAATGTTTTTAGAAAGCATAAATTGGTAAAACCTAAACAAAAATATTCTGTGTCTTTAGTTTTATGAGCCCCTGTATTTGTAGTAAAAAGCAACTTCGTTGCCACTTAAGTGAATGGATTACAAAAGCTAAACTTTTGTTAAGATAACAGGTTTTCTGTTCTCTTAACTGATTTTCTGTTATCGCAACCGAAAAGTTTGGTTAACATTACCAAACTATTCGATTGTCTGCAAATTTAGTTGTCAGTACTGATCAGTTTTCTGCGAATTTGTCATAGGCATTAAGATAATTGCCATTACTTGAAGTAAACGACAATTCAATGCCAACGATTTTTTTTAATTTGTATTGTTAACGAAATTATAAAATGTAAAATTAGGGAACTAACTTAATAAACTTTTGCAATTTTACTTTATCACGTATACACTATTCACTCTTCTTTTACCACTGTTTAGTTTTGATGGATCAGCCTCTAGTAACGTACACTTGATAAAATATCGAATATATAAAGGGTTTTCCAATGAGGACGGGTAGATGTTTCCGTAGCATCTGCTGTGTGGCACGTAGCGCCATCCTGCTAGAACCACATGTCGTCTACGTTGATATCGTTCCATTTAGGCTAAAAGAATCGGTTATTATCGTTCTGTAGCGCTCGCCGTGGACGGTGATGGCCTCACCAACGTCGTTCTCAAAAAAGTACGGACCAATGACGCCGCTGTGGCAAAATCCGCACCAAAAAGTAACTTTTTGTGGATGCATTGCCTGCACCCCGTTTCTGTATCTGATGCGTGAAGTTCACGCATAGAGAAATTTATAGTCACCCTATTGTATACAAGGTGACTTAATAAAGTTGATTGTATTTTTACTGGAAATTTTTTCGAGCATCTAAATTTTAAAGCACATTTAATTGTGTAAAATTTCTTATTAGATAGAGAAATAACAAGAACACATTGCCTTATTATCTTCTTTAGATTAATATATATTTAATTGCGTGTGACTCACCCTAAAACAAGCAGAACAGGGCTGCGTTTATACATGTTTTTTGCAAAAACTTTATCGATGCGAGAACTACAGAAACAAGGTACTGGTAAAAGTCGTATGGGTTAACATAGTCATTTATCTAAAATTGCGCCTCGTCGTTGAATATGATTTTTCATTTCAATCGTGTAACTTGTCATATTAACTGAATAAAAAACAATGGATAAGACCGAAACAACATGACGGTCACAGACCACCAACATCTACCCTCGCCAATTGTAAAACATTTTATATAATAGGTTCGCAAATTTTGCATTAAACAAATGTAATGCTAAAAATTTCATTTCCATTGCCATCAAATAATGCCAATAAAATCTTCAATTAATTGGTCTAGTCCCCAGTATAGTGAAAAAATAATTAGGTTGTTCACAAGGGTTTTGCTAAGAGATGTGTGTGATGTATTATGATATTGAAAACAGAATTGTTACAATTTAATTTTAAAGAAATACAACAATACATGATAGGACAATATAGCTTTTGTACCTATGTTTAGTGCTCTTTGCTTAAAGGCTGCAACATTTTTGCCTTATGAGACTTAAGCTTTGTTTTGGAATAAAACGAAATTTTAAAAACACAAATTTTTTAAATTTACAAAGTTTGTAGTTTTTGTTTTATACCAATACCTGGCTGGAGTCACTTAAGCTAATTCTATTTCTTCCTGAAGTGTGCTCACAAAGAGAAAAAGTTAATACAATACCTAGTACTCCTTGTGAACTCCTTATTGATTTTAAAAAATCATGAATTCGGCTTGGACTTAAAAACTAAACACATATGTACCTGATATAACTTAATAATATGTGGATGATTAAGACGCTTCATTATTTCCACTTCACGATATACTTTTTGCAAATTTGTTGAATCCAATTGAGATTTGTCGATGATTTTGATAGCAACCTAAATAAGAAGATTATTAGTTTTTTTAATATTCAAGAAATTACGATTCAGCTTAGTATATGATGTTCTTGTACCTCATTTTTGGTTATTCGATGTCGTGCCAATTTAACCACGGCAAAATTTCCTTTGCCAATAGTCTTTTCTATGTCATAAAAACCAACACGTATTGGCTCTTTGATTTTCAATGTATCCTTTGATGATGTTAAGTTGGGATGATTGGTGGTGGTGCTATTAGGACTCTGTTTCGACGAAACAGAATCCTTAGAATCGCCAACACCAGTGGCCTCATCTTTAGATAATTCTGTTCGCGGTTTTGATTGCTTTTCTCTATCAATTTCACCTAATGAAACAAAAAATATAAAATATATACGCATTGTATGTAAAAAGGAATATGTTTAAACTAACCATTTCTAGTATCCACCTCCGAATGTTCATTTTCCTGTTTCTTTGGTGTAGATTTTGATTCCGAAATACCAATTTTATTGGCCTTCTTATCCTCATTATCACTTTCTCTCATATTAGTCTAGAGTTTTCTGACGTTTGCTAAATCCCCACATTAGTTTACTGTAAGAAAAATAAAAAAAAAAAAATATAACGAACGAGATATTACAGCAACCAATTAAATATCTGGCAAAATTTATAGTATAATAACTAGTTTGTAGTGATTAGATGCTAAAAGTCGATCGACGATCCACTTTTAAAGTAAAATTTCAGGGTGTTACTTAAGCCCACTACAACGAGAATTTGGTAGTGTCTTCACGCAGAGAAAAAACATGATTAATGAATGGTCACTACGACCATATTTATTCATATTAGACTAATATGTTTACCCTAATAAATTTATTATAGCCCTAGAATAAATTGAACAAAAATTTTTTGTTTTAAGCATTTTTAAATTCACCATAATAATATTTTATGGTGTTTTACACCATAAATATTAATTTATGTGAAATGTTTGCTACTATAATATATATGTTTTCAACTATACAATTAAAATCATAATGTTAGTTGCACACAAAAGTGTATGTTTATTACAAATAATTATGTTTGCCCTTAAACACATTCTCTAAATGAGCAAACATTTATTGTCAAAATAAACAGTGTGTGTTTATAAAACAAATAAAATTTTCTGCCGCATCATTTTCCGTTCGCCAGCGATAGTTAATGACATGAGTGAGTATAAAATAATAAAAACATTTTTCGGGGAGCAAAAGGCCATGCTGCCTTGCAAATTTAATGATATAAATTATTATACGTTTATTGAAACAGGTAAGTAATTTATATACATATAATTAGAAAAATACGTACCTAAATTAATACATGTATAAATACGTATAAATTACATTGTCTTTCTTGCAGCCAAAAAAAATATACAACATTAAAAACGCCATTGAAATTTTGACGCAGAATTTTGTGATTAGCCCCGAATTTTTTTCAATAACAGTTCAACAATATATTGATACAGTCGATTTCATAATAGAAATTAAAGGTACGTGTGCATATATAAATGCAGTTATTTGATTTATATTTTAATATATAAAGGGTGTCCCAAGAAGAACGCAATTTTTAAATCTGGCAACATTCGAAGTGTCATTGTTTGACATTTGAACAATTGTTATTGTTTGCTAGTAGAAGGTACGAGGTTAGTAAAAATGGAGCGCTACACGAATGAACAACGCATTCTCATTGTAAAATTGTTTTACCAAAATGGTGAAAGTTTTGCGGCTACAGTTCGCAAATTGCGATCAATTCGGGGTCACAATAATGCTCCAAAAGAGTCAACTGTAAAGAGATTAATGGATAAATTTGCCGAAACTGGGTCTGTTAGTGATGTAAAGACAACAACGCGCCATCGACCAGGTCGATCGACCGAAAATGTCGCAGCTGTACGTGATGATGTCGCTCAAACTCCATCCACCTCAATTTGACACCGAGCTCAGCAAATTGGTGTCTCCAAATCCACTTTGCAGCGAATTTTGACGAAAGATTTGCATCTTCATGCATACAAAGTTCAATTGACTCAGGAACTGAAGCCAGCTGACCATGGACAGCGAAGGGAGTTCGTTAATTGGGTATTGGAGAGACAACATGAAAATGCTGATTTTGCCGATAAAATCATCTTCAGTGACGAGGCCCATTTTCATCTTGATGGCTTCGTCAATAGGCAGAATTGTCGCATTTGGGATGAGGAAAATCCTCGAGTGATTCACGAAAAGCAAATGCATCCTCAACGTGTCACTGTGTGGTGTGGTTTTTGGGCTGGAGGAATCATTGGACCTTTTTTTTATGAAAATGAGGCAGGTCAAGCGCAGACAGTCAATGGTGTTCGGTATCGTGAAATGATAACCAGTTTTTTCTTGCCTAGAATTGAAGAAATGAATGTGGAGGGCATGTGGTTCCAACAAGACGGCGCCACATGTCATACAGCCAGAGAAACAATTCAATTGCTGCATCAGTCATTTCCCGGTCGTGTTATTTCGCGTTTTGGAGATCAGAGTTGGCCACCTAGATCGTGCGATTTAACACCATTAGATTTTTTTCTTTGGGGTTTTTTGAAGTCGATGGTTTACGCGAATAAGCCGACGACGACTCAAACCTTAAAAGAGGAAATTGGACGCTGCATTAATGAAATACCGCAGCATTCATGCAAAACGGTCATTGAAAATTTCATTAAAAGATCGCGTGCATGCCAACAAAGCCGCGGCGGCCATCTGCACGATATATTGTTCCATACATAACCTCATTCTGTATACTTTACGATATAATAAAGTTTCACGATTTTTTTTAAATATCTGTGTTTTATTTAAAATTTAAAAATTGCGTTCTTCTTGGGACACCCTTTATATGTATACCTTTTTAATAAAAAATAAATCTTTGAAATTACATTTTCTATTTGTTTTATTGTGAGAACCATATAACATGTTGACATAGACATTTTGCATGGTATTGGGAAATATAGAAACATGGTTTGAAAGATCGTTTGCGTTTTTCTTGTGAACATTATATGTTTGAGGTAATTAGCTATAAATATTATATCTGAACATATATTGTTACTTAAGACGTGTTTGACACAATCATAACCACAAACATTAATGATAGTTTCCGATTGTGATTGTATCAACCATGTTTTTTCTTTGCGTGTTACCCTTTGTTTTGGTATGAAGCGAAACTTTAGAAATACAAATTTTTTATTTCAAAAACTTTTAAATTTTCGTTTCATACCGATACCTAGCTTAAGTCACACAAAATTTGTATGGAGTTTGACAGAATTTAACAAGTAGGATTCGAAAACTACTACATAGTTTTTATATTTAATTTCGGGTTGTTAATGGTCAGGTTGATGTAAATAAAAAAATTTATCTCATCTTTCTTCTCAACGTTTCGATCCAACTTTTTTAGGAAAAATCTTTAGTTGAGTTTATTTTTTCAAACTATCACAACAAGAATAAATCTTTTAAATTACAGTGATAGCATGTTAACATTTGTCAATTTAGATACAATTATAAATTACAACTTACAGCTCTCGGCATATATATTTTGACAACAAGAAAAACATATTTTTATCGATCTTTAAAAATTTGTTCAAAAGATTAAATAAAAGCTAAAATGATAATTAGTTATAGGATCTGTTTACACATCTTAAAATCTTCATCGACAAAAAAAGTTCTCTTCAGTATTTGGCATAATTTTTTCTTACGTTTAATAAAACTACGTTTGCTTTAATTGTCAAACAAACGGTTATAAAATTAAGTTCGTTGTGTTTTAAATTTGTTTTAACCAAAAATGGGGGGAAAATCTGAATTAAATATTGAAATCAGAGCAGCAATAGTTGGAAAACATAAATCTGGAATTTCTGTATGAAAAATTATCGAGACAAACTGTTCATTATCAGATTAACAAAGAAAAGCAGGTTGGCTCTGTAAAAAAATGACTACTGAAAAAGAATGAATACTGCAAAGGAGGACCTACGCATAATGCACGAATTCAAAAAGAAACCCGACTTAACAAAAAGCTATGGAATTGGAGTTACAAAAACATGGGCCGACTGCTGCTAGTGAAAGTACTATTCGTCGACGATTGAAAGAATCAGAAATTAAAACATACTCGGTAAGAAAAATACCATTACCTCCAATTCCCAAGAGACTATCTTAATAAGCCTTTGAGCTTTTGGCGAAAAGTATTATGGACGGTTGAAAGTTCTTTTGAGACTCATGGCTCTCCAAAAAAGATATATGTATGTTCGTTTACCTCAAACTAGAAAAAAACATTTTTCAGTCACTGAAAAAGTGCGACATGGTGGAGGCACAGTAATGTTCTGGGGGTGTATATCTGCCAATGGATGTGGTGAAGTAGTCCCAGTTGACGGAATTATGAACCAACAAAAGAACTTGACTATACTAAATTATCACGCATTCCCATCTGGAGATAAAATTATTGCATATTCATTTATTTTACAACAAGACAGTGCCCCTTCCCTTGTCATAAAGGACGGTTTTTAAGCGAAACACTTGACTGGCCGCCTCAAAGCCCCAATTTAAACATTATTGAAAACATATGGGTTTTATTTAAGAAAAAAGAAGTAATTGCTTAACACGCGATAGGGATGAAACAATTTTAGGAAAACAAAACCTTTGGAAAAAGTTTTTGTTGAAATGAAGATATTCCAAAACGGATTCAAAAAGTAATTTCAACAAATAGTGGATACATATTTAACTAATGTTATTAGAATTAACTTTAGACTTTTAATTATATATAACTTTAATCTTGTTGTTAATTTCGTCAAAATATTTATGTCAAATACTAAAATAAATTTTTATTATTATTTGAAATTTTTATAAATAAAATATACAAATAACTCTTATGACTAATTAGCAGAATGGTATTTATACAAATCCTAATTATTAGTTTTTAGAAAAACTTTCAAACATCGATAAAAATTTAATTTTGCTATTGTCAAAATACATTTGCCGAGGGCTGTATACATGCATAAAAATTTAAAATCAAATTGTATAAAGATAATTAAGCATTTAACATATTTTTACATAAATTTTAAAATTCTTTTTGAAGCGAATTGTGTTGCTTGTCAATTGAACATATGATAGCAAATCGTTCCAAAGACCGATTGCGTAGTTGAAGAATTGTCTTGTAGACAAAAGGTATTTATATTTTTAAGAAATCAAATTCCTTCCACGTGGAGATTTGTCAATAGTAGCATTCTTTCTTTTAAATGTATAAACTTATGCAGCATCAATAAACTTTTGTATTTTTGCAGATCCTTAAAGCACATATTACACAACTGGTATGAAAACGATGATATTCTTTCCATTTTACCACAATTGAATACCTATCTGTCTACATTCCATGAACTTTTCCAGTCGTAACATTGATATAGGTTTTCCATGAAATGTCGGCATTAAATGTTATTCCCTGATTTGATGATGAAGAAGCAAAATCGATTTTGAGGTTGTTCATCAGCAAAAGATTATTATTACCAAGTCTTTTCCTATTATTCCTTAATAAAAAAAAATACATTTTGATTTTGTTGGGTTTATGCATAAACCATTGGCACCCCCCCAAAAATGAATTTTACTCAAAACATTCTTGATAGAGTCAAAACAATATCGCACATTTTCTATTTTGGTGCTTAAGTACAGCTGTACACCATCCGCGTACATTTGAATATCGCAGTAATTCAGGGCATCAGGAAGATCATTAATATACATACAAAAAAGTAGTGGACCAAGAATAGACCACTGCGGGACCCCTCTTAAGTTGGAATTCAAGCCATTCAAGGATACAACTTCCTTGCGATTCAAAAGATAGGACGCAATAAGATTATTTGTCGAATTAGAAAAGTTGAAAAGCTTTTGGAGTTTTGTATGTAGAATAGAGTGGTCAGCTGTATCAAATGCTTTACTGTGATCCAATAGCACAAGAAAAGATACCATATCCCTATCTTCAGAAGCATCGATCAGCACCGTAATGCAGCTTCTTCCTTGTCTAAAACCAGGCTGTTTTTCGGTTAGAAGATTATGTTCTTTTAAATATTCAGTATTTTGATTTTGTATAAGATTTTCTATAACTTTTGGTAAAAATTGTCATAAATTACAAAATAAATAATTGCTTAATTCGTAATAACAGTATTACAGATAACTTACGTTTATCTTTCATCTACATAGTTTTTTTTACGATTAAATATATGTATATTAAAAAATGGAATACATAACACAACAATTTTAAATAATAAAATATATATAAATATCACAGGAAATAACTTCAAATTTATTTATTAATTGCAATAGAATAATGTAGTTTGAAGCTATCTATCATTTACTGGATAATTTATACAAATTTTTACTCGATCGGCTGTTTGACAAACTTGTGAATTGTTGAACATTTTCAGAAAATTCTCTTATTGAGGGTAAATTTTCCTTTATAGAGTAAAAGTGTTGATTAAACCTTTACATGTTTTTTTAAGTATTTCATTGTAAGTACTTAAGAATATATTTTGTAAAGAAAAATTAGTGTCTTAAAATATATTCTTAAGTACTAACAATAAAATTCTTAAAACTAATCTATACTAACAGCAACAACTATCTTTGCAGTTAATATTGTTTCTTTTATGTGTATGATATGGAGTTAAATATTTAGCCAGTTGTATCCTATAACATAGTGATAATATATGTTATCGGTATTTCATGCCAGCAATGAAGTCCTAAACAACCAAACTAATCTAAATATAAAAAATTTCCGTTATCTCTTGTTTGCTACATAACATAACAGCATAAACTGCACTATCAATATTCACTAGGGTATTCGATCGGTTAACTCTTCTGTTCGTGAGAAGGTCCCTGGGGACCATTTTTGATTTTCAAACTGTCACAACTCCTTAATGTTGTATGGCTTGATTACCCGAACCGTACATGGATTCCTAAAAAAGTGTGCTAAATCGATCAAAGCTGGTTTTAGCTGAGAAATAGTTTTCATTTTATTGAGGTTTAATGACGTTAAGTACGTGAAATAGTGAAAAGGTCCCTACGGACCTTGTACTATTATTAGAAGAAATCGCTTATGAGTTTTGTTGAATTGCGTTTATTTTTTTGATTTCTATGCCAAAACAAGATTTGATACATCTTGCCTATCCTTAAAATTTATACGAACAGGTCTACGAGCAAGAAAACCGGTGTACGTTTTCAAGCAGCTGCGGTATAAAAGGTTCATAAGTTTCATAAACCAAACATTATAGCGTTTATATATTGAACAGAGAACATCGAGTGCGCATTTTTTAAATTTGGGTATATACGTATAAAGAAAATGTCAGATTCAAATTTGGATGTTGCGAAAATGGTGATACTTCATAGTACACGCTACCAGCGAATGACAGAGGAGGAGAGACGTATTATCGATGATAGATTTGCAGACGACAGGAGTGACATTGACGATGATGTTGCATTTGACGTCGATGTTCGAGATAATGAGGACCAAACCAGCAAAACATTGACGTTGATTAATCGGATGCCGAAACTGAACCGCATGTGGAAATCAATAAAGAGCTAAATAGAGATGACAAAACTTAATTAGAAACTGCTTCTGCTACTAAAGAAACTTCTGACAGTTATTTTACTTCTAATAATGGGACGAAATGGAGCAAGGTTGCACCAAAGACCGAACAACCGCAATCGTGCTCATGACGTGGTCGACTATACAAAAAGGAAGCCAGGGCCAGTGAAAGACACATATAATCCCTACACCATATTCCGCAAGCTCACTACCAAAGATATGCCGTATATGTATTATCATACGGGAAACAAATCAAAAACCCATGGAAGCAAAAAAAAAATGCAAAACAATTACTTTAAAAGAGTTCAATGCATTTTTGGCTATCGTCTTGTAGTAAAACTTCGCCCGGTAAATTTTAAAATTTATTGAAATTATCTTCTACACCAACATTTTGAAATTCTTTTATTTCAAATGTACTTATTCTTTTTTTTTCTTATTCTTTTATTTCCAATGTACTTTAGGTATTTTTCATCTTGTGTTTTGCTATGTTGTTTTAAATTAATTCCATATTAATCAGAAATGCTAGACACTTGTAGAAAACGACCACAACTAAAAAAAATGTTTTGAAAAATTTGGCTATAAATGTGAGCTTACACTTTAAATCAAGCAAATACAAACTTAAGCGTTAATTTTCTGAAATAAAATAAGAATAGTATTTTAAGACCTAGGAAAATAATATCAAGCAGTTCCATCAATATCCCTTCAGAAATATCTGTTATATTAAATAATAGGTTTGTTTTTCGAATTTTATATCTATATCTATAACTACTTGTAAAGAAAACAACTATCCCTACTTACCTGACTTTTCTTTATTTTTTGTAAAAAAATATAATTTGGGGCCGCCTTTGTACGAAAAGCTGTTATCGCACATGGACTTCGCGGGAACGCGAAATAGAACAATTATATTGTTTTCCCTGCTTTAACTTTACTTACAAGCACATAATTTATTTGTTAGCTTTTGTTGTTTTTAATATTTTATCAAACTAAAAATACAAAAATTTCAAATATTTTTATGACAATTATTTTTGTTTACATTTAAAAGAGAAAAGCCAATAATTTTTTAGTCTATATCTACTTAAAATTGTCTGAAGTATTTATATAAAATTCGGAAAAACAAACCTAATATGTTAAAAAAATAAAAACCACCTAAAATTTGACCTTTGATAGGGGCAATTTAGTATGTCTCCAATTTGATATAATTTAAGGGATTGATTTATTTTGTTTTGAAATATTTCGGCCAAAAACCTATGGAGTTTGTAAAAAAAACAAATGGAAAACTTGCTTAAAAGCTAAATAAGTTACAGAAATCACTGTTTTCTTGAAATCCGCTAAAATAAAAACGCTGCCCTCGCCAAACGAAAAAAAGAATACCCACAATTTTTAGGCATTTTTAATCCCTTATATGTGCTTGATAAAACCTTAAAGTCCAATAATTTATTTTTTAAATTTTTAAAATTTAAATTTGGAGATTTGAAACCAGTGTTTAAAAAATCTTATCTATATGGAATTAATTTTAAACACAAGATGCAAAATACTTCTCACCTCAGTACATTGGAATTAAAAGAATTCAAAAATACTGTTGTAGTAGATAATTTCAATAAATTTTAAAAATTGTGATCGAATTTGTTGACCAAGTGGTCTGTGACGCATTAATTGCCTTAATAGAAAGATAAATACAATTCATTAATCAGTTTAATTTAAAAAAGATAGAAATTCAAAAGTACTTTTATACCTAAAAAAGTTAAATATATTGTTACGGATATTCTATTTATTAATTTTCATTTACTCTTAGAAACATAACTTCCCATATGCCAGCCTTAAAATGTAAAACAGTTGCTATCAAGTTGCCCTTCACCACGACTATTGTTGCATTGGTAATCATCTTTCAAACATTCTAGTAATTTAATGTCAAGTAGTCCACAATTGTGTACGGTTTGACGTATATTTGCTTTAAATACCTAAGGGTGATAGGTAACGGCAATATTTAACGAATATTTTCTTCAAATCCAATCCTACTCGGCTGAATCTTTCTGAATCGATAGTAAAACATCTAAAATTTTTATAAATAAAAAAAAAATCGATATGACATATAATAAGGTGTCAGAAAATTTGATAAAAATGGAAAGCAATTTTAAGTGCAAAAATATGTAAATCTGCCATGACATTTTTAAAAAAAAAAAAAAGAGTTTTCTGTCGAAATTTTTTCGATTTGTATTCTTTATAATTTTCTAATAAAATTTTCATGTTTCTTTGCATTAAAAAAAAAAAACAATTTAATATATTTAATTTTTGTTTTCTTTTTAAATAAAAAAATCTATGGTTTCCTTTGATTTTTTTAAATTTTGGTTTTAAATTATATTTGCATGTTTTTATTTGTCATTCTTAAACAAATGTTTTACTATTTGATAATAAGTAACTAGCTTTAGCTGACCACTCAGACCATAGACTATCCAGAAAGGAAACAGGAAATAAAAGGACAGGACAGGAGTAAAAGTAAATGTCAAAATTGCAGTGTTTCACAGAAAGGGATAGATATACAAACAAGTATGTATCATACAATTTATATGGAGTTTATTTTTTCTCATTTTGCAAATCACTGCAATGTCAAAAAAACCATACGGTTCGAAAATTCTTGTTTGACATGTCATTGGTAACCTGTCTGTGACTCAGACTGAGTGGTTAGTGATCGAGTCGTTCAGCAGATAGTTGCAAAACTGTTGTGGTTCTGTTGACTAATGAACTGTACCTGCCAAACGGAACATTTTTCTTAGCTGGACCATAGTCTCTACAAGAGACTATGGTGGCGTCTGAATATAAGCAATTTTCGATTTTTTTATCGAAATGTTGATTTTTTTGTTATTCCAATCGAAAGAAGCAATCAATAAAATCAACATTTAATATTTGTAATTTTTTCGAAAAACTTATATAAGGTATAACGAAATATGATAACAAATTTGTTTTTTAATATGAAACAAAAAAAATCGGCTGGTGCTCCAAGTCTGACACTGATCCAGAGTTCTCGTCTTAAAAGTTATATTTTTTAAATGTTTAGGTATCATAAAGGGAGAAAGTCACATCGATGTAGGTGCCGGTTTGCCTGTTATGGCAGCGGCTTGAAGGTGAATTAAATAATCAACTAATTACCATTTTGATTAAGTTCTCTGTTTACTAAATACGTTGTAGTATGTTCCTAATTACGCCATTATTATATACATATATAGATTTTTATCCGCAATTTTAAACCTATTATTACTGGTACTAGGATATAAAATTAAAGCCAAATACTAGTAAAAATGTTTTAAATATATTTATTGTATATAAAATATTAGAAATAAACAAATAATTTCAGTCACTTATCGATTTAATTTACATTTAAGAATTCAATCATACCAGGGCGAGACACATGAGAGTGTCGAAAGTGTTTCAAATAGTCCTCGATTAACCGATATTGTTTTTACTTAACCCTTTAGAAGCATCAATAAATCGAAATTAGTAGACACGGAATCCATTTTAGATTTAATTAAATCATCTATAGAATTTAGCGACCGCGAATATTAAAAAAACGATTTTGTCAAGTGTATTATTTTTATGACCAGAAACACAAAAACCAAACAAACGTTTTCAATTAAAATTTTTTTGTTAATATTTTTGTACATCCTTTTTTATTTTGGCACTTCATACTAAGGTTAAGCACCCAGAGTAAAAATATTGATGTTCTTATTACTTTAAAATTTGCAAGACAAGTTCCTACCTTCAAACTGTCGATGTGATTTTTTCACTTTATGACACCTTAAAGAAGTCATATAATAGAATTTTTGAAACGGGAAGACTAGATCAGTGCCGGACTTGGAACACCAGAGAAACTTAGTTTTCGTTCCATTGTAAAAAAACACATTTGTCATCATATTTCGTTAAATATTAGTTTTTCGAAAAAATTACTGATAGTACATGTTGATTGTATTGATTAACTTTTTCGATTGGCATAACAAAAAATCAAAATTAAAAAAAAAAATCGTACATTCTTTTTTGACCCGGCCCACATTTCTTAAGTGGCGAGACGAATGACATAGTAGTTTTTAAAAACTAATTGTACTTGTAAGTTTCCATACAA
The DNA here is from genome assembly GCA_949748255.1 of Eustalomyia histrio. NCBI lineage: Eukaryota > Metazoa > Arthropoda > Insecta > Diptera > Anthomyiidae > Eustalomyia > Eustalomyia histrio. The sequence goes on along the minus strand of OX456525.1, from coordinate 121,993,070 downwards.
ATGTTTAATCAAAAACAAAAAGTTTTCAATAACTACTAGTTTTTGATTTTGAATAAAAAAATATAAAATTATAATTAACTTAAATCGTCATGCGATTACAAGGTTTGCTGCTCGTTATGAAAATATTTATAAAAAATTGTTTTGAAATCTACCCAACTAAACCAACCTTAATAAAAAGTTTAACATCGTAAACATTTTTGGTATATTTCGAATTAAATAAAAAAGCATTGGCAGCAATATTGAAAACAAATGAATCATAAACGTATTACACGACGTTTCGTCTATGATTATCTTGGATAAAAATTTTTAAAATACAGACATTTCTATGGTTAAATTTAAGCATTGATGGGACAAATTATTAAAAAAAATCATTTAATCAGGGTTAAGCCTACTAAAGGACTTAACCATAAGAGATAAGTTAACTGGCCATAAAGTTTTTTTAAAAATTCAACTAATATTACAAACTAAAGAAAATTTGACAGTGTGATTGACACTTGCATGTTTACACGATAACAAAAAAAAAATACTATCAACAGCTAATATAAAGAAGAGAAAACAGAGAGTGAGAGCGGTGCAACCACTAATATAACTGTAAAAAGTTTTATGGGAAAAATCAATAAACCAACCCCAGAAGAAATTGTTTTTCTTATATTATTTTTCGCATTTTATTAATCTTATTAAGTCGTATCGTATCCAATAAAATATAAATTTAATTCCTCTAAAATGCATAAAAAGTTTTTTTAATTAGAATTATACTTTGGGAAAATTAAAACCAAAAAATTTAAACCCATACATACCATTTTCTTGTAAGCAGTTATTTCAAAAGCAATAATTAATAATTTTCAACACATACAAACAAAATTAATTAAATTAATAATAAATAATATTTATTATTTTTTAAACTTCATATTTATTTAAAATGATTTTTGTTAAAATACACAAAAATATCACAAGCTATATTTTTTCTTACAACTTCACGCACTGCAAACGAGTAAACGAACAAACTAACGATTTTTTTATGAATTTTCACCGCAAATTTAACGAGAACATTGCATATTGGCCTCGAACGAGGTAGTCAATGTCGGCTATATCACCACACAATGAGAAAGACAATTAACAACAACAATAAATAATAGTCACATGTAATTTAAAGAAAATCTCAAAATTTCACTTGTTAATCCATCATTTATTTTTTACTTTAAATATAAGTGACAGTGTTAAAATAGCGGTAGAAAAGTTTATTCGTAATCTTTTAGAATATTATTAAGCTACTACAAATAAATATTTATCTCTGCAATAATGATAGCAAAACAATTGTTATATGTATTGTTGTAATGCACTTTTATATCAGAGAGTATGAAGTATTAGCACAAAATTTTTACTGAGAAAAATCACAGGAGTTAAACTATTTTTTTGCTACAAAACGTGATTCTACATTTTTTGCATCACTGTGTATATTTAAAATGGCTACTGAGAAACTAATCACAATGATGTCGACAAACCACAACCACATAACGAGGTGCTGGTACCCCGTTTTTGTATTGGTGTACTGTGAGAAGAGTTCTATACTGGCGCCTGTCATTATATCCTACCAGAATTCTACAAACAATCTGACCCAGGCTCTCATAGGGGCTAGAAACAATTTTCTTCATTTTATTATATTTTCTGATATTTTGTTCTCAATTAACATAAATTGATCCATATATGATTATATACATATAAGATAGATAAGTTACATATGTATTAAGAATTTAAAAAAAAAAAAAAAAGAAAAAAAGTACCTTATCGGTTAGTCGTTAAATTTTACAATTTATTTTGTACTTTTACATATCGTTAAATAGTTCTGTAATAACATTATAATTACTATACTCCCTGTTTTGATACTGCTGTTAAACATCTTCATTTTATTGTTATATATTTTATCTAAGTTAGGTGTTATCTATTCATAAGTTTAACAGACATTGCTCTGTTAGTCTCTGTAAATGCCGTGAGCAAGCATTGTCATCCCTATCAAACTATTGTACAACGTTACGTTTCTATTCATTCTGTTGGCAAGTGGCATTTTCAATTATGTATTAAAACAAGACACAAATAGTTTTAATATTATTACATGTTTTTCTGTCGATTTGATATCATTTAAGTATTACCATTAAGAGAAAAGAAGGCTCAATAAAAATTTACTTTCTTACCCCGTTTTGTATCTGATGCGAGAAATGCATGGTCACCCTACTTTATACAGGATGACTTGTACATGTTGCATTTTACATGTTTTCCGAAAACCTTATCGATGCTAGAAATACAGATAATTCCGTTTTGTATCAATTTGCGTAGAAAATTATTAAATTGATGCATTAGTGAATAATTTATAAACACTTTGATTCAATTTTAATTTGCTTAAATACTTTGTATTTTTGGAAACTAACCTCAAAATACCGTTAGCGTTACGTACGTGTTTTCGAAAGTCCAGTTCTAGAATGTGCTACAAATTTTCAATCACATTTAAATCTGGGAATTGAGATTTAAATGACGTGTGACCTTTTTTCCTTTGTTGTGCGCACGATTTTCTCAAACAAACCGCTGAACAAACGCTAAACTGTAGATAGACTTTAATCAACAATTTCAGCAACTTGTTTTTGCATTTTCCAGACTTCAATAACTCACTCGCGTTTTCTATTAAAGTGCGTCGACCGATCGTGTAAAAGCACGCAATTATAACTGATTTAAATACTCATGAGCAGACGCACTATTTCTGATATCATAATTGTTTATGTTTTGATCTACCGTTAGCTTTTGGAACCCGTTATTTCAAAAAAGATAAGAAAAAAAAAAATCAGCACACGAAATAAGCTGTGACATGAGAATTATGTGTTTGTTCAGTTTTTTTTCAATAAATTGTTCAATGCTGATATTTGTGTAAATTTTGTTGGTGTTTTATATTGAAGACCAAATTGTCTTCAAAACTGCATCATTTATTTATAGAGTTCAGAATAAAATATACCACTTTTATGATTGGTTTTTCAAAAGTGTTCCCCACACGAAATAAGATGTGACACACTGCAAGTCCCGAAGATATAATTATTATGTGCTTAACTCACTACAACTCTAGCAGACAGAGAATAAATTTTAATATTTTTTTAAATTTATTTTTTTATACGCTTTTTAATAAACTAGATTTCTTATGTATTATATTTTTTGAGTTAATAGAATACAATTCAATCTGCAATTTTTCGTATAAATTTAGATCTAACTAATCCCCAAATATATTGCTGGATCTAATTTTATCTCCCATTTTTCGGAACAAATAAGATCAGCTAGATATTACAGCAGATATTAAAGAATATCAAATTGGATATAGGTAAATATTGCGGCAGATCAATTTTTTATTACTCGGGTATAAAAAATGTATGATTTGGTAGCGTTTTCAAAAGAGGATTTGACAGGACTTGTTATTCACGTATAATCATATTTCAGTAAAAGTTTGAACATTTAAATCTACCCAACCAGAAATTGACAAATATGGTTTAAAACATTGTAATAAAAATCGAGTGTATTTTAAGAATTAAGTCATTCTATATGAAAACACCGAAAAAAATGAAAAATTGTTGCTTAACCATTTTGGATTTTGTTAAAATTTTGTGGAAATGTTCCTAAGGGTTCCCAGAACCAAAATCCAAGAGGATTTAATTTTTGCACACGGCACTACCGGTTCACGCAAAATAAAAAAACTAAAAAGTCTTGTTTTGTGCGTAGCGGTTTGAGCTGTTAAAATTTTTCTGCTATAGATATCTACATGATCAAGGCATCGTTTTAAAGCTGAAGGATTATAGTTTCTATCAAAAATATAAAATTTGACTTAATTCATACACCCGTAAAATAACGTGGTATTGAAAATAAGCATATTTCATTGGTTTTTTGTGTTTTTCAATGAACTCCAGTGTCGGCGCTAATGAATATAAAAGCATAATAATTCTCAGATACAAATAAGACATGTCGGAGAAAAATACAAAACTAAAATTGGCTTAATCTGGCAACTCGTTTGAAGAAATCGTTACTTAAAATTTTGAAAATTTGCATATTTCAGGCTACAATTTGGTCATGTTTGTTAACAGATACAAACTTGAAAATTACAGAGTACTTACTCCCTACTTTTTACTTTATAACACTTCAAGACCCGTTTAGTTATTTATTTTCTTATCTTTTCTATAATTAATTTTACAATTTTTATTGCTTTGTATTTTCATACAACGCACACAGGGACAAATGGAGGATTTAGCGCGACAATATTATTTACTTCATATGGATTCAATAAATTTTAATAAAACTAAGTACGTTAAAGGTTTTAGGGTTGCTGATTACGAATCTGATGTCAGTTTTTAAAAATTCAAAATGGCGGATCCAATATGGCGGACAATTTTTAAAAAATTGATCGAATTCACTTAAAACTTATTACACGGGATTTTTTTTGGGTCGCTGATTACGAATCTGATGTTAGTTTTGAAAAATTCAAAATGGCGGATTCAATATGGCGGACAATTTTAAAAAAATTTATCGAATTCGCTTAAAACTTATTACACGGGATTTTTGATATCAGTTTTTAAAAATTAAAAATTCAAATTTCAAAACATAAGGCCTAATTAAAAACTTAAAACGAGAATATGTACTTATAAAAAACGGAATTAATAATTATATTTTTTAAAAGTTTTTATTTAAATTTGATCAACTGGTGATGCTACTACTTAAAATAATAAGAATTATAATTAATTGTTTTACATTTTTTTTTTAATTACAATATTAATTTTTATTTTATTCTATATTAACATCTTCATCGTCTTGGACGTCATCGAACTCCTGTTCATTATTCTCTTCTTCGTTGCCACAGAAAGTGGGCAGCCTTAGCATATTTAATACAGTTTCATTAAATTTTGCTTTACTTTTTTTAGCTTTTTTCGGTTATCGGTCACAACAGGGTCCGAAGAAACCAGCATCCAGTTAAATATGTCACTGTTGGTATTGACTCTTGAAGTTTTTCTGGAGTGATATTGTCTTAAATTTTTATACTCTTTGTGACTTGCTTCAAGTACATCTTCTGACAGTTGGCCTACTGGTAAAGGTAACGATTTTATAATATCTGCTCCATGAATTAAAATTTTATGAACAGTGGCACTCATTTTGTACCAGCCATAAAGTTTAATGGTCATTTCTGCTGTTTCAAAGCAATAGTTTTTAAATACTTCTTCCTTGATGTAATGCCCACAAGAAATTATTGACAGTATATTTGCAAATCTTTCTATTAAATCTTTATCAATTCCAGTTATTTCTGAAACGAGCGAAGGATTCTTAAAAAATTTTCGTGCAGTATTACCGTCATTACTATTGCCTCCACCTTGTTTCGGCTGGTCAACAACAAGGCCCATTTGTTCATAAAACTTAGTTGCTATTTCACCCTTTTTTTCTTTTACTTCTTGTTTTGCACTGTCACCTCTTGCTTGCCATTTCTGTAGTTCCAATTTGTATGCTATACCCAGCAAAAATGAAGCTGCCAAAGAAGCAATAAAAGCATCACTACTATGGCAAAGGCATCACTTCTTTTCTAATGGTTTCATCGATGAATTTAACATTAGCGTGTCATAGGATGGAAGTATTCAAATGTAGCTACTAGCACTACTCATACTTTACTCTTAGGAAGCAATGATAATACAATGATTAGGTATTCTGATGCATGAGTGGAAAATGTTCCTATACTTTGTAGTATTTAAGCTTTGATGAAAATTTAATTCATAAGAATGTAGAAAAATAAGTTTAAAGAAGCGAAATTTATGCATTGATATACAAATTCTCTTTATTAAACCAAATAAATAATTCTGCATTAGTGAAAAATCATTTTTGAAACATTTTTCAAATATTTTAATAAATTTTTAGACAAATTTTAAAATATTTATGGATAATTTAAAAACTGGTTGTACAATTTGGAAACATCTTTAGACAATTTTGAAATATTTTTGAACAATTTTAAATAATTTTTGTACAATTTAAAAACATTTTTGGGCAATTTGAAATAATTTTTACACAATTTTAAAATTATTTTGATAAATTCTGAACTAAAACTGGAAATGGTGTAGTGTTAAATAATAATAATGCAAAAATGCACAGATTGTGTCGTCATAAATATTTAAAGCTGAAAAATTGCAAATGACAGACCAGCTAGTTTCAATTAAAGGTCAAAAAAAATCTGGTTTTCTTGATTTTTTAAAATTTTTATAAAAATTGCAAAACTGCATAAATTCTAATCCTCATGAAATTTTAAACTAAAATATGAAAAATGATTTAATAAATAAAATAAAAAAAGTTCATCAGAACTATTTTTTCAATTTGAATAAATGCTTTAGATTCAAAAAATATACCATATACCATAACTTATGCTTTAGAAGTAATGAAGAGTGATTTTTTAAGATATGCTTCGGGTTTATATCCAGATCACTGCATTTGAAATATGAACACATGAATTCTTTTGGAAGTGCCTTAGAATAACACCAAAAAATCATAAAAGAATGTCAACTGAAGATTAGGAAGCAATGAAAGAAGTTATAGTCACAGAATGACTACCACTTTTTTCTACTGGGATATGTAGTAAATATTCATAACATCTAATATGTGCATGTAGCACCGAAATCCCATACTTATAGGTGTCTTCATTACAGACTCTATTCCTTAATTTTTCTAAATCGTTTAAAATTTTGGGAGTAGCTTTACAAATATTACACGCTTGTGAACTTGCAGTATCACTCAAAATGTTGACAGCCTTTCCATCCAGCATTGTACATATAGGGATATGTTTAAATTTTATTTCTTTACCGTCAAGTACGATTGATGTGGGCCCCAATTGCAATATTTGATTTTGAATTTCGTTATACTCTTCTTTCACATTTTGGACGTTTTCCTTTTTTATCTTGAATGAAATTGGTCGACAATGCTTGGTCGATGATGGTGACATGTTCTTCCAAAATATTTTGTCATTATTGCCATTAGATTCACACATTTGCAGTGGCACAATCGTACATAAAATTATATTAGAGTCTGCATAAACTGAATTATTCGCAAAATTTTGTTTATATATACTGTGTCCACCGCTGCCATCCAAGCCCCATTTATAATAAACTTCAATGGTATCACAGTCAGTGGAAATATACTGTAGTATCACATCAGTCTGAACTTGAGCCAGACGTTGCGTAGTATGTGCAAGAAGATCTTGAAGCGGTACCACAGCCTCATTTTCGTTTATCTCAATATTTGCTGGATAACACTTTCTTTTGGCCTCTCCTATCACATGATATGAGGGATACATATTAGCTCCTCTTTCTTTTGCTCCAAGTCGCAGCGTTATATAATCCTCTTTTGTCAATCCAAGGTCCACCATAAGAGCTAAAGCTTCTTCAGTATTGTAAGGTTTTATAGAAGCAGAAGTATCATGTGCCAATTTCATTCTTTTTAAACTGTGGGGTGAAGAATTGATGGCTAACTTCACAACTTCAGCTTTACTTCTGTTGCCTGATTTCACCAAGCTTGTTTCTGCAGCCAAACATAATTTTTCTGAATTAAGATCTGATACAATTGCTCTTACATGTCTTTGCTTATTGCGATGAGAACTTTCTTCAAATGATTTTCTGGGTCTGCCTCGCATCTTTTGTTCTGAATGTGTTCCTACCGATAATGGAAGCAGTGGTGGTTGTATCTCCGGGAGTTTTAGGTTTCCGTCAAGCCAGTTTATGTGCTTCTTGTTAAAACGCTCATAAGTATAACCACACTCACGCCACTTCGTAAACATCTTTGAAACAAACACTTTAACTTCCAGTTTTATTTGTTTTATTAAATCTTTAGGAAGCTCACTAACACCAATTTTGCCCAAAATATACTGTAATAGTTGTTCATTACACGTTAATGTAGACAAATTATAAAATTGTTGGTTTCTTAGTACATCAAATAACTCCTTTCTCTTCATTTTCATCTTTTTTGAAGCACAGATCTCAGCACACCCAATGTAGTTACGGAATTCCTCTTTCTAATAAATTTTCGTAGCAGCTTAAGTATACATCAGTGGTGCGCAGAAGTATTTTGTGAGGAGACTGCACTGAATGAAAAACTTTGCTATTGCGGTTGTGTTAGTTACAATTTAGTAACGGAATTCCCCTTTTTATATATTTTCGTAGCAGTTTAAGTATACATCAATGATGCACACAAGTATTTTGTGAGCAGACTGCACAGAATGAATAATTAAGCGAATTAAAAAAAATGTCATACCTAAGAAAAATATGCTCTATTTATTGAAAGTGGAAACGGGTGGACCTCCACTTTACTTTTTTACACTTTATAGTAGTTGTTTTTTTTAACTTATAAGGAAAAGTCGTTGAACTGTTTGGAACTTTTAAACGAATTTGGAACGAATTAAAAAAAATGTCATTTGCATGTGGGATTTTCAGAATTAGGTGTACTACCTAAGCAAAATATGCTCTATCTATTGAAGGGGGAAACGGGGGGACCTCCACTTGACTTTTTTACACTTATTAGTGGTTGTTTGTTTTAACTTGTAAGGAAACGTCGTGGAACTCTGTGGAACTTTTTTTATAGCTCTAGCTAAAGTAAATTTTTAAATATATTTCATAATAAAAACATTAAACTATATCTACACTACATAAAATTGTTATTTTAATAACAACTGCAAATTAAATTAAATATCTGATGCTTAAAATTTTTTATAAAAAACTTCAAACTGTAAATTTACAAACAATTGTCGAGTGTATAAACAATAAACGCTATAGATGCTGCTGACAGGAATAAGTGCGTGTAACAGATACTTATACTTTGCACGCACGTACAGACTAATGTGAAGCGTTAAAAAAAAAAAAATTATAGGTTGAGTGCGTACTGGTATATAGAACATATTAAGTGCAATAGTGGTTACATTTAACAAAATGAAAAATTCTATTTTTGTCGTCCTAATTTGGCTATTTGTCCTTGTGTGCAACGTAGTTTTAAAATATTTTTATTTGTCTTTTATGCTTGAAAATTATTGCCAGCAAAATTTTGTCCTGTAAAAATTGGCCAACTCCCAACATCGAACTTTCACTTTATTTTATCTTTTTTCTTTATGTTTCTTGAGTATTTGTGTAAACGAACGTCATCCAGTAAAATTTGTACAAATTATCCAGCAAACGAACGGCACTAATGTGAAAAATATGAGGGCGGAGCCATCCAAAAAAAAAGGCCTCAGTGAATTTGTAGACATGGAAAAAATTGGCAAAATGCAAATTCGAATTGCTTATCACGCACAGTATTCGCCAGATTTAGCTCCCTCGAATTATTTTCTATTTCCAAAATTAAAAAAAAATGGCTCGGTGGTAAAAGATTTGCAGTTGATGGCTATTTTAGGGAGCTAGACAGTTATTACTGTAAACAGGGTATCGAAGCTATTGGATATCGCTGGGAAAAGTGTATCGAGCCAATAGGAGGAGATTATGTTGAGAAATAAAGAAAAATTTTCCAAAATTTGTTGTGTTTTCTTTGTTACGTCGGCTAATTTTGGATATGAAAAATGTATCACACAATTTCAAGTAATTAAAAATATTTGTTAAACTCAAATTCATTTCTAACAATTTTTTATTTTTAATTTTTGTAAATTGTAATTTTAATAGTTCATATAAAAAGAACGCGACGTACAACGACTGTTGCTGTGAGAGAAAAAGCTCCCTAAATAATGAAAATCATTTTAATAAAAATTTAGAAACAAACATACTAAATCGGTTTATAGTACGTTGCTCATTCGCTAGTAAACAAAGATAATATGAGAGCCATAAAGGATTGTACGTTAATTTTACTCATCATATATTTTTTGTGTTGCAGGCAGTTGCTGAGTATACATAATTTTCTCGTGACGCTTGTGTGCTGTATTTTTGTATTACCGCGTGTTTTTCTTATTCTGTTTTATTTCTTTTGTGTTAACGGTAGTTTTATATTTTTAATTTTTATTTGGTGAATTTCATAAACTTTTCTGGACTAGTTATTTTGGTTAATTAAAATGAACGGGGTTCACCCCCCGAATTACAACCGTTTCCGCAGTTTGGATTCTTCCACCAGCAAAACCAAAGACAACAGAAATAAGCGACCTCGCCAGATGAATTTCCTTCACTACCAGAAAAAGCAATAAATAAACAACTCCTCCCTCGATATTTGGTTGCTTCGGCCATTTCTCAGACTGACTGTGTGGAACCTCGGCCTTTATCATCATATAACGTCTTCCAGGTTGAACGTGGACTCAATTTTATATCTAAGGATAGGCTTGAATTTAATGAAATGAGAAGTGGTGATCTTATTATTAAAATTGCTGACAGCAAAACTGAAGATAAATTCCTAAAGTTAGATACATACCTACATCCCCGTTAAAATTACCTTACACAAGACATTAAACACTATTCAAGGACGTGTGTTTTCTAGAAAATTGATTGATATTCCACAAGAAGAATTACTCGATTGTCTCAGAGACCAAAAAGTGGTAGAAGTGCGCAAGATAATGAAAAAAGATGGAGACAAATTATTACCAACCGGTGCTGCAATAATCACCTTTGAACTTTTTAATCTTCCTGATAAATTAAAACTTGGCTGGTAACTGGTAGAACTAGATGAATACATACCCAATCCGATGAGGTGTATAATTTGTCAAAAACTTGGTCACACCAAAAATAGATGTAGATCCGTTGAATTATGCAAAGAATGTGCATAAATTATGAAACATGTTCAAGAAAATATTGTGTTAATTGTCTAACAGAACTACATCCTTTATGTGATCCCCTTTGTCCAAATTATTGGAAGCACAAATCAGTCAATTACATTCGTTTATCAAAAAGATGCACATATCGGGAAGCCTGGAAAGTCTTCAATGAAAATCCTACAGTCAACACTTTTAAGCCTCCCTCGAGGAAAACAAATACAAACAACCTAACATATGTAAATAACACAAATACTACAGATAAATCTTTGGTCGCAACCACGATGACCGCAAATTTATCCGAAACAATTACTAATTCAACAACTGCTAATGTAAGTGTTCATTATTTACATTCATTAAATATGCCAATATCTCAAAGCGTCACCAACGCTTCATCGCCTTCTTCTTCTCACGACATCGCCAATAATAGATTATCTGAGAGTACAGGTACAAATTCAACATACCTAGCAACAACAACCACAAAAATAACGAGACAGTATTATCAACAACAACAAAGAACAACCATCAAAAATGAAATAACCAAAAGCCAATCTGTCAAATTCCAATCCATGCAGATCTGGAAATGATTTCGAATTGGTCTATTCTATAGATGACGATTTTGAAAGCCATAGCCTACCCACAAATTTTCCGATTGATAAAAATTTGAATGAAGCGAACATTGCAATGGATAACTGTGAAAATTTAGGTTTAAGTACCCCTAAAAGATCAGATAGGGGTTCTAATAACGACAACTCCTTGCACTCGACTTTACAGTCAATTTCCTGAATTAAATGTGTTAATTACACCCGACACATATAAGAGAACAAAACAAAAGGAAAAATAGTTTTTATAACTTCTTCTTATTTATGAGTTTTAATTTTAGTATTAGTGTACTTCAGTGGAACATTCAAGGATTTGTCTGTCACAAATACGCTCTGGAACTTCTAGTTGCAAGGCATAGACCAAACGTGATTGAAAAATGCTCCTGTTATTTTAAAAAGTCGTATTTGTGATTTATACAACAATATCTTGTATAGGGTCCGCCAAATAACTTTTTTTTTTGAAAATGCTATAAAAAAAACTACTGAATATTTTCTCAAATTTCTTTTTTTATTTGAAAGTACAATCCTTCATTCAAATGGCTGCCTCGGCTGGCCTTTTCAGTCAATGGCGATCGTTATCGGGCCATGTTAAACGAATTTTTGTTCACAAAAATTAAAGAGGGGGATATTGGCAACAATTTGGTTTCAACAGGACGGCGCTACGTGACACACAGCCGAAGCTACACTCGATGTTTGGCGCCCTGTTTTTGAAGATCGCATTTTCAGCCGCAGAGCTGATGTCGTTTGGCCACCTCGGAGCTGCGATTTGACACCGTTGGACTATTATTTGTGGGGTGCCGTCAAAGATAAATGTTACGCCGACAAGCCAGAGACAATTGACGCTTTAAAGGACAATATTCGTGAAGCCATTGGTGAAATACAGCTGCACACAATCGATAATGTGCTTAAAAATTGGACCGACCGTGTAGGCTACTGCATGGCCAGCCGGGGCAGCCATTTGAATGAAATTTTTCCATTATTAACAGAAAGGATTGTACTTTCAAATAAAAAAAGAAATTTGAGAAAATATTCAGTAGTTTTTTTTATAGCATTTTCAAAAAAAAAAAAATTATTTGGCGGACCCTGTATAATGGCGTATTTCCTCATGATTGGAAAATCGCCATCTTGTCTCCCATTCCAAAACTGGGAAAGGATCCCCACCAGATAAGTGGCTACCGTCCTATTTCTCTACTACCAACACTTTCTAAGACTTTTGAGAAAATTTTGGCCAGACGTATTTGGAATTACTCCAGACACAAAATTTCTGGTTTACAGCACGCTTTTATCCCGAAACATGGGTTCATTCCTCAATTAGAAGAATCCTTGAGATCAAATCCTAGGAAGCGTAAACATTGTGTTGTTCTCTCGGAAGACTTAGAAAAAGCCTTTGACTGTGTAGTATCTACTTTTGTGATCACTGAACTTAACGAAAGGGGTATACCTAAACAAATTTTAATACTAATTAAATCATTTCTGGAGAACCGCATGGTTACGGTGAAAGTCGATGGTCATTATTCATCACATTATCCACTTGACAATGGAGTCCCACATGGTTGTTAATTCTTTAGCTAGAGTCATGGAAAATGTTCCAGGTATTGATTACGTTGGCATATACGCTGATAATATTTTTGCGGTTGCATCAGAAAGTGAGGCGAAAGTTCAATGTGCTTTAAATAATTTGTATTCTAAAATAAACTTTTGGGCAAAGAGCAGAGGTGCCGTTATTCCGCCTGATACAGCTGAGCTCTTGCATGTCTGTAGTAAAAAGGATTGCAACTGCAACCCCATCTGTATACCTAATTGCAACCTTTCCGTTTAGCTGGAAATGAGAGTTTTAGGAATATTATTTTCTAAAAATCTCCTTTGGAATGCACATGTTAACTTTATGGTGACAAAACTAAGCAAGATTAATAATCTTTTAAAGCTAATTTGTTCTAGAACTAAAGGACCACTCTCGGTATTTGCCGTTCCCTGACGACAGCCGTTCTTTTACACGAAATCACATTGTATGGCTGGACGTCCGAAAAGAATATCATAAAACTAAATGTTTCTATTAACAACTGCTATCGTTACGTCTGGTTTATTACGCTCAACACCCATACAGCTCTTAAGATCTGAAACATATCTTCGAGATTTTCAGTCATTGCTCGAAAATAGTTCTGTTTCATTGGCTTCCAGATCAATAACAATAAGTTCTGATGGACTGCATAGTACTTTTTGGAAGCATCTTAATTCACCTACATCATTAAGATTGTCTGCAATTAGTAAAATCGTTTTTTTATTAAAGGAGCATAATATCTCTTTTCCTAATAAACCTGTAACTCCCGGCAGATCGAAGCAATTCATCTTGATTGATGATAGTCTGAGAGAACGCGTTAAAGGAAATACAGACCCAAGCATTTTTAAGCAATTAATGAAACAAAACATAATTGATTTTTCACCTGAGCTTACTCTTTTTACTGATGGCTCATTTTTAAATGGAGTAACCACGTACTCAGTAATAAAGCAGCTGTCGGCATCCGAATTTGTAGTTGTTAACAAAGAACGTTTGCCCGATTTTACTGGGATCTTTACCGCAGAAATGGAGGCGATAACGTCTGCTATTTCCTATGCAACTCAACATGAACTAAAAGCACTTATATGTTCAGATAGTTTAAGTGCTTATAGAGCCCTAATTAATAATCGTTCCTACGACGATATAATCTTTCCACCTGATTTAAATTATGAAATCTCTGTGCTTTGGATTCCTTCTCATATTGGTATACAAGGCAATGAGTTCGCAGATAATATTGCTAGAAGCGCATTGAATATGACAAATATAACGGAAACTCCATGTTTACCAAAAGCCATAATAAATCCTTTCAGAAGTTGGAACGTATGTATGGAACGTTCTGAGCCGTCACTTAAAAATAAAATGGGAACTTTCAATTTACAAATTCCATCGTTTGTTTTTACACAAATGGTGTGTGAAAGATTTTTAATAATAAAAACAGAATTTTGTAATTATTTTTTGCTTAAGTTGTAATTAATAAGTAAGTTGAATTGGTGTGTTAAAAAGAATTGTGTTAATTCGATGTTTTAATTTTGAAATATACAATCCATCTACCCATCTAGATGGCAAAATGTGGATTATTTTAGACAACCATAGTACGCTGATCAAGTTAAGAACTTGTTTGAAAAAGTCTACATGAAATAGACGAAACGTCGGAGAATACGTAATCAACTTTATGTTTTATTTACTTTTAAAACTTTATGCCCTATAAGCTTAATAAATACCAATTTTTTTTTTTTTATAATACAATTCAATAATAAGGGTTGTTCACAAGGAGTACTAAGTGTTGTATTTGTTGCATTGTAAAATTTAATCTTAAAAAAAAACAATAGATGATAATACGATACAAAAATTTTACATATATTTAGTGTGCTATGTTATGTTTAAGTGTACTAACAAAAAGGCAACCCCAACAGAATGAAAATCGTTGTTATAGTAAAATTAAAATTATAACAATTCTCTTTTTTACTACGACAATACAACAATACAATACTTAGTACACCTTGTGAACTCCTTTAATATGAATATTTTTAATATATATGTTATTTTAAGTCATAAATTAAAATCTTAAAAATAAAATTAAAAATAAATTATGTTCTATGTTATGTTTTATGTTTAAGCTAAGACTAAATGAAATATTACTACATACATACAAACATTATTATAAAATATAGCATACAATTTTATTTATGCAGTAAGTCACCATCTTTTGCATCATAGCAACGTCTTTTAAAATCACTTAGAAAGAGGCGACTCTGAAGACTCTGTTGATCAATATTAACGGATTGTGTAGTGTTGCTAGAAATAAAATAAAAATTATTTAAAAAAATTCGAATACGGAACATTTTAATAGATTTTTGTCTAGCACAATCACAGAAAGGTCCTGATCGAAATGCATCACTGCTTTGCATCTGATGCGTATCTGTGATTAGTTGCGATGATGATGCATCAACCACTTTTGGGATGCGTATTTTACATTTGAGTTCGCATCATCTGCATTAGTGATGCATTTTCGTTTGTAAATAGTAAATCATTTTATTTATACATAAAATTATTTTCTGCATAAATTAAAAAAAAAAACTGTGTATTTTCAGATGCGGCTAAAAGTCGTATCGTTTTCTGTATAGAACTTATTATGTAGGTCCTTATTCGCCAGACTTTTCTTGTGATAAAATTTTAATTAACGATAGTTAAACAGTAATACGGAAAAAAGTGTTCAGATTTGATATAGGGAATCCTGCAGTTCCTAAAATAAAATTCAAAATAAAAGTCAGCTAACAGATGAAAGTAAAAAATATTTCTCGAAAATGTGTCAAAGAACAAATCAAAAAACTAATCTCTACATTAGCTCCTTTTCAGAATAATATAATACAAATATGAACCCGCAAGCAAACAAAAAAATTTTTCAATTGCAAATATCTTGGAAACTATAAAAGTCAGCACGCACACTGCAGCATATTGAAGGCGATATTTGAAGACTTGAATATGCTTCAGCTACAACTTTTTCAAATTTCATTACAAACGGTCTAGTAAATAAGAAATGGCAGATTTATTTCCAAGATTTATTTATTTTATAAAACTTTATTATTATTATTTTCTTTTTTTCTTTTATTGTTAAATTTTTTTTCTAATTTTTGTGTCAAAATTAAAAATGTCTTATCCTTTTTAGATCTAAGATTAAAATTTATAATTTATAAAAAACTGTATTCTACAAGTGTATAATTCTATACTGTAATAAGAGACATTGGTCTTGTGTATAGAGTTCTAAAAAAAATTATATAATAAATTTATGCAAAATCCCGCCGTGAGTCGTTTTAGCCGTCGCTGAATATTTTTAGGTCTTTTTATTTCATTTAATTGAATTTTTTATTTAGTGAAAAAATAATTTCGATATTACAGTTCTCTTTTATTTTTATATATATCGAGATTTTTTCTATATAAGTTTTAATTGTTTATTTATAACGAGCTTTCAACCTCCATATATTTATAATAAACATAAAGCAAATCAATTATTTTTTTAGCTAGGTTGATACAAGTATTACGATCTGGCAAAAGATCTCATCAGAACCCTTAATTTTTGTAAGAGCTAGAGCGTCCTAATTAGGCAGGACTCAAACAAAAAACCTACACTGACTATACGAAAATTTCGTATATTTTACAGATTTGGAAGCCTTACTACAAAACCAGAGAGAAAAATGTGTTGAAACATTTTGTGAAAAATTGTTAGGAAGTAAATGTACGAAATCATAAAATTTTCGAACAAAAGCTGTGATATGCCTAAGTATGTATATATTTTTTTTTGTAACAATATAAAAATGTACCTTGTTTTATCAAGCACTGCACAACCATTATCCAATGACATTTGTAAAGAATACAATGTGGCTAAATTAATAAGACTCTCATGTTCGTATATCTCAATGTCGGGCAAACGTATTTGCAACTGACGTGGATCCTGAAGAAAACGAGCTAAACGTTCATTGACGGAGGTCTTTATGGAAAATCCAGGACGCTCACCTTTGACACGACGACAACCAGCACGTATTTCACGAACTTCATTCGGTTGACAAGGCGGCGAGGAAAGAAATGGATTAGAAGTTTCACCCGACATTTCACTTTCAATTTGTTTAAGCGGTAAGGTCATATGATCGTCAGGAGCAATATCGATATTACCGCGACATATAGATGAAAATCCGGGTTTAGCCGTTATTGTTATGGGTTCTGATGATTGATACGGCAAATCGATAGAATCAGCACGATCAGCAGCCGAAGCAGCAACAGCAGGTGCTGATGATGGTGGCCAATTAAGCGAAGAGTTATCACCAACTGCGGTATTATTAGACATAACAGTGTCATCCTCAGCCATTAGGATGGAACCTACACTCTCTGGGTCGGACTTTATCTGCGGTAAGGTATTACGTTTAGTAAGTTTCCGTTTACTATCGTATTTCAATTCACCACAAACACTCTCGTTGCCCGGCCAATCGGTTAACTCATCATCTCCCTCACGGTCTGTATCGTTGGTAGCGTTATTACCCTCGGAATCGGACGAACTTAGCGAGCTGGAACTAAAGTCGTTTAATTCTTCGCAATCCATAGAATGTTGTTCGACAGCAAATTGTAACAGCCGACGACGATTATGGTGGCCTCCACTGCTTTTTTTACGATGATTACGAAAATTCGAGTCCTGCGGTTGCGACAGTACATGCACTTCACTGAGCTGCTGCATTGTAGATGGTTCATGGGCGGCTTCCTCTAAATCATCGTCTATCATTGTTGATGGTGAAGATACAAAACTTACGGTAGTGAAATTGTTTATTCTACCATCTGGGGCGGCACAAAAGTGTGATATTGCTGTTTCACGCTCTAATTTTAACGACGTTGTTGCACCCGCATTAATTGCAGCTGCAGCTATAGTATCGCTTTCCGCAGCTATAGTATAGCTTTCCGCAATGCTAGTTGCTGCTTCAGTCTTCTGTTGTTGTGAAATACGTTCGATTTTATATAATAAACCCTTGTTCAGCGGCAATAGTCTATCGCTGTGTGGCTTTGAAGTTGACGAGAAGCTACGTGGTCTCATGTGATATTCATCCAAGTGATTATTATGACGTGGTATGCTAGCTGAATGATCGTGCTCATGGTAACGATCACGATTTGAACGTTTTCGTTTGCCACAGAAAATCAACTGTGACCGACAGTTGGAATCTGGTTTGAGTACTCTTTTTCGCATGGTCCCTGTACAACTGGTTATGGGATGCGGTACGTAAACGTTGCTGCCAATACTGCTGCTTACACCAGCACTAGCAGATAAAAAGCAGTTAGATGTTGAAGATGGCAAGTCTGGCATTTCAGACGTTGGCTGTTCGGTGTTCGTACTTATTTCATAGTCCATTGTAATGCGTTTAAGTTTACGCTTCCGACGGGCATTTGGTTTAAAGAATCTGAAACAATATCTCGATTAAATCAATTGTTTTATTTACATCTTTATTGTTAATAAATATGCAATATGTAGTATTACCTTGCTGGACTAAAGGTTTCATTAAGGGAATCGGATTCTAGTGTGCCCAACAGACGCATAGATGTTTGATTTAAAGGCTTGCTAGGTAGGTGTGGTGTTCCAACTTCTTCTTTTTCATCTGAATCACTTGGTAAGTTGATATTTTGTGTATCGAGTCCATCATTGTTGTTGGTATTGGTCGGATGGTGTGTTGTGTGTGACGATGTCGATGGCATATGAGCAGCTATATCTGTTGGACTACTAGAGTCTTCTGTGGGTTGAGGTGCACATGCTAGAAACATAAATTTGATGGATAGATTAATGAACCATTTTCTATTTGTAAAATTATCAATAGTGTTTTTGTGGTAACGGAGTTTACATTTCCACAGGGAAAATCCACAACAAAATTTTCCTAACGGTTATATTAAATAACTCAATATCGTCCAGCCTAAATCGTTGGAGCTAAGAAATTAAAATTTGGCATCTGCCAAAAGGAAATATTTGAAAATTCCTACGGGAAGGAGCAAACAGGCGAAAGTCTCCCCCCATACTTCTTCATCTACACCTGAAATTTAAAATATGTGTTCCCTGAATTTTGGTATGAAGGTTCCTCTTTCAGTGGACACATCAGTTAGATGGGATTTTTGGAAAATCCTAGGGACAGGGGCGAAAAGGGGAAATTATCCTCCTTGACGGCCTACCAAACGGCTGGAGCTAAGAAGTTTAAATTTAATATGGTTCCTCCTTCGGCATAGACATCAGCTAAGACTGGATTTTGAAATTTGGTATGAAGGATGTTGAAATTTGGTATGAAGGTTCCTTCTCCGGAGTACACATCAAGAGCTTTCCGGGCAAAGAATTAAGCAAAAATGTGTATAGAGATTAAATAAGAAGAAATTTTTGAAAAATCATACGGGAAGTGGCAAAATCAATATATGCTTGACCGTAAGTATTCACCCTCGTTGACAAAGCGTTGGATTTTAGTATTTTCCCATTAATTTAAATTAACAATATCTAGTAGTGTGCCAGTACTTTAAATAAGTTAATAGAGTTAAGTTAATAGAGTTAATTTTTATTAAAGTTATAAAAATTTATATATTTTTGTTTGAAATTAATTTTATTATTTTATATAAAAGAAATACTTTAAATATATTTACATTAGAGTTTACGATTTTTTAAAAATAAATTTATTTTTAACCATAAACAACAATTGGTAGATTGAAAATAAGTATGAGATTAACATGAACTAAATCAATTTTTAAAAACGAACGATAAGCAAAAAAAATTAAATGTTACAATTTAAAATATAATTATTTTTGGTCATAATTTTTAATTTAAATAATGAAAATTAGGTTGACGAGACGAAAACATTTAGAAGCCACCTTTTAATTATTGAAATAATTAATATATACATTAAAAACTTAAGTTAATTTTTTTGTTTTTCTTTAATGAATATGTAAATATAAATAAAAAATATTTAAATTTAAAATTAAAATATTAACATTTTGTTTCGTGATGCCTGCTTTCAGCAAGTGATGTAAAGCTCAGGCTGATTTTTTCTTTTGAAAGGTGTATTGTTAGGAAAGAAACACAAAACAAACGGTTGTTTAAGGAAATTGACTGTCAAAAACAAACTGCGGTCTTAAAAAACCTTTAACATCATCTGACCAGTTACCAATTATCAATAACTTTTTTGTTGAAGTTGTTAATTCTAGTAACATTGATGGTTTGCTACTGAGCTCGAGGTTTAAATTAAATCTAAATCAATTGGTGTGGATGGAATTTCTCCTCAGTCTTTGAAACTTATTTATCCCTGTCTCTAACATTTTTGTACATCTTGTAAATACATTTTCGATGACTTTCACATTTCTAGAGGCCAAGTCGAGGGTTGTTCTTGGTCCTGATGACTATTTTCTAAAATAGTGGAGCACATTCTTAAAGATTAAGTTATTTGTTTTACACGTTAAGCTATTTTTGAGTCTCAATATGCTTTTTGTAGCGGTCACAACACCACATCGTTGCTTATAAACTTGAAATATTTAATAAGAAATTATAATTAATTAAGTTTTATGGTTTCCTTAGATCTTTCTAAGACTTTTAATGCGTAATTTTTTTAGATTTTCTATTTCAGCTTATAAGCTTATCTTTTCATATTTATTTAGGGTAGGTTAGGTCTCAAATTGTAGACATTAAAGACACCCATTCAAGCGTTCGTTTTCTTTCGTCTAATGTTCCTCAATGGTTAGTATCCCATATATTTTTTTTATATAAATGACCTTTCTGATTTTCTTGATTATAGCTTATGCAGCAAATTTTTTGTTTGCAGATGATGTATTTTACTATTTAGTAGTAATTGCGATTTTCCGGACGATCTTGAGCGCAAAATTAATTACTGTCTTGAACGCTTATGCTTTGAACTTCAATGAATTTATTGGCTTTTAATTCACATAAATCTAAGGCTGTTATGTTAAGTACTTCAAGTCGTTTTTGAATTAAATTGAAAGTAATATTTTTGCAGGTGGTTCTCTAATTGAATTTGTCAATCAACATAGACGTTTGGGAGTTCTTGTTGATTACAAACTTAATTTTAAGGTTCATATTGATCACATGAGTTGAAAAGTACCGACTGTCTTGCTCAAGTTTTATTCAACAAACATATTTTTGACTGTTGGTGTGAATCTCAGATTGGCTCATGCGCTCTTGGTGCCTCAAATATTATATGGCTTGGAAGTTTTTTCTGGTTAAATTTCCGCGAATCTTAGTAAAGTAATAAAAATTGTACGTTTTGTGTACAATATTCGGAGACTTGAACATATATCTGAGTGTGTAAAAATTTTTTCTTTAGGTATTTTATTCAGTAGCTTAATATTCCCTTTCTTTATAGAGTTATGAAAACAGGTGGCCCTGCTCTTTTATATTTCAAGTTTACTTTTACTAACTCAAGTAGGAATCCTGAATTCTCATTGTTTGAACGAGCACAAAAGGGTTGCGCGCTGTGGGAATAGGTTGCCACATTTTTACGTATCTCCTCCCACTCTAACAACGTCTCTCGTTTAAAACTCTTAAGATATTTTTGTTGGTGGTGTGAAATAAAATCTTAATTGTTAAAAACTTTAAATAAAGTGATAATTTTTTGAACCTTTTAAATATTCTATGTAGAAATTTTTAATTTTATTTTTAAATATTTTGCCTTTTTTCATTTAAGCTGTTGTTAATGGGACTTACCATTAATGAGTAAAAAATCCCTGAAAAGTCCTAAAATATGTGTATATAAATGTCCGATTAAAATTTCGCTTTTGGGAACTAATTTTTTCTTAAATTTTCCATTTTCCCCACAAACTTACATAGTAATTTTTCCTTACCAATGTCATCTATTCAAGATTAGATCGTAAACTCCCAAATTGAATCATTAAAAGGGCAAAATATTTTTAGTGGAAATTAAAAAAAAAGCATTATATACTAAAAATTACTTCTGTAAAATATAACGCATTATAAGGATTTGTTAACAATTTTAAAAATCAACAAATATCTAAACTTTCAGCTTTCTTTAAGAATTTCATTTTTAAAATTAGTTGTCTACAGCTCTCGAAGTGCTCAGTTTAACAGCCTAATTTGCACTTTTTTAAGTTATAATAACATAAAAGTCCCAAATATTTATAAAGCAAACAAAAAATAATACCTCCTCTAGAATTAAAAAATTAATATTTTCTATTTTGTGTTGAGGGGGCCGGGACCCTGGGACTCACTAAGTCAAAAAAAACTGTAACACGGTCGATGACAAAAAAGATATTTTGCTGTGATTCTAGATATGCATTTTATTTCAAAATCCGAAAAATAGAATTCGCGCTAGGTCCATTTTAGTAAATTTTTGTTGACGTTAAGGTGGTTCTTGTAAATTGTGGCATGTACATAGAGCCGCGGTCGAATTGCTTTTTTTTATTAAAATCGCGCGATTTTTAGAAAATATGTGATGATTTGAGTATACGTAAACTTTCTCTTGTTGAAATCGCGATATTTAAAAGAAAACTTACCTTGTTGGGAACCTAACGCAATCTTGTATCTCAATAACTAATACTTTTCAGGAGAGACTAAAAAAACGTTTTTTAATAAACTTTTTATTTTTTTTTTTTTTTTGGTTTGTTTTTTTTTTTTTAATTGTAAATGTAGTGATGAATTTTAAATTAAAAAAAAATGTTAAAAAAAAGTGTCAAGTTTTACAATGGTTTTTTGTCTCTGATGAAAAGTAGTAGTTTTTTAGATGCGAGGTTGCGTTAGTAAAAATTTGTTATAGCGCCGCAGTTGAAAATTTTATTTTTTTTTTTGAAATCACGTGATTTTAAAAAAAATCATTCTTTTGAGAAATTCTATTTCCTTTAAGCAATTAATAAATCATGATCATATTTAAATTCGTAAGAAAATTCCCTTTCATTTGTGTATCCATACTTTAGGATTAGTATGTATATTTTTTCAGCAATCACCAGGGAGGAATTCTCGAATTCTTACTTTTTGATATATAAAAGATACTGAAATTGCAATAAGAGACTTTTACAGTATGGATACTAATAAAAGTTTAAAAGAGAATTGCTGCAAGAAAAATTGTATAATTGTGTAAACCGGGACTAACAAGAATCATACAAAATTTTATTTATTCGAAAGTTTTGAGTCTCAGTTCAATACAATTGATTATTTTTTTGAAAAATCAATTAATCCGAAAAATTTTGTGTTTGAATTCTTTGTTCTGATTGGTCGATCATAAATAAATTAAAATAGAATTATGGCACTCACAACTCGTCACAATTTTTTTTATTTTGTTTTTTATTTATTAACTAATCCATATTGTTATACAAAAGCCATCCAAACCAACAAACGCACTATATAGTAATAATATTCCTGAGTAAAAACTTATTGCTTCCCAGCGGCAAAATAAAAAAGAACAAACAACTAATGTACGACAATCCTTGTTAGAAGCAAATCATTACAGTTCTGCACACTTATATGTCAATCATTCAACAATTATCAGCATACTTAAAAAACAAAAAAAAATAGAAAATATACTATGAACAGAAAAAAAAATCTGTTGAACTCACTGAATCCCCCATACGCCAAACACCATAAAGCTAACCGTAAGAATTAGAAAAGCACCTAAAGAGCTTGAGTCAAAAAACATTGTTGGGCTGGGAGAATATTCGCAACTCATACGATAAACGGTTCCAACACCCAGCCACTCTTATAACAAAAGATCTTTCAAAAAGTGAGCACCAAATTTTCGGTATAATAATTTATTTATTCCTATTAGAGCAATAAAATACGAATTCTTGTCGCAACGGAACAACTATACCACTTTAAACTGTCTTAAAAAATAGCAAAACATTACAGTATTTCAAAAAACATGTTCCAATTCTAAAATATTGTTCTAGTATATTTTAAAAATTAGTGGGATCGACCACAACATAATGTGTAGACGAAAAAAATCCAATAGTTATCTAGGCACATAAAGTTATATATTGATTGAAATTAAGGTGATAAATCGACTACTTAGATACCAACCTTGCAGAAGAACAAAACCTGTAGCAATATAAGCACTGATAGGTAACTATTGCTTAAAAATTAATGGAACTAGTGGTAATAATAATAGTTTGTTACTCATACATACATCACACGTTAAAATAAAATATTACTTACGTAAATTACCCGTCGATCGTGTACGTCTTCTTTGTTGACCCCAACGACTGACACGTGCGCGATCTAACAAGGACGTCTCCTCCAAGGCTACTGTAAGGTCATGGGAAAATTGATCCATTTTTAGTTGTCCAGTTTTAATTCATATCAAGAGATCTTTATAAATAAATTTGTTTTGATTGATTACATATACAGTTCAGAAGGAAATATCCTTTTACTCACATTAAACTTATATTTGTTAATATAATATTTATGAAAAAAGATTTTTTTATCAATTTTTATTTGATTTATTTAATTTATTTATTAATCCAGTAGTAAAATTATAATTATTATTAAAAATTGCTTTTATTCTATTTTTTTAACATTCTTATAGTTAATGCATTAACATAAAAGATATACAAATTTGCGTTAAAATTATGGAATTATGGAATTATACCAAGGTTAGTTTTTTATGTCACTATTGAAGAAAGAAAATACAGAGTAAACCATAAGGAAATTGAAAAAAAATTACAAAATAAAAAAAAAAATTTAAAACTACATATATACAAAGGAGGACAATAGTAAAATATTAGGTTGTCAACCTATGTTTCCTTGAAACACTGTCCGTGGAACAAATGGTGATCAAACTTTCTTATTAAATATACTGTAATGTTGTCTACTGCTAAAAAATTTTTGAAATGTTTATTGCCCTGATTACAAGAAAGGATTTAAAGTTGAAAATTAAATTTCAAATAAGCCCAGAAATTCTTATCTGATTAGGACGAAATTTACACTATAGGAAAGGTCTCTCAAATGTGTAAGGCCAAATGGATTAAGCCAATGTGGATATCTTGAATGTTTTTTATTTACTAAAAATATTCTAATATCATAATTGTCTACGTAAGTGAATAGCTAAGTATTCAAGCTCTCCTTGAAGATCCGACAATGCACCTTAGCTCTTCAAATTACAAAGGTTTCTTGGTTCAACTTGCATATTTAAACTTTTTAGTAATTTTTTTTTCATTCGATGTGTTAAATACGATGTATTATTGCATTTTTCTATCGTAACCGGCCTTCGAGCAAGTTTTGGGCAGAAGTGATAGCAGTTTTGTTGCTCCGCTGTTTATTTTTTTTTTGAAGAGTAATTTTTTTAATCGTGGTTCAAAGCGAGATTTATTTAAATGTGTAAAAAAACTAGAAAAGAAGGTAAGGTCCAAATTTAATCTTTAATAACTTTGTAATTTTTAACAAACAAATGCGTCATGTGACATATCACGTAAAAGCTAGAACTCTATCCATTGAAAAATGTATATACCATGTATGTAAAAATAAAAAAAATCTTTGATTTGTCTGCAATGGGTTACTAAAAATATAATTTAGAAACCTCTCCTAAGGTGTACTTTTTGTCGTGATTCGATAAGTATTTAGGGGCTTAATCAAAATTCACTTATAACTAGAAAACTCCGCCCGTTCGAAATGGGCGTGCTCGTTTCTTAGACTCTTTAGTCAATGGACCAAGTTTCATATATTTTGGAGAGTTGCTTCTTAATGTTTTCAAGAATATTTTCAAAAGTTCACTCCTTTTTGCAAAAATAGCTATAATTCCATTAAAAAAAAATTATCTTGACACTTGCTTAAACTACATTTCTTTTGTATGCACTATGCTGGCATTTAATTTAACTTTTTATTTATTCACTTGTATAAACGAGTACATAATCTTGTATCAACAAAATCATTTATTACTGTTAAAAAAAATATATATTTTTTCAATTATCACAAAAATGAAAAAGTTTTACAAAGTTTCATCAAATTTGCTTTATCCTCTACTTCGTAAAAGTGACATCACTATTTTTAATTTTTTCGGACTTTTCTAACTCACATCACTAAGCACTTTTCGATTTACTGTTTATTGCCAGACTGTAGAACTCGTATTGGGAATTTAATTAATAAAGCAAGGATGGCAACCGAAACGAATATCTCTCACCTCACCTACCTCACCTACACTTTCTAACGCCAACGCGAGTGTAAAAAATCGAATTTTATAAATCACTACGTCCTTGCGTTGGACTTTTACTTTATCACTTTAATTGTCAAATTAAAATAATTTCAGTGTTGCCTCCATTTATGCATATATGGAATTAATGTTTGATTTGTTACGTTTACCTCTATTTTTTTGCTATTGTCAACACAGCTGTTTGAAAATAATTTTTTTACCTAAATACGCAAAAAAATTGTTAGAGCAATTTTTAAATTTTTTTCATTTTAATAATTTTTTCAGATGAATTTTTACTATTTCCACAACATATCGACCCAAAAACAAAAAAAAAAGAATCAAAAACTGCTTAATAAAAATTTAATTTATTACAAATAATGTGTTTTTTTAAATGGTTTGAAAAAAAATTTCAAAGCAACGATCAAACAATTCAAGTGATGATTTTTCAGCGCAGTGACTTATGAAATTCTAATTTGTATGTATAAATAAATAAAATTTAAATAACGCAACAATAGCTGTTTCAACGCGAGCAATCACCTACTTTATTCAAGCGATTTACAAAATCGATTTTTTTGAAATGATTTGCGTTTTTTTGACGATAAAAACTGAGCTTTTTGCATCGTGTGAAAAACACCATCGTATCCTTAATTTTTTTATTTATTAATGCTGAGTTAACTAATATTTGATCTTAAAATTTGTTGTTCTCAGAAGAAACATTTTTACGGACTCTTCGACACGTACGGATTCATGAATCCGGATTCTATTGTACGTTTACGGTGCGAACGGAAAATTAACGGACCGTATAATTAAGATTTTGAAAACAATATGTTTTGACCCCTTTTGGGTGTATCCGTTGCTGTACCGTCAAAACGGACCACCAATTTTCATCAGTTTTCCTTTCGTTACTTTTGGATGAGTTTAGTTATTAAAAACGAATACATAAATATCCATATGGTAAATATTTATGAAATTAAAAACAAGTTTTACGATAATAGGTGTGTCGACGTACCTTACCGCGGGTGCCCGCGGGAACCCAAACTTGATGAGAGCGTTCATGAGAGAGTAATTGTGTTTCTCATTTTACAAGAAGTTACCCGTACTTTTTGTTTGGGTAAAATGGTAAAATTGTCAAACCATCAGCTGTTGCTAATAAATTAGCTGTTTTGCATGTTTGAAAAAAATTAAAGTTAAATAAAAATTTACTATAAAGAACTTTTCCTTCTTAATAATGCAAAATATTTTGAAAATGTAAATAGATATTTGCCATTTCAAATATATTCATTATTTAAGCTGTTTTTAATATGAATAAATTTTAATGGTGAAAAAATGTTTGAGGTGAATACAAAATATTTACTGCTAAGCGACTGGTGAAAAAAATATGAGAAAATATGTTATGTACCAGTCGCTACTATGAAATTGTACTAAATTTGTATGGGCAACTTAGAGGCACCTTTACACTTTCACTATTTTTTTTAACCATGGACTGCACAAAAAAAAACATTTTAAAGCATAGTTTTTGTCAAATACTCAATTTTGTTCCGGCTAATGGGGACTAGCTCTGCAGCTGAATATGCCTAATGGAGAGAATGTACTTTCTGATGCGCCACGCATTGATAAATAGTTGCAACGAATATTCTTTCTTTAAAAAATTTAAGTGTGTTTGTATAATGGAGAGAATACAGCAAAGAAATTAATTTGTTAAAGAATGAATATGAGTTGTCAACAGATGGCCCATCAGAAGGTGCATATTTTGCTGCAGAGCTAGTCTCCATTAGCCATATTGTGCTACAATATGCAGTAGAGTATTATTGATTTTCTAACATAATGAATATTTGCCAAAAACTATGAAAAATATATGTTTTATGTGCATATTATACCTTAATTTTTGAAATCATTATTCATTTAGATGTTTAAGAGCACAATATTGCACTTTATTCATGTGTATTTTTTTATGAAAGAAAACATTAACATAAATATACATTTGCCAATCCCTCAACTCTCAAAAATACAAATGGAACAAAAAAATAATATTTTATTACGTCAAACATTTGAAAATTTGACTTTAAAATTATGTAATAAGTCCACCAGTAACATCTTAATGCATTAGAATTTGACGTTTGTAGTTAATTTAATATTTTTGGTAAATAAATTAATTGAAAGCCTAATCCAAGGCTATATCGCCATGGGGTGCCACCTATTCAAGAGTAGCGGCACTAAAGCAAATATGCATTTTGCTCTTTCTTTATATATCAATTTCTTTGGACCTAGCTATGGGGCAGGGTATTGTTTTAGTTAATACAGCGATACCTATTTTGCTCTTTCTTTAGATATAAATGTCTTCGGTTACAAAAATAAAAAATACATTTTATGGAATGAAACGAAAAACCAACAAAGCCTAACAGAAAAACCCAATCAGGTTTACTTTATCTCCTATAGTAGCCAAAGAATTGGAGATATTTTAAATGGAAAATCCTAAGAAAATGCATCTGGAAAAATTATGAAAATTTCATAAAACGATTTTTAAATAGTTACGTCTATGAAAATGCCGATGTTCTACCCTTCTGTAGGTACGCCATGTCGTTGCAAGCCAGATTTGTTGAGAAACTTGAGCTACACGATAATTTGCTTGTCAGCCAAATATACGAAAACGAGAAAAACACCATCAATGGACGTATTAACGACAATCCAGCTCCTCTGAACCTTACCTCATTCTATATGAGCCCAGCCTCCAGCATACATAGGGGCTGAATATGATATACGTATATACTAAATTTTGGATAAACTGTTATATGAATATGTTTTGTCAATTTATGTAACAGAACTTTTGTTATTTAGTTTAAGTAATGTTATTTGTTTAGATTTAAGTAATGTTATTTACAGAGGTCTGCTCTGTTAGCGACTTTAACAATGTTGCTTTTTATGTTAACTTAGTTATTACAGTAACACACATATAGCTCTAAGAATGTTATTATTCTCATAGTATGAAAGACAATAAATGTAGTCGAACAAGAAGAAGACTTAATAACATTTTTACTTACAGAAAATTAAAATAGATACAGAAAAATTGTACAAATTTGTATGGAAAATTTAGAGGTACCTTCACATTTTCACTCATAACTTTTGAACTGCTAAACCGATTTCGCTCAATTTAAATACCAAACTGCTCGGGAGGATGTTCAATAATCTGGGTAAAAATTGGCACCCCGGACATCGCTAAATCGACTTAAAATTGCATAAGGATCACGAATATATATACTTTATGGGGTCTTAAACCTATATTTCGACATATTACAAACGGAATGACAAACTGATATATATACCCTCACCATATATGGTGGAGGGTATAAAAAAATACAATCACAGAATGTGAATATTTTTCAAAATTTTAACAAAATTAAAGAACAAAAAATTGTTTACTATTTAATTAAACAAAAATTAATTACAAATTTTAAAATTATGTGTGGGGTTAAAAGCAGGTCTGTGGAGGCATGTCTGCCCCAGACAGTCCTATTCACGCTAATGCTCTAAGACGAAGTATAACTCTTTGGCTGCCAATGTTTTTCCGACTCTTAATCTAATTTTACTCTCAAAATCACATCCTATCCCTAAGAAAATATTTTTCCAGAGATTTTTTGAAAAATTTTCAAAAGAGAAAAAAAATCAAATTCAAATAATTTAATTTCTAAAAATTATTAAATAAAATTGTATTTGATTCACGAATTAAAATTAATTCTTTATGAATTATTGTATTAATGTAATAAATGAACTAATATTTAATACATTGATTTTATAAAAATTGCAAATTAAATTTACTCCTAATAAATTAAAGTTTTAATAAAAATCGAGTACTTTAAACAGTACTTTCGCACATCAAAAATGTTAGATCTTCTGGAATTTTCAAGTTCACGATGTTATCAAATTCGATAGTTTTTGGTTTATGTTCAAAAATATTCTGGATTTTTCAACAGATAAATCCAATAGATTTCAACCAAATTGTCCAATAGAATTTTAGTTGTTCTTCTCCCGCATAAAATTCATTTGATTCAGAAAAATTTTTAAAAGCCAAAAGTAGCTGCTAACTTTATGTTATGAATAAGGAGGATTAAGGATAAGTTTTATAATTCACTTTATTATAAATTAAATTTGACTCGAATATCATTCCATAAACGAATTCGAGGCATATTGACGATTCTCGTCAGAAAATGTTAGTTTAACATTCCGCAAACACATTCTGATAAAATACAAAAAATGTAGATGTCCCTTTAAAAATTGCCATTTGAATATAAAAAAAATCTCTATAATTTCACGATCCTATATGATATGTTAATCTTTATAATAACAAACATTAACATATTGGTTAGAATATTATCAAAACCGCGCGGGACATATTGAAAATTATTCGGTGGTTCATCGGATTTATATAAAATTGTACACACACGCAACTATCGCATAATTCCTATCGCTGAATTCAATTTTCTTTTAAAATGAGCCGAGCTAGGGTGGCGTTTGAGCGACTTTCAGTTTAATAAATAAATCAACTTTAACAAATCATTCCAACAAAAAATTGTGTATTTAAATCATAAAACAAATTATTCTTATTATTAAATCATTCTTAAATTATTAATCATATCCCACTTTATTCAATACAAAATTATTTTTTAAAATTGATTATAAATTAATCACAGACAAAGTCGGTTCTGTTTAAATCAGTTCAGTATTATGTCAGCTTTGCAACAGCCGCGGGATTGGGGTTTTCGCCACCGATTAACATTATATTATACACAGCAAAATTTGTTGAACCAATTCCGTGTTCTGTCATTTTACAACTATAACAGTACCAATTTGTTTAGTCCACATTAGTGTTATGTTCATTTCTCTCTAGTTACAGGATATATGTATCTAGAAAGAACCAGTATATGTTCTGCCACCATTTCAGTAGTTGGGACACTAGTAATTTTACAGAAATTACCACTTTATCACACACTGAATTATATTTTACACCAGCTTTGTGACATGTCTCTCATTTATCTATCACAGATTTAACACCTTGGATCAATCGACCCTTCATTTCCCGTAGAAAATTTATGCAGATTTGCAAATAAAAATATTGCCTAACATACAGATTTTGTGAAAAAATTTGCATTGTGTGTTACATAATGATTTTTAATGGGCCACAATCGCAGTGGTTGATGGATGCTAATAGTACTGGAGTTAAACATTGTATTTGTTTGTAATTTTATTTGGTATTTGTTGTATTTAGTTTGTAAAAGTTTTATTTTAAATATCTTTGTAAATAAATTTAAAACAAAAAAAAAAATAAAATTTACTATCAAAACTCAAAATATTGGATTTTACACAAATCCGTTTTTTGTTGAAAAAACGGTACCAATACGGGCCGAATACGGATCCGTAAACGATCCGACATTGACGGACTTTCAACGGACAACTCCGTTTTTCATCCAATATATCGGTCCGTCATTAACGGACTTTTAACGAACTCCGTTTTTCATCCGATATATCGGTCCGTCATTCACAGTATTTCAAGGGATTCGAATCAGTTTCAATGTTCCTTAAAATCCGTCATCTGGTCTGTTTACAAATCTATAAAACAGTACCTAAACGGATTTGGATGTCGCCTATCAAGGACCAAAAACGGTACGTAAACGGAACGTATTGTTTGTTGGGTAGAATGCTAGGAGTATATTTTGATTATTTATTTTCTTTTTCCAAACCAGCCACAATGGTAAACACCGGAATAATTCCCTTAAATCACTTGTTGGTTCCACCTGGGGTAAGGATAACGAAGCCCTTATTATTACCTTTAATGCCATTTGCATATCCTTTTTAAATTACGCCGCTCCCGTATGGCAAAAAAATCAAGTTTCCCAAAACCCTGCCTTAAGAATTGCCACATGCTGTCATCTCATGTCGAACATCGATCACCTTCATGATGAAACGAAAATACTCTCAGTCCGGGAACATAGCGTTATGCTCACGAAACAATTTTTTCTATTGTGCCATGTTTCAGATCACCCTAATCATCAGCTACTTCATCTATATCCACCACCTCGCCTTATCAAAACAGACATTAGAAAATAAATTTGTGACTTGGCTATTTTCCTGCTCCGCAACATTAACCGAGACAATGTTAGATCTTTTTTAGATGCTTTTCACACAATTATTGTTAACACCTATAACAGCCCCAAATCTTACGAGATATTCTTAGGAGCTGTCGCTTCTTAGGTGACCCAGATACATTTTGGCACAATTTAGATCTGGCTGGTTCACAAGACTAAATCACTACATGTCCAGACTAGCTCCCAATATAAGTGATATTTGCAACAACTGTAATAATAGCCCTCAAAACTCAAGTGATCTCTTTAATTGCCCAGCCAACCTAACTCAACTGGAACCACTATCCCATTGGACACATCCCGTTGATGTGGTTCAGTTTTTGGGGCTTGATTTATCCGAATGCCTCACTTTCACTGATATTTAAATATGTAGTTTACAAACTAAATCGATTTGAAATATAATTCTATATGAAACTAGCGGATCCCGGTGTGCTTCGCTATGCATGAATATTAACATTGAATCAAATTCATTGGTTCATTGATTTCTCGATCCGCGAGTTCGATAAAAAAGAACCTTAAAATGATAACTCACTGACAGCTGTCAATGTTTATGCGTGTATGCGTGTATGCGCTACAACGTGTATTTACCGTGTGTATGAAATCAGCACACAGTATACATACCGCACACACTTATGGGAGCCTACGAATTGCTAAAGTTGTTCATTGTTTTTGACCGTGAATTGTTCAAAAATTAAATTTTTGCTGATTATGAAACTGATTAAATTAAAACATTTCAATATTGTCGTAAAAACTGTACAAGACTAATTAGAATATTTTACTTACACGCTTTAAAATTGCAAATATGTAGTTCATTCGAATATCTAAAACCCATGCAAAATATAGAAAAATAAGGACAACTTTGGCAAATACATGAATACAATCAGACCTTTAAAAACATAATTCCTTTAATCAATTTTTAAGTCCGATTTAAATTTTGACGTATTAATTCGCCATGAATCAAAACAGAATTATTTTGATTCTCAAATATGATTTGATTAACGATATAAAATATATTTTTTTAAATCACGATAAAATTAATTTTTATAAAACAGCCACAGGGTGACTATTTGTTTTATTAATTTATATGATAATATACATTTTCTTCATTCCCATCTCAATTTATTTCGTCGTAACTTAGGTGATACTAGCGAGGAGCAAGGATAGCGACTACACCAAGTTTTGGCGAAAATCGAAAGATGCTTTAAGAATTTTGGGAGAAGGGCATGATGAGCGACTACTGTTGGACTCGAATGCATGAAACAGATTCCAAACAATATAAACGACTTACAAATAACGTTTATTTGCTCTCATCCAAAACCGTGAATACTTGTGTAATTAAAATTTTTATTATTTTATAGGGAAACACTTTGAATCCTTTTGTAGGCGGTATTCAAATACGTTTATATATAAAAAGTCTAAAGTAACTCCCGTTGGACTTTATGTTTGTGACATAATTAGGAGATTTATAACAAGAACTAGCTTTCA
This sequence comes from Eustalomyia histrio, assembly GCA_949748255.1. Classification (NCBI taxonomy): domain Eukaryota; kingdom Metazoa; phylum Arthropoda; class Insecta; order Diptera; family Anthomyiidae; genus Eustalomyia; species Eustalomyia histrio. The sequence goes on along the minus strand of OX456525.1, from coordinate 121,959,396 downwards.
CGAAAACAGATTTATCTCTGATATTTTCGAACATCAGAAGCCCTTTAGTTGGACAAATGTTAACTATTTATCCCCCATTGGTTACATAAATGAAACTGCACCATCTTTTGATATATTAACCTCTTTGAGACACAATTTTTTCTCAAAAAGTGAACCAGGGGTTAGTTGAACTTATTCGAACAATTTTTAATTTTATGTTTTTCATTGTATTATTTTCAACAAGTTAATTTTAAGTTAAATTTAAGCATACTTTAGGTTAGGAGATTTAGTCTCAAATTATACAAAGCCTCAGGAGCAAGGGCGAAAATTAGTTTTTATTAAATTTTTACTAAATTTAACAAAATATTGTAAGTCAGTTACTGTTTGCACTTACTTTAATAAGGATAATACATTTTAGTCCTAAGATTTAATTTTTTCACAGTTCTTAAATAATTGTCATGATTTATACAAGGCTCAATAAACTAAACCTTAAGCAAAAATGATAATGAGAAGAAAATGATACCTGTTGTATTCTTTACACCAAAAATAAAGAGCATACTTAAGAACCCCAGGAGCAAAAAATTCAAATCTCTGCTTACAGGGTGGTTCAAAATTTATTTTTTTGTTTTAGGCGAAATTATAGATTTTTATACCCTTCACCACAGGTGGAATGGTATATATAAGTTTGTCATTCCGTTTGTAATTTCTACAATATTGATCTTAGACCCTATAAAGTATATATATTCTGGCTCCTTATGAAGAGCGAAGTTGATTTAACAATGTCCGCCTGTGTGTTGAAATGGGTTTTCCGCCTGTGTGTTGAAATGGGTTTTCCAGACATGATGAGGACTTGATTGTTATTTATTTCTGTTACATGTGATCCAATTCTTTTCTTTCATCTCCACCTTTTATACACAAACAACAAACACATACATACAAAGATTTGTCATTTAAATAAAAACCAAACAAATCTCTAATGAACGAAGACTTTTTATATATGTACCTCTATTAACGATGATTTTGTGTGAGCTTCAATAGCTCAGTTGTCTAGACGCTATGTCACAAATACTTTTTTTTCTCTAAGGCCGCGGGTTCAAATCCCGGTCAATTCACTTTTTTTTGTACATTTTTTTTTATTTTCTTAAGACTTTTTTTTGTTTAGTTTTTGTTTTTTTTTAAACATTTAATAATTGATTTATATAAAATTTTATATTAATAATTAAATAATCCATAAATAGGCTAAAAACATCAAAATTTTTATAAAAACCCTCTGATAGAAACAAAATACAAACGTTTTTATTTCTATTTTTTGCTCCGATTTAAAAGAATTTATAAACAGACTTTTAAACCATTTTATTTCTCATATATTAAGAAAATTTTATACATTATTTTCCTTTGAGTGCAACTATTTTAGGTCATAACTTATAATAATTTATAAAAAAAAAATTATAAACTATTTTCCTTCAAATTTTTAAAATTAAGCTAAAGAAATTAAAAATATTTTTTAATAAAAAATCGAAATAAAATCCCAAATGCAAATTTGCCAGCCAAATCAAACGTTTTTGTAGAAATAAAACACATGCAGTTCTAGTAATTTCTTTTAACGATTTGTTGAAATTATTTTCTTTCACCTCTCCACCTTTTATACACAAACAACAAACACATACAAAGATTTGTCATTTAAATATAAACCAAACAAATCTCTAATGAACGAAAACTGTTTATTTAATTCTATTAACGATGATTCCGCATGACCTTAATACCTCAGTTGTCTAAATGCTATGTCACAAATGCCTTTTTTCTCTAAGGCCGCGGGTTCGAATCCTACACCCGCTCAATTCAACTTTTTTTTTGTACAATTTTTTTTTATTTTCTTAAGACTTTTTTTTGTTTATTTTTGGTTTTTTTTTTTAACATTTAACAATTAATTTAAATAAAATTTTATATTCATAACTAAATAATCCATAAAAAGGCTAAAAACATCAAAATTTTTATAAAAACCCTCTGATACAAACAAAATACAAACGGTTTTATTTCTATTTTTGCTCCGATTTAAAAGAATTTATAACAAGATTTTTAAACCATTTTATTTCTCATATATTAAGAAAATTTTATACATAATTTCCCTTTGAGTGCAACTATTTTAGGTCATAATTTATGATAATTTATAAAAAAAAAAATTATAAACTATTTTCCTTCAAATTTTTAAAATTAAGCTAAAGAAATTAAAAATATTTTTGAATAAAAAAGCGAAATAAAATCCCAAATGCAAATTTGCCAGCCAAATCAAACGTTTTTGTAGAAATAAAACACATGCAGTTCTAGTGATTTCTTTTAACGATTTGTTGAAATTCTTTTCTTTCACCTCTTCACCTTTTATACACAAACAACAAATACTATTCTAGAGCTGTAATATGACCTATTAATACGTCTTATATAGCAAAAGATCGAAAATCTTTAGTATAACATATTTGCTGAAAAAACTCGGAAATATCGGTTCAGATACAAAAAAGTTATGCCCAAAACATAATTTTTTTTAAATACCTATTTTCTAGAACCATAAATCTTCCCGAGTCCAAGTTTTATCACCAAACTAAATGGTTAATTTCCTCTTAAAGGCGTCCGTATATAAATCTGTCCATTCCATATATATACATATATAAACTTCAGTTTTTTTCCAACCATGGTGAAGGGTATATAAGATTCGACATAGCCGAATTTAGCCGCTCTTACTTGTTTGTTATAAATTTTAATACTTTAGGTGATCATATTTTCTTTGTTTTCAAACGATTTTTTTTTTGGATTATATGGTTTATTTGCTACTGCGGCACTAAAACTTCAATTTGGATATTAATCAGTTTTTTAAATTAATCCAAATATTCCAAATGATGAGGTAGTGACAATTGACTTTAATAATATTCGTTTTTGGGATGATGGATTTTTATTTCGATGTGTCGAATTAGATGATTTATTTGTATGCAATCAAATCCAATGCAACTGGTTGTGATGGCAACTGCTTGAAATTTTTGAAAATCGTTATGCCATATTTTGGTGAACATATATTTCATTAGATAAATACAATATTGACTACTTCGAAATTTCCCGATTCATGGAAGGTAGCTCGTATTGTTCCAATTAAGAAGCATGGTGCTCCCATAATTTTTTGGCTCATAATTCTTTTTTGAACTCTTCCCAGTATGGATTTAGGAGTGGTCACAGTACATTCTCTCCTTTAATTAGTCTTCGGGAAACTATAAGGACTATTTTGAGCAGTGGTCACTTGTGTGTACTCCTTTCTCTCGATTTGTATTTATTAAATTGAATATTTTGCTAAGTGTAAATTTAGTACTCGCTGTAAAAATCAATTGTCAAATTTATCCGAACTATGAACTTGTTTAAAAGGCTAAGCTTCGTTAAAGTCATATTTTCTAAAATAACTTCACTTGCCTGTAAACCTTTATAGTGAGCACTTGATATTTAATTATTTACTGCTGAACTCCCGAATATATCATAATCATATTGGAATACTTTCTAACGTTCAAATAAATTGCCTTTTCTAATTGAAATAATCATCTTCTTATTTAACTGCAAGGAGGAAGGTATAATAATTACTCTGATTGGAGTACTTATAATTACATCTCTTTTAAGATTGGCGCCCTTGTTTAAAAAAAACCCTTCCCCTACCCTCTGCACCAGCTAAAGGAGCCCAAGAGTTTACTATCTTCCCACATAATAAATCTACACTGTTTTTTATATGTCTCATACTATTACCCTAATAATAGTTTAAAGAACATACAGTGAGTCATAAATTTTTATTGAGTATATTGATAGAGTTTTATTCATTTTCGAAATCGACAATTTTTTAAATAGCGGACTACTTTTTTGGCCATGGTCAATTAGTTTTTTTTGAGATATTTCCCATAAGAAGTGGTGTTTCACAGGGATCTGTGTTGGGACCCATCTCATTCACTAAGTTTTTTAATGATTTCTTAAATAAATTAACTATTGGTAAAGGTTTTATATTTGGTTATGCTGATGATATTCAGATTTTGTTTTGTGATATTTAAAAAAAACAGTTTATTGATGTCAGTCCATTGCGAGTCATGCAGTTATTTATATCTGGATGATTAATAATCAATTTGCTATGAACGTAATGAAAACCAAAGACATGTTGTTCTCTTCCACACGCATTAATAGCCCAGAAATAACTCTGTCGATTAACAGCGTTGTTGTTAAAATTTGTTGACCGTTTAAAAATTTTGGGTGTAATTGTCGACAACAGATTGAGTTTTGAATCCCACATTTCTCATCTAGTGTCCGCAGTGAACTTTTGTTTAATGAGGTTGTATAGTACTAACCTTACTTTGCCACAACATGTTAAAAGGAAAGTTGTTTATAGTTTGATAATGCCGTTGTTCTTATATTGCATTGAGGTATATACAGGAAGTATTGGCTACAATATTGGGAAACTACATTTGTTGTGATTTATGTGATGTTTTTAAGGAACGTCATTTTTTGACTTCATTAAGATTCTGCTGCTATTGCATTTATATTCAATATTTCGTAATGATTTTCCATAAATTTTTTCATTTACAAAATATATAAGATCTTATAAATTGATTTCGCTACTAAATTCCTCTTGGTTAGAGCGATCATATCAGGTTTATACATCATTTTAATTCCTTACCGGCAATCTTGACACATTTTGATGAAACTAATGATGTGTATATACTTATGTTGGAATGTTGTGTACATATAGTCATGTTAATGTTCAATACATGTTATTTTGCTGTGAGATATAGATAGATTAATATATATATAAAAAAGTTGGGTCGAGAAAGAAAGTGTCGGTCCAGAATAACAAGGTGATGTATTTTTCCATACAAATAAACAATTAAAACGCGCCGAGCGTTGCAGTTGTGTAATGGAATCTTTTATTTTGAAACCGTTTTTTCTTGTTCTCTTGTTCCCGCATTTTAAAAGTTTTTTGTTAACAAAAAACATATGACAAAGCATATGATATTCTATGGCTCATGTTCTCTTTGTATAAAAAAATGGATCGTAAATTTGGAAAGGATTCACTGGAGAGTAAAGAATCTCTACGGTACTCTTTACACTAAAATAAATATGACAGTTTGTGCAGTCACCGTCGTACGTCGTAATTTTGGGCGCGTTTTCTCTCACAGCAACAATCGTTGAATGTCGCGTTCTTATTCTAGGCCGACACTTATTCTGTTAATTTTTTTTAATATAAATAATTTATATCTTAATTATTTTTAATTGTTTTGTTTAAATATTAAATATTTTATATTTTTTTATTATTTTAAGCAGAATTTAATTTATGAGAGTGGAATGCTGTAATTTATTAATTGGTCAATGGGTTTTATAGATGCAAATATTAAATAAAATAAATATGTCAAACTTTTTGCAGTATAACTCCTTAACATCAAAAGTCTTTAATAGGATATTATCTGGAAGCTTGTGTGAAATATTTGACAGTTTCATGTAGCACAAAATTTTACAAAATCTGAAATCAATAGTTAACAGTAGCACTTTAATTGTCGAATCAAAATAATTTCAGTGTTATAGCGAATTTGCATTATGCTCGAAATCTACAAAAGTAGATTTCGACGGAAATCTTATAAAAATTTGGAATTTCATAAATTTCAACAACTTTAGAGAAGTTGTTGTTTCCATCCCACAATCTGGCCAATTAGATTTGGTAACCAACAATAAAAGATTATTAAAAATTCGGAGTCCGAACCATGTTACTACCTATTTTTAGATATAGATTTGGTATTCGAAGTTGTTGTTTCCATATCACATTTTGCTCAAGAAGATTTGGTGACCAAAAATAGAAATTTCAAGATTTTTCAAAATCCACAGTTGGAACCAATTTGCACGCATTGGATTTATGTTTCTCATATTACAACCTATCTTTGGACATATATTTCGTAATCGAAGTTATAGTTTCCATCCCACAATCTGGCCAGGAAGAATTGGTAACCAAAAATATAAATTTCAATATTTTTAAAAATCCAGAGTCGGAACCTATTTGCACTAATTGGAAATAAGTTCCTTATGTTACTACTTACCTTTCCTGCGCGCACGTTAACGCTTAAGCTGAAAGTCCTTACCACGCATGCTGCGCTTCTTTGCGTCATACACGGTTGTCAAAAAAAGTAGAATCAGTGTAATTGTATGCTGCAAGTTACATAGTACCAAAGCTTAGAATGCCTTGACGCGTAAAGTAGGACTACTTTCTACTTTTGTAAGCGTCGTAAGCAGCGTATGAACAGATCAGCTGATTTTGATAGTTTATTTTTATTTTAAAAACTACACAATGGAGGAGAAACTAATTGAAGCTGTAAAAACACGAAGTTCTTTATTTTAAATTTATTTTATTCAACAAATTTACGCTAAAGCTGATCAAAACAAAAGCGTCGTATTTAACTTGAATTTCAGTAAAGCGTTGACGCTTACAAAGCGTTGACGCTTACAAAGCGTTGACGCGAAAACGCGTGGTATGGACTTTACTTATGTCAAGCTCGTACGGGATTGACAGAAGCCATCGCCGATTGCTTTCCGCATAAACAGAGCTTGTATGAAGATGAATTTGTCGTTATCGTTATCGACCCAGCTGTGATTAATCTGTGCCCAGATTATATAAGAAGAGTGACGATTATCGTCCACTTTCGAAGTTAAAATTCTACCTTTTTAAAGATGTTGCTTGCCAACTTACAGCTTTTTACCAAATTTGTAAAAACAGTTTAACCCATTGTTTTTATAAGACGAAAGGCAAAATTCCTCCGGAGAAATTCTATGTATTTTGTTTTTGTTTCTCTGGGAAATTATTTCTTTCGTCTTATAAAAAGAGGGGGGAAAAATTCTTATGTAATATGTTAGATATTTAACTTCGAAAGTAGGCGATAAACGCCTTATAAAATATGGGCACTGCTTTAAGATCTTCTAACTTATATATGAGATTTTTGTTCTCATATATATATATATTGTTACAAGAAATTTCTTCACGCCAATTTTGGCAGCTGAAAAATCTAGTGTCGAAATAAACTGGAAAGAACTAGCATACCTGACTACTATATAAATACGGGTATTTATTGACACAGTAGTTCAGTTCATAAGTTAAACGCAGAGTGTGAAGAACTAAAGTGTGGCTAACGTTTAGTCTATCTAAATCGTGTAAATAAAGTGTGCTATTAAAGTGTATTTCTGTAATTTTTAGTGACGGTTATAAATAAATAGGACTATAAATAATTTCAAACAGTGTTTATTATTTGCAATATAGAAATAACTCGATTTATTTAAAAGGTAAATAAATCAACGATTTTATAAAGGGTAAAATCGTAACAATATATATATATATATATATATATATATATATATATATATATATATATATATATATATATATATATATATATATATATATATATATTAATATTAATATATATATTAATTAATTAATATTTAACAGTAAAATTTTCAAATGTAAAATTATTCCTTTCATTGGTTTCCTCATATATAACTTTGTCTATACGACTAGTTGGACTTCCAGTTTTTTCGAGCCATGTTCTCCTTTGAATAGATTTTAAAACTATTATTAACAGGTATCATTCAACAAAATTGACACTATAAAAAAAACTTACATCTCAGCAAATGCTTCCGGTGTTGCTTCAATTTCTCCTTTAACAGTATCATTACTATTATTCATGCACCATCCTCTTACACCCAAGGATTTTGCTTGTCTTTCTGTAAACTGTTGTTTATATAAAATTATTTATACATATGTAATAGTTTTAATTCTCTTAAATCTATATGACACCTGCTTGTTCAAAAAACTTTATCAGGATTTTTATAAAAAAATTTTAAATTGTTCAAATCTAAATTCAATACGAAATTTTACATTGGGCATTAGAATCTCTCGATTTCCAACAAATAACTCGGGATCCGAATTCTATATGACGATTATCGTCTGACTATATAGTTTTGACGATTGCGTTGCTTCACGTAACTGCAATTTTTGTTATCGTTTTTTGGCAGACAATTTGCTTTCTATAAGCACATAATCATCGTCAAAACGATTTAAATTGCAAGATAGCAATATATGTAGGTATCGTTTTGACAATAAATTTAAACAAATTTTTTGTACACTTAAAAATGTGTCAATATCCCGACTGTTTCAATAATTTTTTAACTTTTTTTTAGAGGTTTTCTAAGAAAATTTTGAGAACAAAAAAGAAAAGGCAATAAATATTTTTCACTGTTGGGAGTAAAACCTTTAAAAAATTACACTAAAAAAATAAAGTAGTAGACAAATTATTAAAAGGTCTTGTATATCAAGTATACTAGTCTTAATTTTTTTTTTTTACTTTTTGTTGCTGTATCCAGCTAAAATTTTAGTTATATTTTTTTAGCAATAAACTGCACTTTGATTTAGTTGCTTACTAATTTATTTTGCTACCAAAAAAATGGTGTTGATGAACAAATTTTTAGTGAGGACGACAACCAAATATACAAGATATTGTAGCTTGTCAAATCTAGTACAGCACTAAAAATACAACCATGTACGATTTTTGTATTGTACACAAAATTACGCCGAAAGTGTGTGTATCTAGAAAATGTGAAAATTAAAGCATTGTGTTAACTCCGGTTTGTTTAAGTGATCGTCTATAATTGTGATATGCTTGTAATCTTCCAATGTGTCCAATAATTGGAAAGTTTTTGATTAAATAAATAATATTAATAATTTAAATTATAAACAAAATAATATATTTTAATTTGATACAGATAAAGATGATAAAAAATAAAAAGTAATTTTATTTTTCATTATAGTCTCCTTTGAGCTCTATACACTTTGTTCAACATTTCTCCAATTTGTTTCCCTTCCAAAAAATAAGATTTGTCGAGGTCATCAAAATAGGTTTATTTGTGGGATGATTTTATCGTTAGAGTCAAATCTCTTTCGACTGAGCCATTTCTTCATGTTTGGAATCAAAAAAATAGTCACTCGTGGGGATTTCTGCCGTAGAAACTGCAATACTCAAATCCTTACATCAAATCACGCAGCTTATTCAAATTTTGACAGAAGTCAACTGACAGACACCTGTCAGTTAAGAGGCGAGCAATTAAAAAAAGTCATGAACTTATCGACACACCCTCGTATAAACAATATATTTATAAATAGCAATGTTGGCAACCGATACCTTTTTAATACCGTTATCCTTTTCAAAACCATTTCAAACTGATAACACTGGAGTTCTGGCCATCAATTCTATATATTTAACCATGCTGATTACATGGTATACTTTATTTTTTAATCTATGGTACAAATGAATTCTTTTTACTCAAGACCTATGGCCATATTTACGTTACGCACTAAACCCGATATTAAAACTACTGTTTCGCGTTTTATGTACATAGATTTATACGGTTTTTACGATTTTAACGAATTCAATTGCTGAAAATAGAATCGAGGTTAATAAATGTTATGCAGGGGGTGGGCCGAAATGATTTCAAAAATACAATTTTTTTCTTATGTTTGGTATATACATTATCTTGAATTGCTTATATTTTTTTGTTCATTTAAAATTTTATTTAATGTAACTAAAATTGTAATTTGCAATTCCAATAGAGTTTACGGAGATTTCAGTTAAATTTTTGCAGAAAGGGAAAACACTTGCTTTGATATCAGGTAAATTATATATATGCATTATATACATAAACTATACACTCAGAAAAAAAAGTTATTATAAAAATTTGTAAACGGTTTTCAATCCAATTTTACTATTTTTGTACTGATTTTAAGTAAAAAGAATATTATTTAGCAAATCTTTTTGCTATTTACATTTTACAAATTACAGGGTTTTTACAGAATATTTACAAATTTTTGTTGCTAATTTTAGAAATCATTTTACAAATGTTTGAAAACCGATTCGCTAAAATTAGCAAAAAAAAAATACTAATTTAAAAAAAATGGATGTTGAAGGAAATGTTATTTCTAATTAAAACTTACACCTACAAACTTTAAAGTGCCTTAAAATGTTACATGGATTAACAAATGGATCGGAAGTGAATATACCGACTCATGTCTGAAAATAGGACTTCCGCTTAAAATAGCACCAAAAAGTTTTTTAGTTCTAAAAATCAGTACTAAAAACAATTAAAATTTTCCCTTAAAAGTAAAAAAAAAAAATTGACTAAAAAATAAATTTAAAATTTTGTAGTAATATTAATAATATTTAGTAATTTTTTTCTTTTTTGCTGATTTTAGCAAACAGATTTTAAATTCCACTTTGCAAAGAGTCTACCAAAATTTTGTAGCGGCTACTAATTTTTCTACCAATCTTATTGTACTACACGTCAGCAGACATGTGTTGCTATGATTAGCAAAATATACCGCTGGGCTCAAATTAGCAAAATTTCCCGCAATAATAGCAAAATTTTCATTTACCATTACGGACTTTTTTTGGTAAGTGTACATTTTCCAAAGATTTTATATCAAAATAAAATTGTACGAATTTTCTAAACAGTTTTTTGTAATATTTCGATACTCAATTGCAAAATAAGTATCCGAATTAGATCACAGAAATAAAATCTTATTCTTTTTGAATTCACGAAATATTTTAATATTAATTGTTTTTGACAAAAACAAAAAGTATACTAGCCATGGATGACAAATGTGATAATAATTTTTTGAATGAGAAAATGGGAGTTTTTGAAGCATTTGATTAGGATTAGAGGGAGAAAAAAATTTGGAAGACGGAAAGAAACAACGAGTTACGGATGATGGGAAAAATATGGGTAAAAAAGAGCCAGGAAAGTAATACGAAAATTATGTCCCGATCTCATTGCTTTAAATATTTTTAGAATTTACCTTCATGGAAGGCCACAAAAATTGTATTATCGACTTGGTATAACCGACTAAAAATCCAATTAGAAGAAGACAAACCGAAAGAAAATATTTGTTACTTTGACTGTTAGTTACTTTATATATTTCTCTTTATTAATTCGAATATATTTGTATACTAGACACTACTCTCTACAACACAGTGCACACTAGATTGTACCAGAAAAAAAGATCGACGTACAACTTCGAATCTAAATTTTTTTAAATTTTTTTTTTGCAGTCGGATCTTAAAATTTTGTTTTTTGTCTCGAGGGGAACAATGTTTTTCTCTAAGGGCCATTTATTATTTATTTATTTACCCACAAGATCTCAGTTTCTACGACCTAAATGTACCCCCTAATATCAGAAAATTAAAGCTCGCAAAAAAACTTTTAAAATTTTCTTCATATCTTCGCACCTTAGAGCAAAATGTTGTTCTCTTAGAGACAAAAATATCTATTCACAATAATTTATGTGTGCTTAAAATTAAAAAAAAATCTTAGGCATTCATTTTCGAATGTGAGCATAAAACAACTTATTTTACTAGCTTCATTCATGAAAATTTATCATGTATTGACATACTGCTCCCAAATAAATGATTTAATGAATGAGTAAGTATAATCCATCAAATTGGAGTCTATTTATTGATCTATCCAAAAAGAGTTTTACTACTGTCTATGGAACTCCAGAGACAGAGAAAAACATTACACAACATGTGCAGTGCGAGATAGAAGTGATTTTAAAACAGGTGAATACAATGTTCAACACAGGTCACTAGTAGATAAAACCCTCCACTGCATCTTAAGTTGGGGTTGGTTAAAATTTTATTAAAAGGATGAAAACAGATATAATGTGATCCTAATTTTGTACTAATTAGCCACAATTAAATATTACAGAAAATAAATAAACAAAAACTAAAATTATCTTGTGTTGTATAACTTTTTGGTCAATATTAAGTACTTTAATATAATTTTAAATACATGGTTAATTTTTTTATATTTAACCTACTTTACTAATTTTCTTCAAAAATTTACGAAAGACACTTATTATTTTAAGGAATTGGTAAATAGATAAAATATAAAACATAATAAACTAAAAATTTATAGTGAATCTACAAAATAGGGTTGAATTGAATCGTTAAATTAAATAAAATGCATTGGTCAAACACACAAAATAATTATTCCAATTGATTACATAACAAATATTTTGTTTACATAACAAATATTTTGTAAAAACAACATCACATCAAATAACTAAATGTCAAAATATATGTTTACTAAACAATCTCTTAAATCAACGGGCGGGTTTTTTAGCTGTATAGTGACTCACTCATCTATTTCATATGAATTTTAGTTGATTTAACTCATGTTTTTGGTTCATTGTAAAAGGGATAAAATAAAAGTAGAAATATTTATCAAGTTTATTTGGCTATATGACTATCGTATTTTCAAAATCACTGCCAAACTTTGGTAAAAAAGTTATTGGTTGGTTTTACACACCATAGTATTTTTTTATACTAGCTTTGTCTGCTGTACGATCCATCTGTGATTGCGCATGTCTGCCAAAATTGACAATTTACAGACGGTCTATAATTTTTGTTTTCAAACTAACGCTTTTAGTTTCATCTGACATAACCTACAATAGTTCATTACAGCTTTCTTTGTTATGACTTTTTTTATTTTCCATGCTCCTTTTCCATTTCAATGTACTGGTGAAAAATTATATACTAATTTTTATATTTAATATTATATTTAATGTTATTAACATTCTTGGCGCCTGCCAAGAACTTCAATCAACTATGTCGACATTGAGGGCACAGGTCTTTTTGTGTAGTTTTCGTATATTTGACCAATTCAGTCATAAGTATTTTCTATAGCTGGGCTTTATTAGAAATTGTGTGATTTCGTTAGAGTTTTTCTAAATAATACCACAAGTTATCAATAGGATTCAAATCGGGACTTTGAGGAGGGGTATTTATTATATGTGGTGTGTTACTTGCGATCCACATATTAACGTCAGCTGTTGTATGCTTAGAATCACTGTTCGCCTTAAAATAATAACCAACTCGAATATTCAGTTTTCAGGACTCTGATCAAGATTTTTTATTCAGAATGTTCATGTAAACTGTTTTGTCTTTTGTCTCCTCAATGAATACTAAATTACCAACACCGGCTGCCGACATGCAACTCCATACCATTACTTCACCCTCTCCATACTTCAAAGTTTTTTTAATATTCTTAGGATCTAGCTCGTCGCACTTTTTGCGCCACACCAATTCGCGTCCGTCCGATTCAAAAATGTTAAATTTTGATTTGTTCCAAAAAGTCCTTTGCTTTAACTTTATGTTCCGTTGCGAATCCCTAAGCTTTTTTCTGTTTGTTTTGCTAAAGTGCAGCAGTACGAGCAGTGTAACCAGACTACGGAATGCACCGACGAACCGTGTCTGCAGAAACAGCTTCCCCAATGATTCAACTTCGAAGATATTTTAGGTGCACTTCTGAATGGGTCTTTTTTATAATGGCTTAAATTTTTCGTCCATCTTTATTATTGAGCTTTGGTGTTTATGGCTTATTGTCAATTCTTTTTCATCCTTGGAAATGAGTTATAGCTCTTTGCGCTGTTGATTTGTTCCTATTTATAATTTTAGCAGTTTCGGTGTATGATTTACCCATGTCGTGACTATTAATTATTATTTTTCGTTCTTTTATTGCTAATTCTTTTCTCGACATATAAAAAAATTACTTGACTTCACTTCTTGTCATAAACAAATGCTTCTTGGAAATTTGAAAAGTAGCGTTACGTTTTTAATCAGGGAATCAACAAAAGTCTAAGGGATGCCAACAGTTTTGCAATAAATCAAATATAAGACCGTTTTGACTTATGCTGTGCTTAAATATGGAGTTATATTGGTCTACAATTTCTATAAGTTTTATTGTGTTAAACACAGGGTACGTATTTGGTGTTCTTTATTATTTCATTTTCACGAAATAAAATATTTGTGGTCAGTTATCTTGTATCACTGTACATGAATGAAATATAACACTGTTCAAGTTTTTAACACGAAATTTCTGGTACTAACGTGAAAACCATATAGTTGTGTTTGGATGAGCCCCCTGACTACTACTCCACCGATGAAAGTGCCAATTTGGCTCATTGGGAAAAATGTATGGCGTTTTTTTTTTTTAATTTCGGTCAATTCGTCAATTTTTGACCATTTTCAGCACATTTAAGTCGCTTTTCCTGTATTCAAAATTTCTTGTGTTATCTTTATACGGCTCACAATTACTATTTCCACCATTAGAACGCACATTTCAATTGAGAAAATCAAAATTTTTAGCTTATTTTCATGATTTTTGCCCATTTTTCATCGAATTTCCCCATTATTTTTCCTGTTTTTATGCGCTTTTTTGTAGTTCTTGCGCAACCTTATCGACATAATTGTTACCGTTTTTCCTTTTTACAATATATTATGCAATATTATTGCCATTTCAAGCAACTCAACACACTTTTTAATACCATCCTTTTTTACGCTTTTTCGGTAATGTGCGTGGACAATTAAAAGGAAAAAAGGAAAGTGTACTTTTATAATTGTTTGGGTTTTTTCCGTTGGCTACCTGCATGCTTTTTTTACACAAATTTTTTTTACACAAACTTACATGAATCAGGTATATAACCATCCTTTTTTTATTTTTTATAGGTGTTCATTGATCGATTTTTGTCATTCAACAAGTGTCTCCGAACGCGTAAAGTACGATTTTTTTAAAGTGACGATTTTTTTAAAGTACGGAAAAAAATGGATGAATGCCTAAAAAAATTCAATCATTACTGTTATATGTGCGGAAAGTGGACCATTATGTCGTCTAAGAAAAAAATTACTGATGAAATTGTAACATTCTACGAGCAGTACTTCAATATTCCAGTGATTCGTAATATTGACTGGGTGCCTAAAATGGCTTGTTCATCGTATGTAGCACGTTTGTATGATTGGCGAACAGGTCGAAGGGAAAGCATGCCATATGGAATACCGATGATTTGGTCAGAGCCAGTCGACCACGAAAAAAGCATGTGCTTTTTTCGTGGCGATGGAATATATTTTCCAAAGTGTTCCGTCAGCTCAAACCACTCTTCCCCATTCTCCGCCAGTGCCAATCCCGAGAAAACCGAGTCCAACCGAAGAATACATTCCACCATCTTTATTTTCGGAGCCAGAATCGAATTTTTCTTTGTATCAGCCATCAAATATTACGCCACCATGCAAACACATTGAAGTTACACAACAGCGCTTGAACATAATGTCAAACCAACTAAAGTTGTCACAAAATAAAACCATAATTCTTGCTCAACATCTTAAAGCTGCGAACATCCTGTCACCAGAAGTTAAAGTGTTCGGTTCGCGTGGTCGATAGCATGAATTTGTACCGTTTTTTACTCGCAACGAAAACAATTCATTAACGTACTGTAATGATATCAATGGTTTGATGTCGGCCATAAATTACACGTACAATGCGTCGATGGATCGAAGAGCAGTCTCAAGGCTGTGCTGCTGTATTTCGATAATACAAAAGACTCTGTGCCAATTGCGCTTGCCGTGAAAACAAAGGAAACGTATGATTCCATAAAACTAATCTTGGATTCTGTGAAATACCATGAACATTGTTGGAAAATATGCGCTGATTTGAAAGTGGTTGCACTTATCTGTGGCCTTCAAACTGCTGCCACCATTGCACATTAAACTTGGGTTAATGAAGAATTTCATCAAAGCGTTATTGGTGCGTGGAAATAGATTGGCATTTGGACGATTGGAGTACATTTTTCCACGCTTGAGTGAAGCGAAAATTAAAGAAGGTAAATAAATAACGTTTTTATATAAAATCATATATATATTTCAGGTGTGTTGAATGGCCCAGACATTCGCAAACTGATGAAGGATAAAGACTTCAACAATGTCCTTCATGAGGCGGAACTCATCGCTTGGGATAGCCTGAAAGCAGTGATCGAAAAAGTTCTCGGCATTCATCGAGTGGACAATTGGCGTGCCATTGTTGATGATATGATGCAATCTTTCGAAAACATCGGTGTTCGAATGTCGTTGAAAGTGCATTTCATGCATCACCACCAGGATCACTTCGAGCGTCAGTTGCCGTCTGAATCAGACGAGCATGGGGAACGTTTCCACCAGGTATCAGCACAGTTGGAACACTGGTATAGTGGAAAAAAATTTGATTCACTTTTGGCAGATAACGAATGATATTCCATTGCTTATTTCTCTATTTCAATTGCCAATTTAAAATGAATTACATTAATACGGAGAAACACGCATTTCCATTAATTTTTATACCGAAAAAATGTATTCTACCACAAAAAATTTATTTAAATCAATAAAAAACGCGAAAATCATCCGAAAAAGCGTAAAAAAGGATGGTTTTTGTATTAAAAAGTGTGTTGAGTTGCTTGAAATGGCAATAATATTGCATAATATATTGCAAAAAGGAAAAACGGTAAGAATTATGTCTATAAGTTTGCGCAAGAACTACAAAAAGCGCATAAAAACAGCAAAAAAATGGGAAAATCGATGAAAAATGGGCAAAAATAATGAAAATAGGCTAAAAATTTTGATTTTCTCAGTTGAAATGTGCGTTCTAATGGTGGAAATAGTAATTGTGAGCCATATAAAGTTAACACAAGAAATTTTGAATACAGGAAAAGCGACTTAAATGGGCTTAAATGGGCTGAAAATGGTAAAAAATTGACGAATTGACCGAAATTAAAAAAAAACGCCATAAATTTTTCCCAATGAGCCAAATTGGCACTTTCATCGGTGGAGTAGTAGTCAAGGGGCTCATCAAAACACAACTATATGGTTTTCACGTTAGTACGATTTTACAACTTGAACAGTGTAATCAATGTGTTTCATTTATGGTAATTTCTTCTTACGCACACATTTCATTTTCTCATTGTGGTATATTGTGCCTCATGTTTTTATTCTTATTCATGTTATGAAAATTGAAATTTACACAACATTTTCTCGTGTGAAACATGAAATAACACATTTTATTTTCATATACCACAAAGTGAAAAAGTGAGTGAGACTGCTTCTAAAAATTTTCATGATATGCATCGTGATACTTTTTTCATGATACACTTCGTGATACTCTTTTCATGATACACTTCGTGTTACAAACTTATATTAATTTTTTTTAATTTTTTCTTCGTAGCTAAATTATGCACTTGTAAAATTTAATGTAAAACACAAAATTAAGGTCTAAATTAAAATAATTTATTTATTTATTTTTTAAGTCTATGGATACAATATTATCCTTACAGACTAGCATCTTAAAACTATTATATAAATTAAAGTAAATGATATAAGAGAGATTTAAAATTCAAAGAAGGAAGACTTATATCTAATTGATTACAATAATTATTAAATAATCTCATAGATTTGGTAAGAGGTTCATTTAAAGAAAATTCAGTTCTATGCAAATCAATATAAAAGAACTTATCATTAGTTCTTAAAACTCTTGGAGGTACATAAATGGAAATTAATTTTAATAATTCAGGAGAATCTATTTCCCCACAAATAATGCCGTGTAAGAAAAGTAAAGAAAAAATATTTCTTCGAGCTTCTAAAGTTTTCAAAAAAAGGTATTTACATTTATCTTGATAAGTTGGACGAGAAAATGTAGGAATGTTAGAAAAATTACTAGTATATGAGACATTTAAAAAAGGAAGAGCGAACTTAATAAATTTCTTTTGTATTCTCTCAACGCGACTAATATGAATATTAGCATTTGGGCTCCAGATAAAGGAGGCATATTCCAATCTTGATCTAACAAAGGAGGAAAATAAAACTTTTTTAGTGAAATGGTCGAAATGTTTGCCGGAATTCCGACGTATGAAAGCAGATAGCGAATAAGCCTTAGGTATAATAAAATTCAAATGACTACAAAAAGAAAGTTTAGGATCGAAAACCACTCCTAAATCCAACATTTCATCTACTGAGGATAAAACATTGGATTTCATTCTGTACTCAGAAAATAAAATGTGACGACATCTATGGAACGTCATACAGAAACATTTACCAATATTGAAAGGTAAACCATTACGTTCCGTCCACAAAATTACCCTATCTAAGTCATCCTGAAGATCAGAAATGTCTTTTTGGGTATAAATAGGCTTAAAAATCTTAAGATCGTCAGCATACATTAAGAACTGTGAGTTCTTAAAGCAATGAAAGATGTCATTAACAAACAAAATAAACAGCAATGGACCCAAGATACTACCCTGTGGAATACCTGAAGAAGGAGTAAAAGAAGTAGAGCAGACTCCATCAACAGAGACAACTGCATGTCTGCCAATTAAGTAAAAACGAAACCAACTAAGCAAATTGGAATGAAACCCAATCTTAGAGAGTTTAAGTAATAGGAGATCATGAGGCACACGGTCAAATGCTTTTGCAAAATCAGTATAAATTGCATCAATTTGAATACCTTTTTCAAAGCAAGATATACAATAATTAGTAAAAGTTGCCAAATTAGTAGTAGTAGACCTACCAGCCATAAATCCATGCTGGTATACAGTAATATGACGTTTTAAAGAGAAAAAAAGTTTATCATAGACAATATGTTCAAAAATTTTAGCAACGTTTGCCAATTTAGAAATCGGTCTATAGTTAGTAATATTACTTTTGTCACCAGATTTATGAATAGGAAAAATAGTTGTATATTTCCATTTCTGAATAAAATAACCACCACTTAAAGATTTATTAAATATAATTCTCAGTGGTAAAATAAAAGCAGAAAAACATTTTTTTAACAGAAAAGCGGATAGACCATCATTATCACATTTAAATGAATTGGATAGTTTACCAATACCTGTTGCAATATCTTCATCAGAAATTTCCATAGGCCCAAAATCAAGCACAGTACTAATATTATTTAAATCAAACCCATCTAGAGGGAAAGAGTTGTCATTAAAATTTGATTGAAAATAAATAGAAAAAAGATTAAGAGAGTCCGAAAGGTTGCTCGAAGATAAATCATTAAAAGACATCCTTAAAGGAATAGTGGAATTAGTTTTCTTAGATTTTATAAAACTCCAGAAGCACTTAGGGTTATACTTAATTGAGTCATTAAAACTCAAAAGATACTGATTGTATAAATATTTATTAAGAAAATTAAATTCGCGTTCATACTGTAAAAATTTTTGCTTATCACAGTCATTATTAGTGGCTTTAAATTTATTATGATACTTATTTCTAAGATTTTTCAATTTCTTCAATCCCTTAGTGTACCAGGGAAGTTTATACACTTTAGGATTACGTAAAGGTACATTATCTTTAATAACTCTTAAAACATTAGATAAAAAAACTTCATAACAAATTGAAATAATATCATTATTTAATAAATCATACCAATTTAAATTATAAAGAAAGGTATTTAAGGCATAAAAGTTACACGCATAATAGTTATAACGAGCATTATCAATTACATTAAGAAAGGCATATTCATAAAATTCGATCTGAATTTCCAAAGCACAATGATGAGAAAATTAATTTGTTTTTTAAATTGATATTTCTAAAACTAAATCATAGATATTCAATGTCAAATTAAATTAAACACCCGGAGAAAAGATTGGTTGGAATTCGATTAAGACCATTAAAATATATTTCTAAGAAAAAAAATTTATTTATAATTACCTATAATCAATTAATAATGCTTCAATATTGCATTAAGAAATAAAAAGAGGGAAAATGAACTAAAAACTATCATATTATCCAATTATTGGTATTTCCAATCAACTTTTAAAATAAAATTGATTTAAAATTTATTAATTGCGTACAGTAGTAGGAACCATTTATTTAGTTAAAATACTAGATAATCTGTGCAATTTATTACAATTATTAAAAAAATATGTCAATATTCAAAAGTGGCTACTAATCAAATGTGCCATTAAATTAGGGTATCAGGGTAGAAAAAAATTCCTTCTCTTAAAATTTTTTTATTTGATATAGATTTTTTGAAAAAACACGATTTTTAAAAATTTTCTTTGGTTGCATGCTAACCCAGTAGCATGCAACGTGCATAACGGCGTGCAAAATTAAAGTTTTTAATAAAAATATAAAGGAAACTGAATTTAAAAGGTAAATGTACATATAACATACAAAATTTTGCAAATGTTGTTATTTTAACTGTCAGTTTATTCTACCCACATAATTTCCTGAGCGTTTATTATAGTCGAGCGCTAATTTGTGTAAGTTTTATTTGTGTCATGTATAAACCATACAAAATTCAAAATAAAAAACAATAATAAGGAATCATAAATTTTTTAAACTTAAATGGACTCAAAATTTATAATAACAAAAAATTAAAATAAATAAATAAAATATAATTTTGCAACTATGTAATAACTTATAATATCAAAATCTTAACTAAAATCTTGTTCATAAGAATAATCAAGTTTAACGTTATTGGGATTTATTTCGGAAATTTAAAATTTTGTTATTAATAGATTATTCAAGGTAGTGTTGTTTAATTTATTCCTTAATTTAGTTAATGTTAAAGCAAGGGCACTAAAAGCCCGTTCAACCGAAACTTGGCTTGCTGGAACTGCGAGAGCAACATTCATTACATTCAAAATATCTTTATTCAAAGGAGTGGTCTTCCAATTAAGTAAAACCATCTTTGTGTTGGACAACAACATTAATTTTTGCTTAAAAGTGCGCTGAGTTTCTGCACTTCTGGGTGTATTGGCTGCCGAACTTATTATGCGCTGAGCAAGTTTGGCATAAGCTGCGCTGGAGTATTATTAGACTCAAAAAAATTTTCTGTCTGTTGCAAATATATTCTTGAGTTCACCAGATTTTGTATGACATCAAATGTTTTCACTAAATGTGTCTATATTAAAAACAAATATGTTAAAATTAAAACCAAATAATCTAATGATTAGGACTATTAAAATCTTACCAAAGCTTGGGATTTTTGCTCTTCTGACATCATTACTGAATTAATAAAATTAAACCTTGGATCTAAATACAAAGCTGAAACAAAAGCATCATTTTCCAGAAGCATCTTTTTTCGGTTTTGCATTGCTAGATGTAACTGTAATGCGGTACTGCTTGTTAGGTCTTCTAACTCTATTTCACACGTTAGCCAGTCTCTGTAGAAATCACCTAATACATACTGTTCTTTTTGTAACTGTTTTGTGCACTTGGCCAAAGGAGCAAATAAAATAACAATATCTGAGACAAAATCAAAATTTATTTCGTTCTGAATGTCAGTTGAGTCAAAAAATTCAGAATTGATATAGTCTTTCAAATTCTGTAAAGATCTCATCATTTCATATACTGAATTCCAACGTGTGGTGTTGTCAAGGACTGGCATTTGCTTATCCACACCACCTGCACGGACTAGATTACGTATTTTTTTAACAACTTTCCTGCAATCCCCAATTTCGGTTTCAAAATTCTTAATAACGTCATAAGCCGCAAGCTGAATAGTATGGGCTGCACATCTTACAACAGATAGTAATGCCGACAAAGAATTGTGTACATTTTCATCAATTGTGTCATTTTCATCAGCTGTATCATTGTCCTCCACAGTTTCTTCTACCTGCAGTTCTTGTAGTATTTTTCCTACTTTTATGACGTTGGCGCCATTATCCGTTGTAGTAGAATAAATTTGATTTATATCGATATCATAACTTTTAAGACACTTTAAAATTTCATCTTTTAAATACGACGCCTTATGTCTTTTTTGTAAATGGACCATGCCTATAACATTATTAAAAAATTTATTTGATAAATTTCATAGAAAATTCGGTTAAAAAAATAAGCAAAATTTTTAAAGACAAATTTTTTTTAAATTTTACTTGTATAGTGTACTTACCGAATGTGTTGATGCATATTTTAGAATTATGTATATACTGAATATTTATTCCAAGTATACTGCGATCCATTCTTGTCGCAATGTCAAGTTTTAGTGAAATCATTTGATTTTTAATCTTATGTTTTATAATCTCTTGTATTTTAACACTGGATAACTCCAGTAACTTCACAATGTTCCGTGAGTTTAAATTTGTATTAAATGCATTTTCGTATGGGCAGATTAACGTTTTAAAAAATCCTCGATCATCAAATATCCGAAATGGGATATTTTTAACAGTAATTAAACCCACACAACATTTTAAAAAATCATTTTTGTCAATATTTATGTGAACAGATATTTTAGATTTTTTTGGAGATGGACCAGTACAATCTTCATTATTCCGTTTGTTTGTAGGCGGAATTTCTTTTTTATGAACTAATTTATAATGGTGGACAATGTTATATTTGTTAGCATTGCTTAGTTTTTTCTTGCACTCAATGCACTCAATTTTATTTTCACTTTCTAAAATTTTATAATAATGCATAATAATAATCTTTCATGAGTATCACGCATTTATATATGAAAATCAAAATTCATTTCATGTTTATCTGCCATAAGCATAAACATTTTATTGATTTTCATAACACACTTATAAATCAAATTAGCACGTAAAATAACAACAAATTTTCCTTATAAGGCTGTTATGCATATGGCTGTAATAGCCTTTTTCCACTGAGCTACATCTTACATCTTTCATCAATTTGCAAAGATGTTAAAATCTTCCCAAAGGATTATACAGGCCAAAAATTCTACATCTGCAAATAATTATCCTTTCTCATTTTCTTCCATGTTACATCTTTCGTTATTTTTGTGCCATCACTAGAAAACTGACATTGCCGAAAATAAACAAAAAAAAATTTTTCAACAAAGAAAAAAGAAGCGGCACATGTAATAATTTCATTTTTTTGTCTACCAAAAATTCTTCTTCAACATCATCTTCTTCCAGAATGGTCTTTAATATTTCAATGTACTGCATTAAAAATCGGGTTTGTTCTTGCAAAGCAACAACTACTCCAATGATTAATGCTTTATCTATGTAAATCCATTTTTTATTTTTAACAGAAAATACTCGACTTTTTCTTTTATTTTTTTTTTTTACAGTTGAATAAATGACAGATGAAAGATGTTGCCAATGTAAATACACGTTTCACGTTTTCAACATCTTCCATCCGTTTCACAAAGATGTTGTTCAGAGTAAAAAGCCTAAAAGGTTTTATGATGTTGGCTTTTTTAAGAAAATGTATAAAAAGGACAACGGTATGCCAATACGTTTTACAATGATGAATAAGAACAAACAGTTATAGAAACAAAAAAAAACATTTAAACAAAAGCACGTGGTTTTTAAAAATGAAAACAAATAACTCCAATATATAAATCTAACAAAATCGCAAAAATATATTTTAGTTAATAAAAAATATATCATTCCACAATATATTGCAATGAGTTAAATAAAATTGTTTGATCTGAAACTTTTTACATCTGTTTTCCAGTACAATTGCCAAGATCCAAAAATATCACACATGGTATAACCCAACAAGATTTGGTCTACTGGGTTAGCATGCAACCAAAAAAATTTAAAAAAATCGTTGATGTTAATCGAATTGTGTGTTGTTTTCGAGTTTGTTAATTTGTTTCCAAACACTCAATATAAAATAGGCAATCATCAACAAGCAATGACCAAAGAGGGGAGAAAGGAGAGCGTGGATATAGATAAGGTTGGGTAGCTTCAACCGAAAATACTAAGTATTCTATCCTGCTGGCTCTGTGGAATTTCTCAATTTGTATTCTCTATAATTTACTAATAAAAAATTTTCATGTTTCTTTACAATAAAATAATTTATAAAAATAATATGATTATATGATCTAAAATCCTACTAATACTATTCATTTACAAAATAACAGATCCACAATTCATAAAACTCCATTAAAATCGTGTTTTTCAAAAAATCTATATCAATTAAAAAAAAAAAACAAATATTAAAAAGAAGGTATTTTTTCCTACCCTGATCCCTGATACCCTAATTTAATGGTACATTTGATTAGGATAACCATATTTGTAGTAACCACTTTTGAATATTGACATATTTTTTTAGTAATTGTAATAAATTGCACCGATTATTTTAACTAAATAAATGGTTCCTACTACTGTACGCAATTAATAAATTTTAAATCAATTTTATTTTAAAAGTTGATTGGAAATACCAACAGTTGGATAATATGATAGTTTTTAGTTCCTTTTCCCTCTTTTTATTTATTAATGCAATATTTAAGCATTATTAGTTGATTATAGGTAATTATAAATAAAAATTTTTCCTAAGAAATATATTTTAATGGTCTTAATCGAATTCCAACCAATCTTTTCTCCGGGTGTTTAATTTAATTTGACATTGAATATCTATGATTTAGTTTTAGAAATATCAATTTAAAAAACAAATTAATTTTAAATTATTTTAATTTAGACCTTAATTTTGTGTTTTACATTAAATTTTACAAGTGCATAATTTAGCTGCGAAGAAAAAATTGAAAAAAATGAAAATAAGTGTGTATCACGAAGTGTATCAAGAAAAGAGTATCACGAAGTGTATCATGAAAAAAGTATCACGATGCATATCATGAAAATTTTCAGAAGCAGTCTCACTCACTTTTTCATTTTGTGGTTTATGAAAATAAAATGTGTTATTTCATGTTTCACACGAGAACATGTTGTGTAAATTTCAATTTTCATAACATGAATGAGAATAAAAACATGAAATGTGTGCGTCAGGGATGGAAAATATGTTTTGTGTTATTGTACCAACCAGACAAACAAATTGTACTTTTTCAATCCTCACGGTACCAACATTTTTTCCGCTTATTTTAAACAATTTTATATTAGACACTAAAGACTTAAAAAAATTAAAATTGACGGGGTGAAACAAAATTTATCGTTAACCACAAAACTTAGTAAAATTTTACTATAATTTTTATAAATGTAACACCTTTTTTCTGTGTGTCCGCCTCCCTTGGAGGGCAATTTTACCTTTTCAGGATTTGCTATTAAAAAATTTAATAGTTTTTTTAACAATAATACACTTTTTCTTATTTTTTTTTGTTTTGAGAGGTAATTTAAAATCAGCTGTTCAATGTTGCCACTTCCGAATATTTCAGTACAATGTGTACGCAAACATTTGGTACATTTGATCTGACACCAATTTAGAGCCGGTTCAACTTAAAACTGAATTTATTTTTACTATAGTAGCTGAATAAATAAAAACAGGTTTTTCATTTAAAGTTGCTTTAAAAAAAAGTCGACTTTATGTTATGTTGTTTTATCAAGTTATAAATTGAAATTTTCAAAAATTTAAAATTGTATTAAATGAGCCGTGGTAGTACCACGGTACCAACCAAGGTCAAAATGAACCAAAAAAAGTACAATTGTACCATGTTTGCCATGCCTGGTGTGCGTAAGAAGAAATTACCATAAATGAATAATGAAACACATTGATTATATTTCATTCATGTACAGTGATACATGAAAGAAGTAAAATGAGCACTTCGTGGCGTGCAAATACGAACTCTAGTTAAACAATCACAAATTATATCTTAATACCCTAACCAAGCACTAGCAACGAAGGCTTTTGGCTCCTGAAATATTTTTTGGATTTGTGGTAGTGACAGGTGAATACACAAAATAAAAATAAGTGTCAAATTTTCAGTTACGTAATTTTTGAGAAATTTGGGGAAATTTTTTTATTTTGAGAAGGGTACCAGGACTGCTTTACACTGAATGTATTTGCAGTGGGAAATTTGACAAGCATACTGTAAAATACATACAGCCGTTTTTATAACCAAAAATAAGGATGGATTTAACATGCGTGTTATTTATAATGCACTTCTTATCCCCTCTGGTAAATTCATGTTAATGAACTACCAAACACTTACCAAATGTTGAAAACAGCTCTACTCTACCAAAGTGATATTGTAAATAATTTATAAAAAAAAAAATTTATTTGCGAAAAACAGATTTTTTATTTAAAAACTATGGAAAATCTTGATAATTTTCTTGATCATTGCTGATCTTTTAACATTTGTTTTCTTGTTTTTCCATACTTTCATTACGAAGCATTTTACAGATTTGATATCTAAGTGAAAAGGCTGGCAATAATGAAAAAAAAACATGATGGCATCACAATTTTTAGAGTTGATTTACAAACCATTAATTAACAGATAAAAAATCATTATAAATAAACTATATGCTAAGGGCTAACTACATTATACTTTTGCTAACTTAAGCTACTGTCAAAAATTAACGAAAAGTCTGTCAAATGCTTAATCAACTTATTGAAGACTTTTGGGTGGCTACAATGTACTTTTTAAACTTAAATACTTACTACACTTAGTTGCAAATATTTGTACTTTTGCAAAAACTGTTTTCTTCTTATATTTCTAAAATATATGTATCTTTTCAAAAAATATTATTTAATGTGTTCAATTTATAAATTTTTTACAATTAACAAGTTAATCTATATTAAATTTTAATAATTTAAAAAAAACAAATAAAAACATAAATAAAAAAGTACTAAAAAATGCAACAGTGCTTGTATCTCAATCGAAAAACAAATACAAAACCCACCCCTTTTGTTATACATGCACGTTTGTTTTTTAACATTTTCAATTAAATTTTCTATAAAAATATTTTCCGCGTACATTGCAATTTGTTTTTTTTTTCATAAACAGTTTTTCTAAGTAAGTAAAGTGCGGTCAGTTTCGCTGTTTGCTTAAGCAAATGACACTTGACGAAACTTAACGAAAAGTTTGTTAAGTACAATATAGTCATACACATTTGATTACATGTATTCGCACATTTGCTTAAGCTAGAAAAAGTATAATATAGTTAGCTCTTAACTCTCTGCTTATCTTAATCGGTATGCTAGAAAGCAGATCGTTGGCTGCGATGTGCACAGTGGTTAACTTTTCGTTATAAACACGGCTGATAGTGTGTAAAACAAGCTTTAGCTGTTTTAACATTCCCCTTTTTTGTCTAATCCTTCGCCACCGTATTAGGATTTTGGGAGAAATTAAAAAAATTGCTGAAACAAAAATAAAATCATATATTTTTAGATATTAAAATCAGCTTAAAAATATTAAAACAAAATCATATATTCAAGAAACATAAAAAATAAAATCATTTTAATGTTTCAAAAAATTTTAAAAGCAGCATAAGTTTTGTTGTGTTATTAAAAAAAAACATGTAAAAACAGAATATGTTTATTTCTTTCGACCGTGATATTTCGAAATCGTGTGAAAAATGACCGTGTTAAAACAGGATTAGGTGTATATATACTATATATGAAAAATTTAAATTTATCATTAAAAAAAATTTCTATATATACACATTTTAAATAAAGAAAATATTAAAAACAAATTTGGCGTTGTGCAAAATGACCCCAATCTTAATTAAGCCTCATATTTGGGGGAAAATTTTATAATGAAAGTTAACACTGAAAATATAATGAAAAATTTCCCAAACCAAATAAAAATTAGCCCCAAAATTCAGTTTGGGGCATATTTTCATTTATTAGATTGAAGCTTTTATTCATTATGTAAAATAACATCAATTTTAAGAAATAAAAAATTAGCCCAATATGATGAAATGAAAATGACCCCAAAATACGCAAAGCAAAGAAATTTTGCTTATGTACAGCATTATACGCATTTATATTGTATGAAATCAATAACATCCTTATAAACAGTTAAGTTACTTGGGCCAACCTAAATTAAAATAATTTAAAGAAATAGAATAAAAATCATTTTATATAAAACAAATATTTTAGTGATACGCAACCACTGCCTTTCAAAATTGTTCAAAAATTAAGTAAATTTCTGCTCTCCTCTCAGCCATTCCTTATTTAATTTGCTGGTAACAATGGAAGAGTCATCAATTTCCGATATACGGTTTTTGCAGCATCCGACGAACTTATAAAATTTTAGAGCGAATGGTTTTCTATGACATTGCGTTTTAGAGCTTGGCAATTTTAAAACTTGTTTAAGCTATTAATATACGAAACACAAAATGAAAATTTTTTACGAAAATCGTGCAAATTTTGGTAAAAAATTTCTTGTTATAGTTTTTTATGAAAAAACTGTTAAAAAATACCAACAAACTGGGATAAACAATTAAACTGATTATGTGGCAACCTTATTTAATGTTTTTTCGTAGGAATTTTTTTGCAAACATTTTATTTGTAGGGAAATAAGGACGGATTTTGATTTTCAGCAGTGTTGCCAGGAGTTTTTTTTTAAATCCCTACATTAATGGAAAAAATCCCTTTATCCCTACAAACAAAAAAATATTCCCTACATTTTTCCCTACACATTTTTTTAATGCAAAATTTTTGTTTTTAGAATTTCTTTTTCTTCTTTAGCCAAAACGTTCCGGATTATAGAAGAATCAGGAACAATATTTTTTTTAATAGGGGATGGGCACTACATGAATAGCGACATTGTGTTCTGCGAAAAAAGGCTTAAGCGTATTTCAAAATTAGCTACATCATTAGTTTTGTTTGGAATTTGATTTAAAAAAATTATTGCATTGTTTTCGTTTTTTTTATGGCCAGTACATCTTTTTATGCAATTGTGTGCCAGCAGGATTGATTAAATCAGATTTTCCGCAATTTAACAATTTACCAAATGCGTTGCACCTGCATTTGAATTTATCGTCTTTTACTGCCTCCTGCCATCCCTTGAATTGTTCATCTTTCAGCCAAATTAAACAAAACAGTTGCTTTCTCAATTTACTTGTAGTGTAATCAGAAACATCAGTATAAGAAGAAGATGAATCGGAAGATGATTTATTTCTAAAATTTTAATGAAGTAAGAGAAATCGTAGGGATTATTTAAATTGAAAAATTATCCTGTTTAATTTATAATGTAATATAAAATTAAACTATGAAAAATATAACCATTTTTTAATTTGGTGGCACTGGAAAAATGAAAAAAAAGTTAAGTTTTTAGAAGTGTTTGCAAATTTTTTTTATACGCTTTCAACAACCAAATAAGTTTAAAAAATAAATACATTTACATTTTAATAATTTAAAATCAAGAACGTTATTCCTTGAAATGTGTAAGTTTGAAAATGATTATCGAAAACTTACTTTTTAATGTGTCTAACTTCATTAAAATTTTAGAAATATGTCATCTTCTGATACTGATATTTCTGATAACACTACAGGTAAATTGAGAAAGCAACGGTTTTGTTCAATTTGGCTGAAAGACGAACAATTCAAGGGATGGCTGGAGGCAGTAAAAGACGACAAATTCAAATGCAGGTGCAACGCATGTGGTAAATTGTTAAATTGCGGAAAATCTGATTTAATCAATCATGTTGGCACACAATTGCATAAAAAGAATGTACTGGCCATAAAAAAAAAAGAAAACAATGCAATCATTTTTTAAATCGAATTCCAAACAAAATCAATGATGAAGCTAATTTTGAAATACGCTTAAGCCTTTTTTTCGCAGAACACAATGTCGCTATTCATGTAGTGGCCCATCCCCTATTAAAAAAATATTGTTCCTGATTCTTCTATAATCCGGAACGTTTTGGCCAAAGAAAAAGAAATTCTAAAAACAAAAATTTTGCATTAAAAAAAATGTGTAGGGAAAAATGTAGGGAATATTTTTTTGTTTGTAGGGAAAAGGGATTTTTTCCATTAATGTAGGGATTAAAAAAAAACCTGGCAACACTGCTGAAAATCAATATCCGTCCTTATTTCCCTACAAATGAAATGTTTGCAAAAAAATTACTACGAAAAGCGAAAAACCCCTACACATGGCAGCACTGGCGATCAAAAGCATTAAATAAGGTTGCCACATAATCAGTTTAATTGTTTATCCCAGTTTTTTTGGTATTTTTTAACAGTTTTTTCATAAAAACTATACCAAAGAAATTTTTTACCAAAATTTGCACGATTTTCGTAAAAAAATTTTCATTTTGTATTTCGTATATTAATAGATTAAACAAGTTTTAAGATTGACAAGCTCTAAAACGCAATGTCATAGAAAACCATTCGCTCTAAAATTTTATAAGTTCGTCGGATGCTGCAAAAACCGTATATCGGAAATTGATGACTCTTCCATTGTTACCAGCAAATTAAATAAGAACTGGCTGGAGGGAGAGCAGAAATTTACTTAATTTTTGAACAATTTTGAAAGGCAGTGGTTGCGTATCACTAAAATATTTGTTTTATATTAAATGATTTTTATTCTATTTCCTTAAAATATTTTAATTTAGGTTGGCCCAAGTAACTTAAATGTTTATAAGGAGTACATTCGGATGTTATTGATTTCATACAATATAAATGCGTATAATGCTGTGCATAAGCAACATTTCTTTGCTTTGCGTATTTTGGGGTCATTTTCATTTCATCATATTGGGCTAATTTTGTATTTTTTATAATTGATGTTATTTTACATAATGAATAAAAGCTTCAATCTAATAAATGAAAATATGCCCCAAACTTAATTTTGGGGCTAATTTTTATTTGGTTTGGGAAATTTTTCATTATATTTTCAGTGTTAACTTTCATTATGAAATTTTCCCCAAAATATGAGGCTTGATTACATTATAAGATTGGGGTCATTTTGCACAACGCCAAATTTGTTTTTAATATTTTCTTTATTTAAAATGTGTATATATAGAAATTTTTTTTAATGATAAATTTAAATTTTTCATAAATAGTATATATACACCTAATCCTGTTTTAACACGTCTTTTTTCACACGATTTCGAAATATCACGGTCGAAAGAAATAAACATATTCTGTTTTTACACGATTTTTTAAATAACACAACAAAACTTATGCTGCTTTTAAAATTTTTTGAAACTTTAAAATGATTTTATTTTTTATGTTTCTTGAATATATGATTTTGTTTTAATATTTTTAAGCTTAAATGTCAAATCTGTGAAATGCTTCGTAATGAAAGTATGGAAA
Source organism: Eustalomyia histrio (assembly GCA_949748255.1). Lineage (NCBI taxonomy): Eukaryota > Metazoa > Arthropoda > Insecta > Diptera > Anthomyiidae > Eustalomyia > Eustalomyia histrio. The sequence continues at coordinate 121,928,614 of OX456525.1, read as the reverse complement.
AACAAGAAAACAAATGTTAAAAGATCAGCAATGATCAAGAAAATTAGCAAGATTTTCCATAGTTTTTAAATAAAAAATCTGTTTTTCGCAAACAAAATTTTTTTTTATAAATTATTTACAATATCACTTTGACACAGTACAGCTGTTTTCAACATTTGGTAAGTGTTTGGTAGTTCATTAGCATGAATTTACCAGAGGGGATAAGAAGTGCATTATAAATAACACGCATGTTAAATCCATCCTAATTTTTGGTTATAAATACGGCTGTATGTATTTTACAGTATGGTTGTCAAATTTCCCACTGCAAATACATTCAGTTTAAAGCAGTCCTGGTACCCTTCTCAAAATAAAAAAATTTCCCCTAAATTTCTCAAAAAATTACGTAACTGAAAATTTGACACTTATTTTTATTTTGTGTATTCACTTGTACACTACCACAAATCCAAAAAATATTTCACGAGCCAAAAGCCTTCGTTGCTAGTGCTCGGTTAGGGTATTAAGATATAATTTGTGATTGTTTAACATAATAAAACTTATAGAAATTGTAGACCAATATAACTCCATATTTAAGCACAGCATAAGTCAAAACGGTCTTACTTCATTAAAATTTTAGAAATATGTCATCTTCCGATTCATCTTCTTCTGATACTGATAACACTACAAGTAAATTCAGAAAGCAACGGTTTTGTTCAAATTGGCTGAAAGATGAACAATTCAAGGGATGGTTAGAGGCAGTAAAAGACGATAAATTTAAATGCAGGTGTAACGCATGTGGTAAATTGTTAAATTACGGAAAATCTTTAATTTAATCAAACATGCTGGCACACAGTTGCATAAAAAGAATGTACTGGCCAATAATTTTTTTTAAAAACAAATTCCAACCAAAACCAATGATGATGTAGCTAATTTTGAAATACGCTTAAGCCTTTTTTTCGCAGAACACAATGTCGCTATTCATGTAGTGGCTCATACCCTATTAAAAAATATTGTTCCTGATTCTTCTATAATAAAATATTTTCAACTGGGAAGAACAAAATGCACCCAAATAATCCGGATTGTTTTGGCCATAGAAAAAGAAATTCTAAAAACAAAATTTTTGCATTTATTAAAAAAATGTAGGGAATATTTTTTTTGTTTGTAGGAAAAAAGGGATTTTTTCCATTAATGTAGGGATTAAAAAAAAATCCTGGCAACACTGTTCAACACTAGCTGTGTTTATGCTATTGATGTTGGCTTTTGTCACTGCTACACTAATTTAGCATAAAAAACCTATTAGAAAAATGCGAAACCCTTATAATCTGCACATATAAAAACCAAGAATACGTTTTTTGTATCGTGGGAGAACCGTCATGGTGTGGCCAAAAAGGATCATTGAGTAAGGATTAGTTGAGATTTCATCGTAAGCACCGGCCAAATAAAATTGTAGAGAGGTTCGATAACTGTGAGAAAATTGAGCAAATTTTTATTAACCATTGTCTGTTCTTGTACGATTTTGACAGTTTTTAAACGTATTCCGGCTTTTTACAGTCAAAATTGTTCGAGATAACTTTAAAAGGAATATCGAACAAAATGCTTTTAACGCGGTAACTCAAAACAACCCAGCGTCCCCGTACATAAAATCTTGAGTAAAATGTTTGGACATGGTTTGGTCACAAATTATTTAATGACTTTATGCTAGTGAATGTCTGTTCATATTGAGTAACCGTATTTTGTTTTATTTACCATACGGAGGGAAACACCTAAAACAAACAAAAAGAATAAATAGTAAAACCAATAACTTTTTTTGTAACTGACCTTGCGCTATTCCAAAAACTTCAAATTCACACTGCAAAACTTGTGGCATTATCTTATTATAAACTGTGTTATACTTGTTACTGTGTTACGTTAAAAAATCTAGGGTCGAAAACAAAATGCCATATAAAAAATTAGCTGAAAGTTTGACCACAAATATGTCGACTAACGACAGCAAGTCATTGCGATTAATTTAAATAATAATTGATTGTCGCAACCGTCGACAATTGTTGACGTTTATATCTATAACTACTTGTAAAACAGCGACTATCCCTACTTACCTGACTTTTCTTTATTTTTTGTAAACAAATATAATTTGAACATTTGGGGGCCGCCTTTGTACGAAAGCTGTTTTCGTATATGGACTTCGCGGGAACGCGAGATTAAGTAATTATATTGTTTTCCCTCTCTCTCTACCTTTAATTACAAACTCATAATTTATTTGTTAACTTTTGTTGTTTTTAATGTTTTATCAAATTAAAAATTCGAAAATTTCAAATATTTTTATGACAAACATTTTTGTTTACATTTAAAAGAGAAAAACCAATAATTTCTAAGACTTGGCAGCATTTTTATACATTCTTGATTTTTAAGTAGCTATATCTATAGCAAGCAAGTCTATATCTGATTAAATTTGTATGCGATATTTATATAAAATTCGAAAAAAAAAACAAACATACACACTCACTCAGATTTAACTCACTCGTGAATTAAAGCAAAGATTTGTGTGAAAATATAATTTTGACATTTATTTTGCATATTTAAATGCTAATTACATCAAATTGGCAGATAAATAAGGGAACTTGATGTTAAAAACCGAAAAAACTTTTTGGGAAAATTTGATCCACGCGCACTCACACCAATATTTGACTCATGCACACTAAGAACAATTTTTCTCTACCCAAGTGAGTAAATTAAAGTTTCATTTACACTCCCGCATTAATCACACAAAATTTTGCTCACATGTCAATCTGTAGCCGAAATTAATAGAAAATAATGCCAGTTAAGCCTTGCCAATTTAGTGGAAATGCAGAGGATCTGTCATCAGATCACTCGCCAGTCAAGTTACTATTAAATGAAACTGTAAGTGATTTTCCACAACCACCATGTCTGGTAAACAACAAAACCAACTGGCAAAAATTTCGCTCTAATATAAATACAAATATAAAACTAAATAAATAGAATCTGAATTAGATAATTTGATAGAAGTCATACAGGCAACAGCCTGGAACAGCAGCCCAAATATACAAAGAAAGAGCTTACCTAAATATCCTCAAGAAATTAGAAAAAAACGTAAAGCACGAAAAACCTGGCAACAACAAAGAAGTCCAGAAAACAAAAATATTTTAAGCAATCTTTCTAATAGATTAAAAAAATATTTTAAGCAATCTTTCTAATAGATTAAAAAAATGATTTCCGCCATTAAAAATAACAACATGACAGAACAGCTAAAAAGTTTATCTTCTACAAAAGATACCGATTACTCATTATGGAAGATAACAAAACAGTTTCAAAATACACCCAAGGTTATTCCACCTATAAAAAAATGTGATGGTACTGGGCAAAAAGTCCCCAAGACAAAGCTGACATCCCGGCAAAATACTTGGGTTTTACACTCGATGCCAAACTTAAGTGGAAAGAGCACGTAAAGAAGAAAATCCAGAGCTTAATCAAAAATTCAAAAAGATGTACTGGCTTTTTAGCTCGGCATCTGATATATCAATGAAAAATAAACTTTTACTGTACCAGCAAATCCTTAAGCCTAAGTGGACGTATGGAATTCAGCTTTTGGGATGCACTAAAAAAACAAACCTAAAACAAATACAAACATTCCAGAACAAAGTGCTAAGATGTATCACTTGTTGCCGGTGGTACGTAAGAAACGATGACCTTCACAGAGACTTGCAAATACCAACCATAGTAGATGAAATTAGTGCTATTAAAACGCCGAAGGAGAACGTCGTGATATGTATTCACATTTCTAAATTGATGTTGCTGTCGCAAGGGATCAAACCCGCACCTATCTGTGTAACAGTCCAACGCGCTTACCATTACACCACAACGTCTACTAGTTTATATTAACATACTTTTAGCATCCTTTATGTTTTGCTGAAAAGGTAAAGATTTTTTGCTGCTTTTGTTAGTTACTTTTAAAATTTAAAAATAACTACTGTTTTAGTTATTTTAAAGGTAAATACCTTTGTTGCCAATTTAACTACATATACTTTTATATACTGCTGACAAATTTTTTTGAGTGTATGGCAAAAATTTGACATAATTTGAGTGTGCCTTAGTAGAATAAATTATGTTATAAAGACAAATCACTGGACGATAATCGATATTTGCTTCCCATACAAATTGTATAAAAAGTCAATTGTCGCTGTCGTTATCGACATAGTTGTGACCAATTTCTAAATCCTGCCCATAAAATTTTATGATAGTGTAATAACGGCCTCAAGAACATCACAGGGAATAAAAATTAAGTGACGGCCCACAATTGGAACGTACAACGATTGTTGCTGTGAGCAAAACAGCGTCCAAAATAACGACTTACGACGGTGACTGCAAAAACTGTAATATTTATTTTAGTAGAGATTCTTTCCTCTCCAGTTAGAGCCAATTTATACGATGCAATTGATTGCGTGCAATTTTCTTAATTCCCTTTTCAAAGTTGCTTCCAAAGTTATGTCAATTTTTACTGTGACATTTGTTGCACGACAACTGAATGTAAATGAAGCAACAACAAAAAATACATATGAGTGCGAAAACCGTGCCTTCTTTGTTACCCCGTTCGACTCTCTACCCCTTTCGCGGCCAAACAAGAATTGCATATAACATAGTCACTGTGTAAATTGGCTCTTAGTAACGTCACAACTTTGTTTGTTTTTACATTTTAATGTAAAAAAAAAATATTATTACTAGTACATTAGAGAACATAGAGCCATAGAATATTTATATGTTAATTTTACTCATCATATGTGACCTCTCCGAGAAAAGGGACCTAGTGTGTCAAAAAACGGGTTTGGACTTAAGAGTGGATTCTGGTACCTAAAAGGATGTAGAATAAGATGAAATGAGTTCGATTTCTGATAAAAATTTATTTACCCCATAAAAACAAACTTGGGAAAATCGGTAAAAATGAGAACGAGCAGAGCAGCAACAATAGCAAAGGTATTGTCATACTAAAAGCGAAAAAATACGTCACCACATAGGCATGACGTCACCAAAGTCGGCACCCAATCATAACTAACCATACCAAATCGCATCTCCCAACTGAAGGTGTGTTCACAGTGATAATGTGTTATGAAACTTTAAATGCGTTTATCTCAAAACTTAATTTTCACACACTAGGTCCCTTTTCTCGGAGAAGGTCACATATATGTTTTGTTTAATAAAATTTTTAATATGTGTTTTTTTAGGTAATTTACGCTTAAAAATCTGATACAACTTTACAACTTCATTTGCAGTGTTTATTAAATGTTGTATTGTGTATCATAGCATATTAGTCTCAAGTGAATGTCAGTTTTTTTCACTTTTAACTTAATTTTTATTTTTTCTCCTTGTTTCTATAAATTTATAAATAATTTTTTTCATTTTCTATTGACGTTTTACAACAAAATATTTGTGAATATAAATAACAAATCCGAAAAAGAATTAAGTGTATACTTATAAAGTGTATACTTTATATGTGTATACTTATAAAGAGATTGAACGAGAGACAGTGAGAGAGAGTTTTGTTTTTAGAGCATAAAAGAAACACCAATAAGTATTAGACTCTACACCTGACCAAGAATTGGATTAATACCATAAGGAATATATTGTATTCTTGAATAGGTGTTATTTTTAAGACCCAACGGAGTGAATTTTATACTAAACGGGTGTTGTTTTTAAGCTAAGCAAAACTGAAATTTACACCCTTTAGGTGTTATTTTCCATACCATACGGAATGAACTGTATACTAAACGGGTGTTGATTTTAATCTAGGCACCCTTTGACACCTTTTATTTATAAAATTTCACAGAAAATAAATGAAACAAATTTAATTTTGAGTTTTGTAATTTTTAATTTATTTTTTATTTAATAATAAAGTATTCAATATTAGGCTTGCTCTATCAGGTGTTAATAAATCAATCGAAATCAATTACAGCACCGTCCCGATCTCTAAATTGCAGTTCTCTGCTTTCTTCGTCGATGTTCAGCTTGTTTACAACAAAAGTGAAAAAAAGTGTTTTAGAAAAGTATTTAACTGTATTATAAAAGTATTTAACTGTGGGTACGTTCGTAAATGCAGCAAATTTGTGCATCACTGCGGCAGTTATGCCAATTTTTGTTGCTGATGCGTGATCATCTGTTGCAGATGCTTTGCTACTGCTCAACAACTGCGCAGTTTGCTTTTTAGAACGTTTTGCAAAAGATATAATTATGTTCACCGCAATAACATTGACAACTTTTTGTAAACTTATAATAAAAATAGAATTAATAGAAAGATGAAACGACTTTTGATTATTAAAAATCAATTAAAACGAAAAGGAAGACTAATTTTGCACTATTGCACCAGACACTTTAATGATGGCATAGTTGCAAAAATTTGCGCCAGCACTGTCAATTGTTTGCATAAAAAAACGTTTGACGTGAATCAGTGCTGCCAAGTGATGCTTTTTTGAACGTTTTACTTTTATTATGCTGCAGTGATGCGCAACTACTGCATTTACGAACGTACCCTGTATTATAGAAGTATTCAATACTTACTTGAAATTACGATTCTATTGACTTTTCAACAGCGCGGTTGTAAAATAGATAACTTTAACACCGGTATTAATTAACATCGGTATTAATTGTAAGAAATAGAGAAAAAGAGAGAGAGTTTTAAACGAAAACAAGCTAGTTCATGAGATAGAACTTTACACGTGCTTTTAATTCTTTCTAGGTGTTCTTTTTAAACTTGAAGGAATAAAATTGTTTTAAGAGAAAAATTTAATTCCATTTTGGCATTAAAGTTAAACCGAAAGTAATAAAACAAAAATAAAAAAATGTATGACGCCTGTTTCGGTGTTATTGGTAAACTAACGGGATTAGATTTTATGTTTTTTTTGGTGTTATTTCTATTCCAAGTAAGTATTTAAATTTATACCGTATGGTTTCAGATATAAACCATTTAGGTATTAATTTCAAATTTAATTCCAAAGAAGTTAACAATGAACACCGCTAAGTGTACAAATTAAACCAAAACTTTTTACTGTGCAAGTAAATACAGTGACCCACAGCTTATTTCGTATGAGGAACATGTATGAAAAACCAATCATAAAAGTGGTATATTTTATTCTGAACTCTACAAATAAATGATTCAGTTTTGTAGATAATTAAGTCTTCAATATAAAACACCAAAAAATTGTACACAAATATTAAACAAACACATAATTTTTATGTCACAGCTTATTTCGTGTGTTTATTTTTATTCTTATCTTTTTTGAAATAACGGATTCTAAAAACTTACGGTAGATCAAAATATGAACAAAAATGATATCAGAAATAGTGCGTATATCAAAAGTATTAAAATCAGTTATAATTGCGTGGTTTTATAAGATGGGTCGCCGCACTTCAATAGAAAACGTGGGTTAGTTATTAAACACTTCCAAAGTGGGAAAACACAAAATCAAATCGCTGAAATTGTTGATTTAAGTGCATCTACGGTTCAGTATATTATTCAGCGTTTTGTTTGAACAAATCTTGTGCACAACAAAGGAAGAAAGGTCCCAAAAAAATTTGATTGAAAATGATGAGAGGTGGATTTTGCGAAAGATTAAAGAAGATCCCATGATAAGTGTACCAAGGATGTTGAAATGTTTCTCGGAAAAAAATCTCATCCATAAACTGTACCCAGAGTACTTAGAGATGCAAGGCCTTTATTAATAAGCAGAATCAAAAAGTCCGCATACATTTCGCAAAAAGCCATTGAAAAAAGATTTCTTTCTGGAACATAGTAATTTTGCTGATGAGATGAGTGGCACAGTAAAGTCTGAATACCCCCTTGAAAAACGAGGTTGTGAGTTATCTATGAACAATGCAGCTATTAATATAATTTCAAACAATCTAATCTAACAAAAAACAATAAATTCTGACCAGCAATGTTTTTTTCTAAAAATATTTATTAACAAAAATATATAAAATTAATTTTTCAAACACAGAAAAGTCTACATACTTTGTACAATGAATTTATTTCACGTAAAAGTTAATACAAAAAATTACAAAATTTTTACTTTATGGCGCGCATTGGCTTTATTGAATAGCAATTAATCTATTTTTCATGGAATTTACCAATACTTTTGTGTAATTGTTTGAAATTAAATTTCATTCTTCAAGTAGAGCGTTTTTTAGGTCCTGTTTATTCCTAATCGTCCTTTTTTCTAACGACGGTCTAATTCATCCCATAAATTCTCTATGGAGTTCAAATCCGGTGACTGAGGTGGTGAATGAAGTTGATGGGGCACGTTATAGAGTAGCCATTCTTTAACACTACCAGCGGTATGATTTGGGTCGTTATCTTGCTTAAAGTACCAACCTTCTGTAAGACCCAATTTATCCGTATATTGCTTCAGATTATCTTTAAGAATATTTAAGTCTACCATGCGATTCATATTAATATCGATAAATGCTAAATTTACCTATCCAAGCTTCATACCATAATGGAGCCACCACCGTGTTTCACTGTAGAAAAGAAGTTTTTGGGCAATAATGCTTCATTATTTCGACGCCATACTTTTAGCTTTAAATCATAACCAAAAAAGTTGAACTTTAGCCCAAAAACCTTCATCTGCACCAATGTATTTTTTAGGAAATTTGAAATTTTTGCTAATAAAAAAGCCTTCTTTTAAAGCACACGGTTATGAATTTAATTGCATCTCTAACCGTTTCTTGATGTACTGAAGCAATATCCCGGTTTTCCAAAATCTTTGCAATTTCTATTGCCGTAGTTCTTCGATTTTCTTGAACATGCAACAAAGTATGCAGCTTTGCACGTGGAGTCACGATCTACTCCTTGGTTTGTTTTATAAACTTTTTATTTGTTTATATTCCCGAATTATTGTATGAATGCTTGATTTTGGAAGCCCAACTAGTTTTTCAATCTCTTTTAAAGATTTATTTTCTCATGCACTTTAACACTGATTTCTTTACCCATTTTGGTAAAATAAGCACAACTGCAATATTAAGTCCGTTCATTTACTTTTCTCAGTTAAGTCCAATAAGAATTACTCAGTAACAAACTTAAAGATGATACGACCAATTTAATCTCAAAATTAAAATTTTCTAAAAAAGTACGCGAACGGAAAATTTGTAATAATTTACAAGTTCGTTAAACAGCTGATTGTAAAACCAAATGCAAAAATAAATTATAACTGGTCGATATGAAAAAAGAGGATTATTGTTGAAAATTTTAAGCAGAAACATTTTAGAAGGTATTCTTATCTTTTCTATAATTCATTTAACAATATTTGTTGCTTTGCATTTGCATAAAACAACGTAGTTGTAAAACATTTTTATTTGTATTTACAAAAATTTGTCATATGTTTTTCAATCATATGTTTTTTCTGTTTGTAAATTCTTACTGGCAATAATTTGTCCAGTAAAAATTTGCAGAAAGAAGAAAAACTCTTAACATCAAACTGTCACTTTATTCTCTCTTTTTTCCTTATGATTACTGAGTGTTTGTGTAAACGAACGACATCCAGTAAAAATTTTTACAAATTATTGAGTAAACGAACGGAACTATTAACATCGAGCAATTAAACTTCTTTCTAACTAAACAGTATCTAGTAAAGACGCCTAAATTGTTTGGTAGCACTGTTTGAGTACAGAGTTGCATTCTATCTACTTTTCTACATAGACGAATGTAGACTTTTCTGTCTTTGAAAACTGAATTGTATTTATTTTTGTTAATAAATCTCTTCGTAAAAAAAATTTGTCCAAAATTTATTATTTGTTGTTATATTGAATTTGTTTGATATATATTTTAACGCTGCATTGTTTACAGAAAACTCACAACCTTGTTTTTTAAGGGGGTATGCAGACTTTACTGTGCCACTGCATCTGTGGCCGCAACCAAATACTGAGCTGCAAAGGAAGAGTGGACAAAAATATCGACACAATACACTAAAAAGATGGTTGACTCTATGGTATCCAGATTAAAAGCTGTAATAAAGCAAAAAGGCTACCCTATAAAATATTAAATAATTATTTTTTAACTATTTTTATATTTGTTTTATTGTTCTATTGCCATACACGAAATAAGCAGTGACATGAAAATGTTTGCCACTTTACATCATTTAAAAAAAATCGATTTTTTAAATCACTTGAATAAAGTAGGTCATTGCTCGCGTTGAAACTGTTCGTTACATTATTTGAAATTTTATACATACAAATTAGAGTTTCATAAATCAATGCGCTGAAAAATTTATCACTTAAGGTATCAAAATCATCACTTGAATTGTTTGAGCGTTGGTTTGAAATTTTTTTTAAACTATTTAAAAAACAAACAATAATACCCTGGTTATATCCTTCATCATCCGAAGAAAACGAGGTTTTTAAAAGTAACGAGTATATATATATATATATTTTTGATTTTGGTTGTTTTGTTATTTATTTATTTTTTCCATAATTCGTTATACAAGACTATTTATACAATAAAAAAAATCAAATTGTTAATTTTTTTTATTTATTTAATTTTCAATCAGCTGTTAACATTGGTGTTGCCAATAGCAAAAAAGTAACAAATCAAACATAATTTCCATATATGCATAGATGCAGGTAACACTGAAATTATTTTAATTTGATTTGTAAAATTCAATTTATAAACTCACGTTGGCGTTAGAAAGTAAAGTGTAGGTGAAGCATTGACCGCAGGGGATTTACAAAATTTGGGCATATGTATGTGTTCGTTTAGGTTTGCTTTTCAAAAATTGTTCCATGTTGATATTTGTGTAAATTTTTTTGGTGTTTTACATTGAAGACTAAATTATCTACAAAACTGCATCATTGAGAATAAAATATACCACTTTTATGCTTGGTTTTTCAAAAATGTTCCTCACACGAAAAATGCTGTGGGTCACTAAATGTCTTTATAAAAGAATTGATATTATACAGATTTTGTGTAGCATGCGAGAAGTTTAAAAGGTTTAGGGCCGTATGCAAAAAAAATTAACAAAGTTGGGTAAACCATTGTTAAGCAAAATTGCTTAAAGTTGTATCCAAAAACGATTATTAGCTTAACATACTTTTGGTAAACGTTTGGTAACTTTAAATATTTTAAAGTAGAAAGCAACGTACTTTAAACGTATTTTAGTGATATATTGTAAATTAAAATTTTGTGAAAATTTTTAATAAAAATAATAATTTGTGAAATTTAAGAAGAATTGGTAAAATTGTGATTTTTGAAAAATTAGTGTTAATTGTGTATTATTTTTACAAGTATATACTATTATCCAAATCGGAAATTATTATCGGCCAAGAATTTACAAGCCGAGGACTGATAGGTTCTCTCTTCCTGATGGCCAATTTAAAAAAATTTTCGTTTTTACAAACAAACAACAACAAAAAAATTATATAACTGATTAAAACACATCACAAAACAATGTAAATGTACAAATGTTTTAGTGATGTACTTACAATCAAAACAAATCAATACAGCTCGTTATTCGAATACTTAAAACATTTCTAACATAAAAAATCTGGTTAGTTCTTCTCAATTTCCTTAATTTAGTTCATGTTGTGGTTATACTTTATTGAATAAGTAAATCGAAGAAGATTGCGTAAAAAACATATTATTTTATGTTAAAATAATAAGAACCTTTTTATAGATTTAATTACCCGGCTGAATTAATATTCGTTTTAATGCATCGCTAAACATAAAGTGACAAGTGACAAACTATAAATTTCATTAAAACTTTTATTTGTTAAAGTAGGGTTTTTGCATATTTTTAACAAACGTTTGTTAACTAATGTGAAAGTTAAAGCTAAAGTAATTTATTTTTTTGCATACGGCCCTTAACCCATAAAGGCCCAGCGATGCGAAAACGCATCGCATTTTGTAGGGCACCCCGAGAAAAAACGGCTAGGGCTACAGCGATTATCAGCATATTTCCAAAAACTTTAGATTGCATACTACAATATTGCTCATAGGTGTCACTTTGGAGCAAGAGTTCATCTTGGTGAAAAATCCATGTGAAAAGTTTGAAAATACCATTTTTTTTTTTGAGTTTCATAAAATTTCTGCAATTTCTGGAAAAATTTTCAAAATACCAAAACTACTTTTGAATCATACATTGAGATGCTTCGTTTGTGATTTTAGGTCAGTTCCAATACACCCATGTGTTTCAGGTCTTATCCACCTGTCTTCAAAGAGAGTGATGCGAAAACGCATCGCTGGGCCTTAGAGGTATAACTAGTACTAGTGCAGTTTTATTTATTCTAACGGTATTACTTCTTCTTATTTGTTATTATTTGTTGTTATCGGTTGTTTCTTTTATTATTGCCCCTCAAACTGCTGATGTTAGTGCTATTGGCCTTAGTCGAAAAGTAAATTCAGTGTTTATAAAACGTGTTTTTCAGCCGAAATGCCACATCAATACTATTTGAGCATAAAAGAAATCGTCGAAACAATTAATAATCCAGATTCCGACGAAGAACAATCACAAGAAATACGAAATGCCGAGGAAATTGATATAGTTGCTTTGCCACCAAGCACTGTCGACGAAAGAAGCGACATGGAAGACGTGGATGATAAAGTTCAAGAAATACAGCCATCGAATGTGAACACTCTACCATTAGATATTGCTGGTGAGATCGAAGTTCAATGGCGTGCTGCTGTTTCTATTACTACGAATCAATCGGAAACAAAAACTGCAACCATGAACAGACCAATTTTTGTTACACAAAAGCCCAATTGGAAAAACATGACATGTCGTGTTCGACAAATGTCCAGATGATGTGTCTGCTGCAAAACAACCAGGAAAATGTTCATCAAAGGAAAACCAATTCGATTCGGTTTCAAATATTGGGACCTATGCTCAAGTGAAGGTAAGTTATGCAACCAAAGGGGCAGTCAAAAAGAGCAAAGAGGCCAAAAACTGCAACAGATGAAGGAAGTCCTCCATCAACTACTACTCTTCAGCCCAAGAACGTTATAAGCAAGAAACCAAAAGGCTCTTTCGATGCGTGTTACGATTCAAATAATAATGTATTCGCCATTCGTTGGAATGATAATGCAATCGTTTCAATGCTCTCAAACTATCTATCTCACGCTCCAATACGAGGCGGTGTGCATTAGAGCATTGCACAGGTCAGTCAATATACGAATGTTCCAAATGCAAACGAGCGCTTCATACGCAGTGCTTCGCAGAATTCCATGAAACAGCAGTTTCTAAAACACCTCGATCAAAGAGCGTTGGCGAGCGTAAATAAAACGTATATATCTGGAATTTAATTATAATGCATTTGCTTTTCTTTGTAAATGAAATAAAATATAATTTTTCTTGTTTTTCACATATTATTTTTACTTTCGTATATCACTAAGGCCCATTGATGCGTTTTCGCATCATCGCCCCCTGGCTCCCCTGCGCACCTGGAAGATTAAGGTAACTATTTTTTTTCTTAATTAGACCATGGGGACTTCAGATATAATACCCATTTTTTTCTATGGAGGCTCCTAATATGGTCGGGCCTTAATGGGTTAATCTCAACTAGCATTATTTCTAACATTAAAATTATCAATAATTTTTAATACTTTTTACATTTAATCAGATTTTGGTAGTGGATAAATTCAGAGCTTGAAAAAGAAGATAGTTCTTTCGGTGGATCAATTCGTATAGGAATTTACTCATTTTATGAATCAGTGAATAATTTATAATTAGTTTAAATCATTGATTTGATATTGAGTAAAGTGATTTGAATTTTCATTGGAATTTTCATTGGAACTATTTGGCTATTTCTCCTCTTCTTCATAAATTGCATCCACTGAGGAGTGATAACGTGTTAAAAACGACAGCTGTCATTAATATTACATACACAGTGTTGCCACCTAATTTTTCACAAACCAAGTATAACTCTGCCAGGCTAAAGCTGAAAGTCCATACCACGCGTTTACGCGTCAATGCTTTGTACGCGTCAACGCTTTAAACGCTTTACTGAAATGCAAGTTACATACGACGCTTTTAACGCTTTTGTTTTGATCAGCTTAAGCGTAAATTGGTTGAATAAAATAAATTTAAAATAAAGAACTTCGTGTTTTTTTATAGCTTCAGTAGTTTTTAAAATAAAAATAACCTATCAAAACCAGCTGATCTGTTCATACGCTGCTTATGACGCTTACAAAAGTAGAAAGTAGACCTACTTTACGCGTCATACGCTTCAAGGCATTCTACGCTTTGGTACTATGTAACTTGCAGCATACAATCACACTGATTCTACTTTTTTGACAACCGCGTATGACGCGAAGAAGCGCAGCATGCGTGGTATGGACTTTTAGCTTAATAGCACGCACGTAAATTCTACATACACCAAAAATTGTGCAAGAGATTCGGCACCAACAAGGACTTGTCCCAAAAATCATGGTATGCACGATGGTAGCTGATGGCATGAAGATTTTCAAAATATTTTTTGCAAATTTTCAAAAAGAACAGTTTTTGAGAAAATTTTCTTTTTTATGAAAATTTTTATTTTTTAGTTTTGGTTCCAGAAACTCATGGGGGAAGATTGCGATAAAACTAGGACTTGTCCTTGAAACCGTGAAACGCGCAATGGTAGCTGTTAGTATGAGAATTCTAAAAATCTTTATTGCAAATTTTCAAAAAGAACAGTTTTTGAGAAAATTGCACTTTTTATGAACATTTTTACTTTTTAGTTCTGGTACCAGAAATACATGGGGGTAGATTGCGCTAAAACTAGGACTTGTCCTAAAAATCGTGAAACGAACAAAGGTAGCTGTTGGTATGAGGATTCTAAAAATCTATATTGCATATTTTCAAAGAGCAGTTTTTAAGAAAATTTCACTTTTTTTAACATTTTTATTTTATAGTTGTGGTACCAGAAATCCATGGGGGTAGATTCCGCTAAAACTATGACTTGTCCTAAAAATCGTGAAACGCACAATGGTAGCTGTTGGTATGAAGATTCTAAATATCTTTATTGCAAATTTTCAAAGAGAACAGTTTTTAAGAAAATTGCACTTTTTTATGATCATTTTTATTTTTTAGTTTTGGTACTAGAAACACATGGGGGAAGATTGCGCTAAAACTAGGACTTGTCCTAAAAATCGTGAAACGCACAAAGATAGCTGTTGGTATGAGGATTCTAAAAATCTTTATTGCAAATTTTCAAAAAGAACATTTTTTGAGAAAATTTCACTTTTATGTGAACATTTTTATTTTTTAGTTCTGGTACCAGAAATCAATCCATGGGGGAAGATTGCGCTAAAACTAGGACTTGTCCTAAAAATCGTGAAACGCACAATGGTAGCTGTTGGTATGAGGATTCTAAAATTATATATTGCTAATTTTGAAAATGAACAGTTTCTGAGAAAATTGCACTTTTTTGTTAAGAAACGCAATAATTCCATATTCGATAATTTCCACCTGTGAGCTACATAAAAGCAGTAGAATAGCGGGAAATGTTAAAGAGTAATATTTGGGTATGTTTTGTAAATTTACCACAGTATTACCCGATGGATTTTGTAAAATTGTATGTGAAATTATCAAAAGTTCAAAAATTACCCACGACTTTAATGTTTTTAATGAATAAATATATAAAATTTTTCGACCGATATTAATAGATTATATGTACATATTATCTATTAATATCGGTCGAAAAGTTTTATATATTTATTCATATAAAAGTTTTAGTTTCTGTTCAGTAACAATATTTTCTAATATAAGTTAAAAAAAAATGTATTTATTCAATAAAAACAAAATTTATGTACCATTTGTCTATTTAAGAATTTAATATTAAAAATGTACTTATTTGTAGAGCTTTTTATATCAGGAACTAATTAGGTTAACTTTTTTATTTTAATTTATTCATTAAAAATATTAACGTCGTGGGTAATTTCTGAACTTTTGATGATTTTACATACAATTGTACTAATTCTATCTGGTAGCACTGTGGTATATTAACAAAATATTCACTGAACATACCCAAATATTAGTTTTTGGACGTGGCATTTCGCGACTGAATATCGATTTCGTCAACATTGTTCCCAGCCAAACATTTCCCGCTACTCTATCGCTTTTATGTAGCTCACAGCGGGGAAAAACAGTTTCGAATATGGAATTATTGGGGTTTTTTAACAAAGAATAAAAAAGTGCAATTTTCTCAAAAACTGTTCTTTTTGCACATTTGCAATAAAGCTTTTTAGAATCCTCATACCAACAGCTACTATTGTGCGTTTCACGATTTTTAGGACAAGTCCTAGTTTTAGCGCAATCTACCCCCATGGATTTCTGGTACCACAACTGTAAAATAAATATGTTCATAAAAAAGTGCAATTTTCTCAAAAACTGTTCTTTTTGAAAATTTGCAATAAAGATTTTTAGAATCCTCATACCAACAGCTACCATTGTGCATACCATGATTTTTGGGACAAGTCCTTGTTGGTGCCGAATCTCTTGCAGAATTTTTGGTGTATGTAGAATTTTCATTGGAACTATTTGGCTATTTCTCCTCTTCTTCATAAATTGCATGCACTGAGGAGTGATAACGTGTTAAAAACGACAGCTGTCATTAATATTACATACACAGTGTTGCCACCTAATTTTTCACAAACCAAGGATAACTCTGCCAGGCTAATGGCACGCACGTGAAATTTCATGTAACAATATAAAATAATTAAAATCAAGTGACATCGTCTTCAAGTTTTAATAAAATTTTAAGAGTCATGTTCACTATTGATCGAAAAATTTTGATAATTATGTTATTTTTTTAGAATTTTAATGGAAAATTTACGATATAATTTTTATAAAACAAAAATTTATTAAATTATAATTGATTCACTATGATTGATCAATTATGATTGATTCTAATGGGTTGCTTTTCTGACTGATCGGACTTTTAATTTAACTTTGTCCATTTAGTTTTTGTCTCATACATTTTTATTCTACGGCTGGGGAGCCAACAAGTCTAATTTTATGGTGTGTTATATAATTTTTATTTTTTATGCATATATTTTTTATTGTATATGTATTCTTTTTATATAGTTTTAAGTTCCTTCTCAGGTTTTTTTTTTGCTATGTAATACGTTTTTTCGCCTGGATGGCTTTTGTATTACTCTATGAACTAATAAATAAAAAAATAAAACGTGAGTTTGGTTAAATTGAGTTTAAAAAAAGAAAGAAAATACCTTGGCAAGCATTTTTACCATTATAATTAAACTTGATTTTGTCGGCAAGAAGGTTAAACCTATTTGTTGTTAATAAGACTTCCAAATTTTATATTCTTTTTTTTTGACAGGGTTTTAGTAAAAGAAATTAAACTTTATGTTAATTGATTTCATGAGTCAGCAACAACTTTACGGACGCTTGTGTTTTGAATGTCTAAAATTTTATCAGGAATTCGCAACAGCTAAGGGTGACCCTAATAAACATTAAATAGCAGTACAATATAACTGTACAGTTTTTACAGTTACATATAAGAATAATTTCATCAGCTATATTCACTCTATATCCCACTGTGCGAATTTGCATATCCACAAATAACATTATATAGTGCCATCCCTGACATCAATCATAACATATGATTGACTATGGTGAATATTTTATTATTGCACTATTCTAATTCTTTAAGTACATATAAGACTAGATGATAAATAAAGAGGAGTGGAGTTTGACTGTGACCTTTAACGAGTGCGTTTCATTTTAATTAATCTCGTTAGTTGGTCGTTTGCCAAAACGATCTATTATATGGCGACTGTGACAGCGAAAAAAAAAACTTTTATATATTGAAAAAATATTTTACAACAATTAACTAAACGAAACAAACATTGTGAAACTTAAAAATGAAGAAAAAAAAGAAAAAATTAACTAATCTTTAAAGAAAAAACTCCAAAAAAAATTATATGAATTATACAAAACCATTTTTTTTAAAAACAAATAAAAACAAAAATGTGTTTAAAAACTCCAAAATAAAAAATAAAAATGTGTTTAAAAACTAAAAAAAAATGTTTTTCAATTTAGTGAAGAAACACAAAAACATAAACTTAAAAAGTTAAAAAAAAACGTGTAAAGACACTACAACATACACGTTAACAAAAAAAAATTGAAAAAGCACATGATGCAATAATGTCAATTACACCATGGTAACAACATACAAATAAAAAATAAACTAAAATCATAAAAAATATGTAAAATTAAAAATTTTATAAAAAAATACGTGTTTCTAAATACAAAAAAAAATAGTCTTAAACACCCTTTATAACACAAAAAAAAACAATAAAAATGGTACAGTTTCGGAAAAATTACAAAACAAAAAAAAAATTAAAATAAAACTTAAATCTAAGAACAACAACAATAAAAGTTATACTTTTTTTTTTAAACAATATCATAAGAATGCAAAATATAATATCCAAAAGAAATAGAAACAACAACATGGAAAAAAAGGCAAAATTAACAGTTACATATTTAAACAAAAAATAGAAATAACAATATGAAAAAAATGCAAAATTAACAGTTACATATTAAAAAAAAAAGTGGCCTGGTAACAAAACGCTTAAAAAAAGTGACATTGAAATCCAAAAAAAATAAGAAACAACAAAAATTTATTACAGTTAACTTCAAAAAAGAAAAGATCAAGAAAAAGTTAAAACAAAATCAGGCGACATTGGAAAAAACATGCATAAAGGAAAAAAGCAAGAAAAAATAGTTTAACCCTCGAAGTGGCACATGGTTCTGGCCAGACATATTTAATTCTCATGCTTCAATTTAGCATACTTCTATTTTAGGTACATGGCTGTAATTTCAGGTAATCTCCCAAAATATTGTTGGCTTTCGATGTATAAATTAATAATTGAAAAAAAGTCCTTGGAACAGGACAAAAAAGCCAAATAAAAAATCTTCACCTTACTTTTGGTACATGGTGTCTGGCCAGACCCCTATGCATTTTGTATGAACGCATAGGCAAAGCACATGGCACGAGTTGGAAATTTGTATTTACTTTATTCTTTTATGCTTCTTTCTTTCTTCTGATTTTGTTTGTGAGTTAGTTATTCATTGAACGTTGAACAGTAGATTTGTTGCGTTGTTAGTATATTATGGCTGATGAACTGGAATTTATTTATAATACACGCTTGCGTAGCGCGAATTTGCAACCCCAATTGTCAGAGGCATTAGTGCGTGATTTTCAAAGTCAGGTAGAAGCTGATGAAAATTATGATGTTTTTGAAAACGATGGTGACGACACTGCTGATTATGTGCCAGAAGATGATGCATCAGACATAGAAAATGATTTGGAAATTGAACCTAACGAACTTTATGATAGTGATGAAGACGTAGATGAAGAAGAAGAAAGTGGAAATGATGCTGAAGCAGCAAATGAAGTCGACTCAGGCTGTTTTTATGGTAAAGACGGTACTAAATGGAACGAAACTGAACCCCCTGCATCTCGTTTGCGCCAGTATAATATCATGCGTTTTCGATCTGGCTTCTGGTCTCAGCCATAATAATATGCAAGACTCCAGTATATTGTGGCGTTCTGATTCGCTGCCCATATTCCGTGCGGCTATGTCGCACAAACGATTCATTTCTCTGTCCAGATATATTCGTTTCGATAATAGTCGTACGCGGGCATTCCGACAGCAAACAGATAAAGCAGCTCCTATCCGGGACCTTTGGAATTTTCTCAATGAAAATCTGCAAAATTATTATGAACCTTATGAAAATATCACCATCGATGAGCAGTTGTTTCCGTATCGTGGGCGCACAAAGTTCACCCAATATATCCCATCAAAACCTGCAAGGTATGGGATCAAAGTTTGGTGGGCATGCGATGCTAAGACTAAATTTCCATTGAAAGGAAAACTATACACTGGAAAGGAAGGAGACAATCGGGAGATAAATCAAGGTAAAAACGTTCTAATGTATTTCGCAAATTGTTACGCAAACAGCGGCAAAACAATTATTTCTGATAATTTTTTCACCTCATTGAACGGCGCTAAACGACTGGCTGCTATGGGACTGACATTTGTTGGCACCATTCGAGCAAACAAAAGATGTCTTCCTAAGGAAGTTATGAAGAGCACCAGACGACCAATTCTTTCAAGTGTGTTTGGTTTTCATGAAAATCTTGTTGCACTTTGCAGCTACGTGCATTACACGAAATATGTTGAAGGCGTAGCCATGAAACCGGAAGCAATTTTATTTTATAATTCAACTAAAGCCGGAGTCGATACGATGGATCAAATGCTAACTCATTACACAACAAAACGGTCAACCAGGCGCTGGACATACGCGTTTTTCTGCAACATGATTGATGTGATGGCATTGGCAAGTTACATTATATGTAAGCTAAATGATGAAAATACAAGAAAAGAAAGAAGACGCATATTTTTATATAAACTGGCAAAGCAATTGGTACTGGCCAACGTTGAAAATCGCATCAATAATCCGCACATTGTGGCTCAACCAACAACTCGTATAGCATTTGAAGCGTACTTTGGCAGACCTCTCAATATAGCAAACCGTAATGTTGCTTCACGCAGTGGTCCCGACACACTAGCTGCCAAAAAAGATTGCAGAATTTGCCTGCAGCAAGGTGACAAAATACGCAAATGCAACAATCCTGTTTGTCAGCAACATTCAAAAGTAGATTATTTATGTTTTTGTTGCCTTCCGCAAAATTCTGAATAAAAAAATCAATGTATTCTTCATAATAATTTTCTATTTTGTCATAAACATTTATTACTTTACCCATAATAAAGAGAAATATATATAGAACAAAAAAATTGTTGCCCTTTTCATTCCAAAGCTAATAACATAGTAAAAAGAAATAGAAACACAAAATATAACAAATATTTTCCTATCTTAGTAAAAAATTTAACGGCAAAAAGCCCTTATTTCCATACAAATGCATGTAAATGTATAGGGGTCTGGCCAGACACTATTTGCCAGAACTAAGGGCTCAAAATATATGCCTGACGAAGGGTTAAAAGAACACAAAACAACAAAAAAATAGACATGGAAAAAGCACATTGCAATTATATTGACAACAACAAATACAACTCTAAAATAACAACAATATATCAACAAATATAACAACAATAATGAACATGAGAAAACAACAGAAATGGAAAATAATTTAGCACAGCCATAACAACAATCAATAACAAGAAGTTCTTTCGCATCAAAATAACAATTTAATTCGTAAATATTTGAAATTAATTATGTTAAGTTATGTATTCTCAACTATTTTAAATATAGTATTATTAAATTGTCTATTTAATAACTTATTTTTTTACATAATTTTTTAAAACATTAACCTATATTTACACATATTACTACAAATTGCATATAAACAAAAAAAAAAATCAAGCAAACAAATTGTAATTATTTACATTTATTTTATATAATTATTTTTCTACACACACCTAATTATTCCATTCACTATAATATAAAACTAATGAAAAATGAAATTAATGAAATTTAAACAAAAAAAAAAAAAATAATATTTTTATAAATTAGTTTCTCTTTAAAAACAAATATTTTCAATATTTTACAAACATATTTTTCTCTTATTTGTTTAAAATATTTAACATATTTACTTCATATATTCGATATCTCCTATAAGAAGAATTTTCTCGTTTCTTTACATTATTTTTTTATTTAAAAATGTAACTTTTAAACTTCAACCTCAAGGTGCTAAACACTACATTGAGTAAGCAGTGAATATATGCATTAAAAGTGAATCAACTTTTAGATATTTACATTGAGAAAAAATCAAAAATGTATTGTTACTAATGGAAAAAAAGCATTCAAATTTTGTTGAAAGTGCTAAGTTGACAACACTGAATAAATATAAAATACAAAATTAACAGCGGTATTCATAAAAATTTTAAACAGTATTTCAAATCAATTTTAAGCAAAATTTGCTAAAATTGTATTCATAAACGAATTTTAGCTTAAAAAACTTTTTTAAACCTTGTTTAAATAAACGAATTTTAAAATTGGTTCGACCCTATTTTAAACCTATTTTAAGATGACATTCTTGCTTTGTGTTTATTTCCATTTAAAACATTTTTGCAAAAAATTGTCATTTAAACAAAAGAAGTTATTTGTTTTTGTCTAATAAATAATGGACCCTCTATATTTGATGAAAAGAATTGGTAAGAACCATTTTTATATGAAAAATTTGATATTTTTAATTGTATTTTGTTTATAATAGAAACTATTGCCCAAATTTCAAACAATCGTCAGACGAAAATTTACAAAAAGAGGAGCGACCCGTTTTCGAATCCGGATAAAAAATTTAAGCAAAAATAATAATATTTTTGGATATTATTTATTGTGTTTTATAGTGGTGTGTTGTTTAATCAAAACAAAGAAAATAAAACCGGTTATTTGAATACTTTTTTATCTACAATAAAATCATTATCTATGTAACACCTTTATTGGGCATTTTGTTTTGACTCTTTTTTCTTTTTTTAGTTAATAAACAATTTTTCATAAATTTTTTCTTTTATAAAAACAATATTTTTCTGAAAAACGACAAAAAAGAGATAGAAACGAGTACCGTATGGTTTAGTAATCATTGATTTGCATCATTACGATTAATATGACAAATAAAAAAATACAGTGCTGCCATTTTCAAGTTAAAAAATCATTAAATCGTTTATTAGTTAAAATACTGATTATGAATACGAATTTTTAATAAACCTTTTTTATGCTTAAAATGTTTTTTAACTAAAATGCATTTGAAACTTGAATTAAGATTTTTTTATGAATACCGCTGTAATAATATAACATTTCAATTTTACAGATCCTTAAATACATAGAAACTTTTAAAACACGAAAATATCAAAAATACAGAATCAACAACATTAAAATTTTTACAGAAGTTTAATTACATATAATCTTTTAAAACACAAAAAGAAATAGAGAATCCAAACATTAAATAAACAAATTTACTCTCTTTACAAATAAACATACAATGAAAAAATGAAAAATTAATAATTATATTTTCTCATATTTAAAAACTATATTGGCAATTACTAAAACTAAACGAAAATTTCCTTCTTTTTTCTAAAATCGATATTTGAAATTTCTTAAAAAAAAATTAACTAAAAGCTCATTGGAAATTAATAAATGTCAGATTTTGAAATTGACAAATTTAAAGAATTACAATATAACTTTTATAAAATTGTAAAAATAATTCTACAAAACAGACCATTGTCGACAAATCTAACTAAAATACATGAATATATTGTTACGATTTTACCCTTTATAAAATCGTTGATTTATTTACCTTTTAAATAAATCGAGTTCTTTCTATATTGCAAATAATAAACACCGTTTGAAATTATTTATATCTATTTATTTATAACCGTCACTAAAAATAACAGAAATACACTTTAACAGCACACTTTATTTACACAATTTAGATAAAATAAACGTTAGCCACATTTTAGTTCTTCACACTTTGCGTTTTACTTATAAACTGAACTACTTTGCCACCCTGCTGGCGTTTTTATATATGCGGGTTAAAATAACTGGAATATGGCAGCATCGTCTGGAAGCTGCACGCTGGCAACTTTGGGAATGTTCTTTTACAGTTTGACATAAGAAACATTAGTTATGGTAAAGGGTTGCCATTTAATTGTTTTACATTTCAGGGCTAACATATGGGGATTTGCATTTCTACGATTAAATGGAATTTCTGTAACACTGCCGCCCACTTAAGTCTGTTCGTCCCGAACAGACATAGTTTTCCCCTTCCCATAATCAGCTAGTCGTTCCAGATGCACAACCTTCATCTTAGATTTTGGGCTCTGATATTTCTGTATTCTATAGACCACGTCATTTAACCTTTTAATCACCCTGTAGGGTCCTTCCCAATGCGTTTGTAGTTTGGGAGATAATCCTTTCCATCGTTGCGGGTTAAACAGCAGAACCAACTCGCCCTCATTAAATCCTTCAGAATTCGCTGCTCGATCGTACCTCGCCTTCATCTTGTCGCTCACCATTTTAATTCGATTGCGGATGAACTCCTGACGTTTGTTGAGGTCTTCTTGTTCCCGGGAAGAGATGTGGCTTTTACTGTCTGTTGCGGCGGGCTTAACACCAAGTTCCAAATCGCCAGGCAATTTTAGTTCCGTTCCAAAGATTGTTCTTACTGGTCCTTTGGCTGCGATGCATTGCGCGCAATTTGCTACCCAATTGCCTACAGCTTGTTGACAGCCCACCCAGTAAAACCGTTGTTTTAACTTCTCTATAGATTTTGTGATACCAAGATGACCACCACTGGGACCTTCATGGAACTCTCTCAATACCTCGTTTATTCTAGACGCCGGCACCACAATTAAATTGGCCACGTTTTTGCCGTCAGCACTTTCCCATGTACGGTATAAGCAACCATTTAACACTTGCAGGCTATTCCACTGGGCCCAATATGCCTTCATCAACGGACTTTCAGCTGATATCTGCTCGCGGGTAGGCCTTCTGTTTTCTTCTTTGGCTGATAAAATCTTCGCTAACATGAGGTCGCTCCGTTGCGCCGCTGACCAGGCTTCACTCGACTCGATATGCGTTTGTCGGATGTCCACGATACGGTCTTTTCCTTTAGCCTTTGAACTGTGCCTGCCATGTTTCCTACCCTTGCTGTGCTCAATGGTAACCGGTTTTCTTACTTGAGCCTTGTGCTCATATCCAACATCAAGGGGTATTTCAACATTCCGCCAAATCATAACTTTTTGCCCCATATGCAGATTAATGCCGTGACTAATCATGAAATCTGCTCCAATGATTACTTCATCCACAATATCGGCAACAATAAATACATGATTGACGCTTATGTTGGAAATCGTTAGTTTTACATTCACTTTGCCATAGACAGTACCCGTTTCCCCAGTAGCTGTGCGCAGTCTCACGCCATACCATGGTTCAATTGCCTCCTTAACTAAATCGGGTCTGATGACAGACTGTGATGCTCCTGTGTCTATAGTGCAAATGTGCTTTCTGCCGTTGATATATCCGCAAGCAGTAAGACTGCTTTTTTCCTGCTGTATTCCAGATATGGAGATTGTGGGGCCCTCACTTGCACAAGTTGGATCGTGCGCCGCAGTGCTAGCTCTTTTAAATTTTAACGGTGAGCCCTGGGTTAATCGGCGATCGGCCCGAAGGCTCTTCCTTGGTGCTTTGCAGTTTCGCTGAAAGTGTCCCATTTTACCGCAGTTGTAGCATTTGTCCTTCGATTTGCCTCGCTTTTCACCTAATGCCTTCAGAACTGCCTCTTTTAGCTTTCTTAACATGGTACTTATATCTTCCTCTTTTTCAGCGGTAACTTCGAGGTTTCGCACATTAAATATTTGCGGCTTAGCAATTATTTTCGCAGTCTCCTGTGACAGCGCAAATGAAACAGTTTCCGCAAAAGATGATTTTCGTGTAGCACACACCGCGTACTTTACATCAGGATCATGAATTCCCTTCACGAATGCTTCAATTTTGAATTTATCTAATAATGGATGATTTGCGCCCGGATACGACAGCTGCACCAACCGCTCAATTTCTGTTGCAAAATATTGCAAGGACTCATTTGCTTTCTGAAGTCTACCTCTAAGTTCCATTCGATAAATTTCTTTTTTGTGTTCGCCACCATACTCCATAGCTTTTTCTTCAATGTTCCACATATTTCTGGCGGCAACTGTCTCGAACTGGAACTTAAAAACATTAAATGGTACGCTGCCGTCAAAAGTAGGGGCCTTTGCTCTACCAGAACTTTCCTGAATAATTCGTACTGGGCCCTCTTGACATTGAGAATTATTTATTTTACTTTCCAGATCTTGCAGTTTTTTCTCAACGTCATTCTCCAAGTCAGAAACTCGTTTTTCAACCACAGAAATTTTTTCATTAGTAGCTTTAGAAGTTTCCTGAAGCTTTTCTTCCACCTTAACTAACAATTTCTCGTTGTCTGCTCTCGATGTTTCTAGCAGTTCCGTTTTCATCTTAGCCAACAGTTTCTCGTTGTCTGCTCTCGAAGTTTCCTGAAGTTTTGCTAACAATTTTTCGTTGTCTGCTCTAGAAGTTTCTAACATTTTCATGTTGTCTGCTCTAGACGTTTCGAACAGTTTCTCATTTTCTGCTCTGGAAGCTTCTAACATTTTCATGTTGTCTGCTCTAGACGTTTCGAACAGTTTCTCATTTTCTGCTCTGGAAGCTTCTAACATTTTCATGTTGTCTGCTCTAGAAGCTTCTAACATTTTTATGTTGTCTGCTCTAGAAGCTTCTAGCTTTTCCATCATAGCAGCCAACATTACGTTTAACTCCATATTACCTTCAGTTTTACGAGTACTAACCTCCATTGCTTCTTTATCATCAAATTCGTAAGTTGCAATGTCAATGTTACGCCGCTCAAATTCCTCTATGAGCCTCTTTTGCAATTCGACCTTATTTCCTGCTGTGGGTAGCGCCAATTTGCTCAATTCCTTCTTGAGCTGTTCCACCTTAAGCTCCTCCAATTTCATGACTGCTTATTATTTTGCAATCCCACTTCTGACACCAATTGTTACGATTTTACCCTTTATAAAATCGTTGGTTTATTTACCTTTTAAATAAATCGCGTTCTTTCTATATTGCAAATAATAAACACCGTTTGAAGTTATTTATAGCTCTATTTATTTATAACCGTCACTAAAAATAACAGAAATACACTTTATTTACACAATTTAGATAAAATAAACGTTAGCCACACTTTAGTTCTTCACACTTTGCGTTTTACTTATAAACTGAACTACTTTGCCACCCGGCTGGCGTTTTTATATATGCGGGTTAAAATAACTAGAATATGGCAGCATCGTCTGGAAGCTGCACACTGGCAACTTTGAGAATGCTCTTTTACAGTTTGACATAATAAACATTAGTTATGGTAAAGGGCTGCCATTTAATTGTTTTACATTTCAGGGCTAACATATAGGGATTTGCATTCCTACGATTTAATGGAATTTCTGTAACAATATTAAACTTTTAATAGAAAATTACAATTCAATTTTGATTTACGCAAATAATAGTTCAAAAGGTGTGCCACAACTTGTCAAAACTCCAATTTTTAAAAAAATTTATCATTGTAGACAAAAATTAATTCAATGTTTTTCTAAGCTCGGTTGTAACATTAAAGTACCGGAAAATTTTAATTCATTTACACTTATCGATGAAAACGTTATGATAGACAGCAAAGAAGAAGAATCTAAACATAGCAATTTAGGAATTTTACAAAATATTATTAGTGAAAATATTTCAGAAAAAGACACCAAAATGGCGACAATTGACCAAAAAAGATCTTTTATAAGTATGTGTGCTTCGATTATTCCAGAGAACTATGACGGAAATCCTTTAACGCTACAATCATTTTTGGACAAAATGGACTTGATCGAAGATCTGACAGAACCAAATTTACAAACAACTTTTCTTAATTCTATTAAGTCGAAACTCGATGCAAAGGCTCGATAGGCATTGCCTGATAATATAAGTACGGTAGACGACATTAAAAGGGCTTTGAAGGAGAGAATAAAACCAAATACTTGCAATGACAACTCGCTCAATGTCCAAAGACACAAATAATAATAACATTAATTTAAAACAATCTCCCGAAGAACAAAACAATTCCAAACTTAAAATTTACGATAAATTCTCACACGATTTTTATAAAAATATTCCAAAAATTAGAACACAAATAATAAATATTGATGAAAACATTAAAATATTGCGCATAAACTTTTATAAAAAATTCAAAAAATTACTGTTCGTTAATTTTAAGTTTGTTAACGAAACAACAAGTTTAGACTATTTGCTTTCGAGGCTACAAAATAAAGCCAACAATCACAAAATTTACGTAACAGAATGGCTAAAAGATGACTTATTTTTTACAATTTATACAATGCAAGAATTAAAAGATTACGGTACCAAAATATTAAATACTTTTGAAATTATTTTAACAGAACCAATTGAAACAATAACGGAAGAAACCGAAAAAGAAAAATTAATGAGAATTTATCATGAGGATCCACTCATGGGAGGACATTGCGGACAGAAAAAACTTTACGCGAAAATTAGAACAAAGTATAACTGGAAAAGAATGACAAGAGATTTTGCGAAGTTTGTGAGAAATTGTACAAAATGTAATTTAAATAAGGTAAAACCATCAAATATAAAAAAACTAGTTTTGACGCCTACTCCAAGTAAGGCATTTGACATTGTTGTATTAGATACGATAGGCCCGTTACCACAATCAAATTATGGAAATAAATACGCAATAACATTGATATGTGATTTATCTAAATATTTAGTAACAATAGCAATACCGGACAAGTCAGCAAAAACTGTCGCTCGTGCAATATTCGAAAATTTTATTCTAGTTTATGGAAAAATGAAAATTTTAAAATCGGATCTAGGAACAGAATTTAAAAACGAAATAGTTTCCGAACTTTGTAAATTTTTACAAATTGAATTGACATTTTCGACTAGTTATCATCACCAGACGTTAGGAACAGTGGAACGCAACCACAGAGTTTTTAATGAATACATTCGAGCATACATTAGTGAAAACATATCCGATTGAGATACTTATCTGAAATACTTTACTTTTTATAACACATCAACAAATACAGTTTTTGACAACAAGTTAACACCATTTGAATTAATTTTTGGTAAAAACGTAACAATGCCTAATGAAACAAATAACAATTAAGAACCAATTTACAATATTGAAAATTATAGTAAGGAAATTAAATTCAGATTACAAAAAACTAATTTGATTGCAAAACAATTATTAAATAAACATAAACAAAGAAATAAAACTTTTTATGATAAACTTGCCAAACCAATTAATTTACAAATAAATGATTCTGTAGTTCTTCAAAAAGAACCATATGAAAAACATAAGAGTATTTATAAAGGCCCATACATTGTAAAAAATATTGATGGAGTCAATGTAACAATTTATAATAAACTAACAAAACAAGAAAAAATTGTACACAAAAACAGAGTAAGAAAATCTTAAACAAAAAAAAGCAATTATATATTTTATATTATTTATCAAAA
Organism: Eustalomyia histrio; assembly: GCA_949748255.1. Classification (NCBI taxonomy): domain Eukaryota; kingdom Metazoa; phylum Arthropoda; class Insecta; order Diptera; family Anthomyiidae; genus Eustalomyia; species Eustalomyia histrio. The sequence continues at coordinate 121,899,545 of OX456525.1, read as the reverse complement.
TTTTTTATTGAAAAACAAAACCAATTTATGTATACATTAATATTTTTATAATTAATATATCCATATATAAACATAAGAAAAATATATTAAAAAAAAACATATTTAATTTGAAAAAAAAAACAATATATTTTGAAAAATAATAAACATATAAGATAAAAATCATGAAATAACCAAGACTGATCACCTTGATTATTTCATCATTTTTGTGAAAAAGGGAGAAATATCCAGTAAAAAAAAACAATTTTTGATATACATATTACATTTAACATTTAAATTAATTAATATATTTTTCTTCTTAATAAAAAGGGAGGTATAGTGCCATCCCTGACATCAATCATAACATATGATTGACTATGGTGAATATTTTATTATTGCACTATTCTAACAGCGGTATTCATAAAAAAATCTTAATTCAAGTTTCAAATGCATTTTAGTTAAAAAACATTTTAAGCCTAAAAAAGGTTTATTAAAAATTCGTATTCATAATCAGTATTTTAACTAATAAACGATTTAATGATTTTTTAACTTGAAAATGGCAGCACTGTATTTTTTTATTTGTCATATTAATCGTAATGATGCAAATAAATGATTACTAAACCATACGGTACTCGTTTCTATCTATTTTTTTTTTGTCGTTTTTCAGAAAAATATTGTTTTTATAAAACAAAAAATTTATGAAAAATTGTTTATTAACTAAAAAAAGAAAAAGAGTCAAAACAAAATGCCCAATAAAGGTGTTACATAGATAATGATTTTATTGTAGATAAAAAAGTATTCAAATAACCGGTTTTATTTTCTTTGTTTTGATTAAACAACACACCACTATAAAACACAATAAATAATATCCAAAAATATTATTATTTTTGCTTAAATTTTTTATCCGGAATTGAAAACGGGTCGCTCCTCTTTTTGTGAATTTTCGTCTGACGATTGTTTGAAATTTGGGCAATAGTTTCTATTATAAACAAAATACAATTAAAAATATTAAATTTTCCATATAAAAATGGTTCTTACCAATTCTTTTCATCAAATATAGAGGGTCCATTATTTATTAAACAAAAACAAATAACTTCTTTTGTTCAAATGACAATTTTTTGCAAAAATGTTTTAAATGGAAATAAACACAAAGCAAGAATGTCATCTTAAAATAGGTTTAAAATAGGGTCGAACCAATTATAAAATTCGTTTATTTAAACAAGGTTTAAAAAAGGTATTTTAAGCTAAAATTCGTTTATGAATACAATTTTAGCAAATTTTGCTTAAAATTGATTTGAAATACTGTTTAAAATTTTTATGAATACCGCTGTAATTCTTTAAGTACATATAAGACCAGATGATAAATAAAGAGGAGTGGAGTTTGACTGTGACCTTTAACGAGTGCGTTTCATTTTAATTAATCTCGGTAGTTGGTCGTTTGCCAAAACGATCTATTATAATTACAACAACCACATAAAACAAACAGAGCAGTTAAAAATTTACGAATTTAGTTTTAATAATGTTCGTTTAAATGATATTGGTAGAATTAATTGCATTTATAAAATTTAAGACGCATGTTAAAACACATATTTTCAAATTAATTGCATGGGATATAGATTTTATAAAAATTAGAAACAATATAATTTTTATAAAATTTATCATATTATTAAATTAATACTGACATTGTTTTTGCATGACTTTAATGTCTTAGTAACCAGGGTACCTATTCTAAATGATTTGTGAAGCTGTGAAGCGATGAACAATTACTTTTCACCAATTTAAAAACAATGATGAAAAATTACTTCCCAATGATAAAACCATTAGAATCGGTACCCAGTTGGCATGGTTGAATTTAACCAATAAATTCTTTACATTGCACTAATTTAGTATCTACTCTAATACGTTATTTACAGTGTAACTGATAATACTAATGATTTGAAATAATTTTATATAACAATATTGCAGAAAAGAAACAAGGTGAATTGAGCTTAATTCATCATCAAACATCGTTAATCGAATTTCAGATCATTGTCATCCTCATAGAAAGATGATAAATTGTAAGTTTTTTTAAATCAATTTAAAACATGCGTTCAGTCACATAAAATATTTTATGAAAATTATTTAATATTATACATAATATTGTTACAGAAATGCAATTCATCAATTTCCATTCACTCGTTGCCAGTATGCAGCTTCTGGACAGTGCTGCCACATTAAAGTTATTTTTACCCGCACATATAAAAACGCCAGCAAGGTGGCATGGCAAGTTAGTTGATAATAAAACGCTAAAGAGAAACCATTGACGATTAATTGAATTGTGGATTCTGTGGAAGTGTAAACTTAATAGAGTTTAAATAAAGTCTCTTGTGCAATCGTTTTAAGTTTGTATTTAAACAAAGAGTAGCTATAAAAAGATTTCAACGGTGTTTATTAATTGTAATAATACTAACTAGATTTATTTAAAGGAAATAAATCAACGATTTTAAAAGTTAAAATTGTAACAGTGTATCTTATTTTTTTTAATTATATACTAATTCAATTGTGTTTAGAGTTATTATTGCCAATATAATCGGTATTTATAGGGTTGATTATCCTCTGGACATTTTTTTTAATTACTATAAGATATTTCTTTAATAAACAAAATTTATGCAGTTAGACTGAAATGAAGTTCTAAGTTTATTTTTGGAAAGGTTAGGTTACAAATGAATATGGGCGGATAAATAAATGAACTTAATTAGGTGTAGGAGGGAGGGTAATTCATGAAGTGTCCCCGGTTGATAGTAATATCCATCAACCTACAAAACTTTTATCAACAGTTAACTATCAAATTAATTTTTTTATTACTTAAATGTTTGTTTACCATATGACTAAATTTTTTAGTATAAAGCCTTGGAATGAATACTTTTTTGTTTCTCTAGGAAAAAGATTATCTAAAGTTAGATCAAGATCCCCTCCAAAACCAGCGAGCTAAGCTATTTTTAAGCATTCCAAGCAAGATTTAACTAGTCGTAGACATACAAGCCAAAAATGTGGAAATAAACTAAAAGATCTAGAAAGTAAAGTGAATAAGAAGAAAAATGCCTCCACTTATGATGGCAGCATAACATTTGTATTCATATTTGTCACGAAAAATGTGTGGAACAACGAAGAAAAAGCCGTTGAATTGATTAGATTTAACTAGGACGGAAATAATTATTGAACATCTACGGAACTTCCTGTTATAGATGCGGCAACTCTGTTAAAATAATTAGAAACAAAAAACAAGAGAATACGACTCGAGGCGTTTTAATTGTCAATTTGTATGGAAAAATACGGCACATTGTTATTCTGATTCTTCACTAATGTGCATTTTTGTTCTATATATTTTGATTTTCTCAGTTAACTTGTACAGGGAAAAAAATTACGGAGGTAAATGGTTGTCAGAAGTGAAATTGCAATACAATAAGCCGTCATAAAATTGGAGACGCTTAGAGTGGAACATCTCAATAGGGAATTGAGTAAAGCGCTACTGACAGCAAGAAATAAAAGCGGAATTGCAAAGAAGGCTAATAGAGGAATTCAAGCGGCTTGACATTGGCATCGGGACTTTTAAATTTGATGGAAAAGAAAAGGAATTCAAGCGGCTTGACATTGGCATCAGGCCTTTTAAATTTGATGAAAAAAAGAAATGGAGTTTTGTACTCCCTGGCCGCTATTATGGAAACAACGAGAAACTGTTAACTAAGATAGAAACAGGAAAATGTTAGAAACTTCTAGAGCAGACAACAAGAAATTGTTAGAAACTTCTCAAACAGATGACAAGAAACTGTTAACTAAGATAGAAACTTCTCGAACAGATGAGAAGAAACTGTTAACTAAGATATAAACTTTTAGAGCAGACAACGAAAAACTGTTAAAATAGTTAATTTAAAACACAATAAAAAAGAGTGTCCGACTTAGAGAATGTCGTAGACATACAAGCCAAAGATGTGGAAAAAAACTAAAAGATCTAGAAAGTAAAGTGAATAAGAAGAAAAATGCCTCCACTTATGATGGCAGCATAACATTTGTATTCATATTTGTCACGAAAAATGTGTGGAACAACGAAGAAAAAGCTGTTGAATTGATTATATCCTTAAAAGAAAACGCAGCAGAAGTTCTGGAAAGTGTGCAAAGTATCTACAAAAATTATAATGATTACATAATGGTACAACGAAAGTATGGTGACGAACACAAAAAAGAAATATACCGAATAGAATTAAGAGGTGGTGCAGAAAGCAAATGAGTAGTTACAAGATTTTGCAACAGAAATTTAACGATTGGTGCAGCTGACTTATCCAGGCCAAAATCATCCATTTTTAAATGAATTTAAAGTTGAAGCGTTTATGAATGGAGCTGGTGTTTCTAATGTGTAGCGGTGGATGGATTTATATCTCGGTACATTATTTTCATATACAATATTTTTTTTGTGTTTTCTTAAACATCCGGGATATGGCTGTCACCCTACTATTCAATAACTGTTATGCAGTTGAGTGAAGTGTTTGAGCATTTCACAGATAGTAGGGTGCAGTGTTCTGTGTATTAGTAAGTGAGAAAATAGATAAATGTAGATTAAAGAAAACGGCTTAGCTGAAATGAAAATTTAGCGGAAAAAAAGGATTGCTGCTAGAACCTTCGATCACGGCGGTGCGTTTTTGTGTGAAGATTTTTTGTAGAACGTTTTTTTTGGTTTTTTTAAAGTAAAAAGGAACGGATTATCTGCTAAGCCGTTTGGAGGCCATTTTTATTCTTGAGGTCCAATCTCTAATAGGCAGGAAGGCTCAGAAAAAGATTTGGATTTGTGGTCCACGTCCCTTTCGTGTGGTTGTCGGAGCCAATATTTATCCCTGACAGACTTGGATGTTTGGTGGTGTAGGAGATTTTGATTTACACCAGTGTCTCTCTTGATTTAGTCAGCTGGTTGGTAAATTTTGTCCAATGCGAATCAGCAATTGGTTGGGTAGAAGGAGACAAAATACGCCGGGAATATATTGGTGAGTCCGTTCTTGTTTTTTGAAAAACTAGTTCGTGGAAATCCGGGGAAAGTGCCGCCGACTCCAGAGGGAGGTGTGTTTAAAAAAATATATAAATAAATATAAAAGAAAGAAAAATCAGCAATTATTAGGTTTTAAGAAAAATTTATTAGTTTTAGCCATTTTTTTGTTATTGTGAGCCCGAAACTTCTGAGGAAAGAAAAACCCCGTAGAGTAGAGATTGTGGCTTAACTTTGCTACCAGGAATATTTAATATAAAACGGTTTAGAGAGCTCTCTCATAAGTTTATTAGGTAGTTCCTTAGTTTTGTTGTGACCGATAAATTGGGTCAAGGGTTTTAGTTTAGGAATTTTTGGGAGGTTTAATTCGTTAGTTTTTTTTGTAGTCTTTTAGTTATTTTTCATTTATACTTACCTTAGCGTTTATATTTACATTTATTTATTTTTTTTTAAGTTTAGTTTCCAATTAAGTTTTGTTTTATTTTCACCGTTTGGTTTTTTTTTGTTGTATTCAATTTAAATTTCTCATTTATTAGAATAAAGTTTAATACATTGTAATTTTTTTGTATTGGAATTTGAGATGTTATTTTTATTTGGCTGAACGTTAGGTATACAATGTCTGGCTAAAGTGTTAGTATCTGTGTTAACGTAAGTATGTAGGGTGACCCGTGTTTATGCGTGTTTGTGGGGTAATCTCGTAAATTTTTAATGTTGATTACCATGGTAGGGTGGGCAGCTAGAGGGGAATGTTACATCTTTTTTTTCCCCCCAAAAATCTATTAGTACTGACAAATATTGCCTGTATATACGTTTTTGTCCGTCTGTTTTATAGAGTGTGTGCACCCAGTACGCTGTGGTGTGGTTTAAGTTGTTTTTTTGTGATTTAGTTTTTTTTCTATTATCAAATAGAAAATTTTATTGTTCTGCCTCTTCCTAGGTGACCGGTCGTTCCCCCCCTGCCATCCCTGAGCTAGGCGGTCAGAGTTGGTCACACTGGGAACGTTAAGTCCGGGGTTTTGTAACAATATGGTGCCCAAAGAAATTTATTAACGGTTATCAAGTGATCCATTTTGTGAAATATCGACATAGTGGCTTGACAAATATCATGCATATTATGTCAATAGCATGAAACCGTATACTCAACAAAATGGTGATCTTAGCATTAAATTCAAAGGAGTCTTGATTTTATTTATAGTCTGAGATTTTTTTTTATTCTTTTGAATAATATTTTTAAATAATCTACGAAATTTTTTTTATTCTTTTCCATTATTTTTTTTATATCCCTTTGAATATTATAATTATTTTTTTTTAGTCTGTGATATTTTTTTTAGTTTAGGTATAGTTGTTATGAAGGCCGTAGACATCGCAAGAGCTACGTAGCTTCATTGGTAATGAGGTACAGTGACCTTTTGTCCTACATTATACGAATGTTCGCACTGTCAAATTAGTTAGGAATTTTTTTTATGCAATATTAGGTTAAATTATAGGGTTAGAGGCAATATTTGGACTGTGATAATAGATTTAGGTAACTAGTATTATAAATAGGTTCGCGAGAACTTATAGTTTTTTGGGTCACCCGAAACGTATTATGTTAACACATTTAAATGTTTATGAAAATTATACAGCTATTTATATTTTTGTCAAAGTATACATAATAAGATTTTTTTTTGTTTAAACAATTATGGAAAATACAGATAATATAAGTTTCTAATAGTAAGGGTAAACGATCCTCACAATATGATCAGAATCGTAGTTTAAACACGGGACCTGTACAACATACACCTCAAGGTGCAGGGATTTTTCAAGATCCTAGTGTTAGGGATTTATCTAATACTATAAGAAGGCAGATTCCAGAAAATTTAGGCAATATGGATGCAAATTCAGGTGGAGGTGCTATACCGAAAACACCTAGACCTAATGCGGCTATAAATCTCATAGATGTTTATGAGGAGGATTTGCCGGAACAGGGGGCCATGAATTTGCAGTCCACAGTAGAAAATGAGTTAAGAAGATCCCTTAAGGCAGAAATGTCTAGGCTGATGAAGGAAGGATTGAACGATATAATGAAGCAGATTAATCAGGTCATAGAACCATTGAAAAATAACCAAAACACTGCTGCAAATCCTTTCGATGCTGGATCAAATAGGAGTAGTTTAGGCGGTAGGGAAAAATTATGCGAGCTGCGTAGGGAACCAGCGCCAGGAGTTGGAATTTCCAATTTACGGCCATACAACAGCCAGCCTAATAATCCAATGAGGCAGTTTAATATTATTAACGCTGAAAGACAATATGATTTAGAAAATCCACCGGATAAGCCAACTTCTTATACTTACAGAAATAGAGGTTTTGATGAGGGTCAGCGATTCTCAAACATTTTATCAAATGCCCCAAGATTTTCGTCATATGAGACAAATTTTAATGTTAAGCCTGTAGAAGGTAAAATTCGAATTGATAAGTGGGATATTTTCTTTGAAGGGTCTGGTAACGTGTCAATAGAAGATTTTGTTTTTCGTGTAGAACTCTTACAAGCACAATATGCTATACCATGGGAGGAAGTTTTAAGAGACTTTCATAGGCTTTTGAAAGGCCACGCCAAGGAATGGTTTTGGCTGTATTTGAAAACACAGAATGGTATTACGGATTGGCCAACTCTGCGTTTTAGCCTCTTAAAACAATTTCAATCGAATCGAAGTGATTTTGAAATCATGCAGGAAATAGTTGAGAAACGACAACAGTCTAATGAATCATTGGATAATTATTTTCACTCTATGCTTGTTCTTCGTTCCAAACTCCGTACTCCAATCCCAGAATATGAGATGATAAAGGTATTAAAGCGAAATGTTAGGGAACATATAGCCAGATTAGTTTATCCCATGGCTATTTATAATATTGAACAATTAAGAGAAGAATGCAAAGAGATTGAAAAGCGATTCCCAAGGCGTAAATTTAAGAGCACAACACCTCCTATAACTTCCATGCGTTTTCCACACCGTCCAAAAGTGAATGAACTTTATGAAGATGATGAGCAAACCAGATATTACGAAGAAAATCAAAATTCTTTTGCGGTTGAGGCATTTAAACCAAACGACGGAAAAGAAATTAAATGCTGGAACTGTAAATTGACTGGACATACGTATATGGATTGCGAATCAGAGATTCAAAATATATTTTGTTTTAAATGTGGTTTAGAGCGTACAGTGACACCTAAATGCCCAAACTGCAATAAGCAGGAAAACCGCAGGAGGGGCATGACGAAAGCGGGCGAGTCACGCTCTACCCAAACGTCCGCACTACCGGAACAGTAACAAAGTTTTTGAAACTGAAAGAAAATAGAAATTTTAGTCATAGTATAAAAGAACATAATTCAGATACATCACCCAATACTACATCGAGGCATCTCAAATCATATGAGGAGAGATTGCAAAATTATATTAAAGTTAGAAACCGTATTTTTGCCAATGTTGATTCTAAATTGCCAGATGTGGTCTCAAAGAGAGTTAGAAAAGCCAGGAATCGTTACAATATCCGAAAAGCAATCCGGGGAAGCGTAATGGAATCTGTAGAAGCTATCTCAGAAGGTGATCCTAGGGTGTTTGCCAACGTGATTTTAAAGGACAAACCAATTTAAGGTTTGTTAGACACCGGCGCCTCAGTGAGCATACTGGGCAGGGGTTGTAACGAACTTTTAATTCTTTTAAAAGTTCGTTACTGCAAATAGATATAGGTCCAATGTTAGAACAGCAGCAGGTAGTTCGCACCTAATTAATGGCAAGATTGTTCTCCCGGTGAAATATCGTGATATGGATCGTGAGATTAAGTTTTATTTATGCCCATCGTTAGAGCAAAAAGTTTACCTGGGTATTGATTTTTGGAGGAGTTTCAATTTAGCATCAGACGTGTTGAATGTCGATGAAATCGATATGGCAAAATTAATACAGAGTCTGAAACCTTCACAAAATCAAAACCCAGAACCACACAAATTAACAAAACGGCAAGAAGAAGAGCTAGAAATAGTAAAAAGGTTATTCAAAACGTTTGAAACAGATAGATTAGGTAAAACTCACCTTGAGAAACACAACATTCAGCTAATTTCTGGTTCAGTTCCTTTTAAGGAACGACATTATCCTGTCTCGCCGAAAATGCAGGAACTATTATATGAGGAAGTAGACAGTATGTTGAGGTTAGGAGTAATTGAGGAAAGCGAGAGTCCTTGGAACAATAGAGTCACCCTTGTAATGAAACCCGGCAAGAATCGATTGTGCTTAGATGCCCGAAAGTTAAATAACCTCACAATTAAGGACGCGTATCCAATTCAGAATATTGAAGGTATACTTAGCAGAATCGATGAGACCATTTATATTAGCAGCGTTGATCTTAAATACGCATTTTGGCAAATTGATCTTGAACCAAAGTGTCGGGAATATACAGCTTTTACCATACCTGGCAGGCCACATTACCAGTATAAGGTGATGCCATTCGGTCTCTGTAATGCGGCCCAACGACTGTGTCGATTGATGAATAGGGTCATTCCTCAAAAATTGAAGAATAATGTTTTTATATACCTCGATGACTTGCTCATAATTTCCAAAGATTTCGAAACCCATATGTCTTTGTTGCGTGAGGTGGCCAACTGTTTATCCAAAGCAAACCTAACTATAGGAATGAAAAAGAGCGTTTTTTGTTTTAAAGAGTTGAAATATTTAGGTTTTGTTATAGGAGGTGGTCAACTTAGAACTGACTCAAGCAAGATAGAAGCCATAGAAAAAATTCCGATACCTAGAACTCCACGGCAAGTTAGAAGCTTTTTAGGCACTGCCGGCTGGTATCGGCGTTTTATAAAAGATTTTGCTATTATAGCCGCGCCTCTAAGTGACACTCTTAAGAAAGGAACTAAATTTGTTATGCCTGAGGAAGCATCTCAAGCATTTAATGAATTGAAAAGGGCTTTAACAACGGCACCGGTATTAGTTCACCCGGATTTTAAACGTCCATTTTATATTCAATGTGATGCCTCACAAGTAGGAATTGGTGCCGTCCTTTTTCAAAAGGACGATGATAAGAACGACCGACCAATTGCTTTTTATTCACAGAAATTAAGTGGGGCACAATTGAATTATACGGTGACTGAAAAAGAATGTTTGGCTGCAGTTCTAGCAGTGAAACGTTTTAGACCATATGTCGAGCTAATGGAATTCACGATTATTACCGATCACGCCAGCTTAAAATGGCTTATGAGCTTAAAAGATTTAAGTGGTCGTTTAGCTCGCTGGTCGTTGCAGCTTCAAACATTCAAATTCAAAATTGAACATCGTAAAGGCTCCGAGAATATAGTTGCCGACATGCTTTCTAGATCCGTTGAAGATTTAAATGTAGAAGCGATTGAGTTATTGGATTTTGAAACAACTGAGTTTGAGTCACCTGAATATATCGAGATTTTAAAAACCGTTGAAGAAAATAAGGATAGATTACCAGATTTGAAAATAGAAGACGGTATGATTTTTAAAAAAACATCATTTTCAAGGGATGACAGCGGTTTAGTATGGAAACTTTGGGTTCCCGAAAATTTAATATCCACTTTAATTTCAAAAGCCCATGATTCTGAAATATCTTCTCATGGTGGGGTAGGCAAAACTTTGCACCGTTTAAGGCAATTTTATTATTGGCCCAAGATGGTCGTTCATGTAAAGAATTACATTAGAAATTGTAGCATTTGTAAAGAGTCAAAACCGTCCAATTATGAAATGAGACCAAAATTAGGAGAAGAAGTAGTTACTAATCGACCATTTCAGAAGCTGTACATAGACTTCTTAGGTAAATATCCTCGGTCCAAGTGTGGTAATGCTTATGTCTTCGTAGTCTTAGATCACTTCTCGAAGTTTGTATTTTTGAAACCCATGAAAGAAGCAACGTCCAAACAGGTGATTGATTATTTAGTACGTTACATTTTTCATACGTTTGGCACGCCAGAAATAATCCATTCAGATAATGGAAAACAATTCATTTCGCAAGAGTTTCAACAAATGGTTAAAAGTTATAAAATCAACCATATAAGAACTGCCGTATATGCACCCCAATCGAATGCTTCGGAAAGGGTGAATCAATCGGTTTTAGCAGGCATAAGAGCTTATTTAAAAGGTGATCATCGAGACTGGGATGCTCATATAGATGAAATTGAGTGTGCTCAGCGTTCTGGCATACATGAATCTATTGGAACCAGTCCTTATATGGCACTTTTTGGTCAACCAATGTTCAGTAGCGGTACCGATTATGCTTTGGCAAGAAAGTTGAACTCGTTAAGCGAAAATGAAATTGAAATCCTTGAAAGAAAAGATAATCTACAAATTCTTAGGGAAGCTATAAGTGATAACTTACATAAGGCTTACGAGAAAAGTGAAAAACAGTATAATAAAAGATGCAGGGATATAAAATTTACGGTTGGACAAGAAGTTTTTCTTAGAAATTTTGTTCAGAGCAATTTTAAGAAAAATTTTAATGCAAAGTTTGCACCGAAATTTAAGAAATGCAGAATATTTAAAGCTATAGGAAATAATATGTATGAGGTGGAAACTCTTCAAGGAAAAAGTCTAGGAATTTTTCATGCCAAAGACATCAAACATTAATCTGTGATATTAGTTTATAAGGGATAGTGCAATAGTTTTTACAATTTATTTTCAGACCTTTTGATTACTTGTGCGTGTTGTCCCTTATTTACAAAATTATTTATCAGATTATACATTTAAGTGTCCTTGTGAAAAGTCCTATTTACAATTTTTACGGCTGTGATATTAGTTTATAAGGGATGCAATATTTATTATAATTTATTTTCAAACATTTATTTACCTGTTCGTGTTGTCCCTTATTTACAAATTTATTAAGCCAATTATACATTTAAGTGTCCTTGTGGAATGTCCTGTTTACACTCCATATTCGGTGATTTCTGCCAACAAAATCGTTCACTACTTCATGAGTAATTTGTTAGTAGAACAAAGTTTGTTTTTTTTATATGGTAAAGGATTTATAATTTGATGAAAATCCGTTACCAAAATTTTTGCTTGTGCAGTCTTCCACTTGTTTTTCGAAACGGCCAATTTGAACACTTACCATACCTGAAATAAGAAAATGGGAAACTAATTTTAAACAAAGTACCGGATTTTTGAACCGAATCAAACAATTGTACTTCCCGTAATTCTCAGAACTCCAGTTATCGGTCATCCTCAGAGCGAGTTTTTTGGCTAGCATTTTGCAAAATCGTCTCTTCTCTTTATTCTTTATTCCCCGTCAGTTTACAAAGTATCTGGAACTGAATATTCTAAGAAAAACAAGTAAGAGCGGCTAAATTCGGCTATGCCGAATCTTATATACCCTTCACCATGGTATTCTGAAGGAGATGAATACATCGTTGGAATCTACTACCTCATAGCTCTCCACAAACAAGCGGTATCCCCATTTATTTTTTCTTAAATGTCCAAAAATTTTAATCCAAAATAATATGTCATGTAAAATCTCAAATTTATATTTTTCCATATGTTTCAGCGCTTTTCTTGTCAAATTTGGCATTTTCTAGGCAAAAAAAAGTTGGCGACACTACTATTTATTTTTTATTTATATCATTCACAATAGTTGTGAAACGTATTTAACCTACGTATTTATCTTCACACTCTTATTAAACAAAGGGATTTTACTGGAAAAATTAGAGGTAGTCCTGGTTTTTTGCTAATATCTCAGCCATTTATTAACCGATCTGTCTGATTTTTAATAGCAAACAGAAATGGATCACATGTAACAGAAATAAAAAAGAATCAAGTCCTCATCATGTCTGGGTTCTTCGGAAAACCCATTTCAACACACAGACGGACAGACGGACATCGTTAAATCAACTTCGCTCTTCATATGGACCCAGAATATATATACTTTATAGGGTCTAAGATCAATATTGTAGAAATTACAAACGGAATGACAAACTTATATATACCCTTCCACCTATGGTGAAGGGTATAAAAATGTTTAGATTAATTTTACATTTTGTGAGTTTGTTTATGTGTTTATATGGCTATATAAAATTTTAAGTTTACGTCACACAGAAAAATTTTAAATTTTACAAAGTGCAATATTTTAATAATTTTAAAAAAATTAGAGTTTAAAACAACAGTGAAAGTTACTTTTGTAACTTATGCTCTTAAATGAAGCAAAATGATTTTCCATTTTTAAATTTATTTTTATTTTTTTCCTATATTTTATGTATAGGCGAAAATAAAGCAACCATATCTCTTTTACTGGATTAGAAGATTTATTGGTTGTACTGTCTTTTATCTACAGATTTATCAACTAATATTGGAATGCAATATTGGCTTGAAATGAATCTGTAGGTTCATGATTGTATGACCTTTGGTTTTATTGTCCGTGGAGATGAGTGCGTTGCGTTTGCACACAAGTGCGGTCGTAAATATATTGTGAACGAGTAGTTCATTTTAAATATACCCGATAAAAAAGTTTCAATGTTTATTTATATAAAGTATATTATTTATGGTGCTACATCAGAAGTAAATTGGAGAAAGATTATGAAATACAAATATGGATTGTTTTAGTTACCCCTTTGCATACATCTTTTTCGTCGGGTATTGAAACCTTTAATGGTAAACAAATATTGCACAGATTTTTTGCATCTGTTGTGTGACGTCATATTTTTTTTTTGTATTTGTAAAGTAAAAGTATTTTCTTTTAAGGAAAATTTTGCAGCGGCAAGAGGCCGGTGTTTCGCAACGCGGCTGGAACCTTTGAGTTGATTGTACATGATCAATCCCAAAGTATTTTGACGAAAGGTTTTAGGGGTCAAGCTAATTATTTTTTTTTATATCTTGCTAGATAATCAGATGACGAATTTTTACACATTTTGACGCGAACCGGTAAGCGGAAAATTCGTAATTGTCAAGTAAATTTCTGTTTTCAACGTTTTTGTTTATTTTTTACGATTTTACTTGACAACGCAAAGGAAGATAGCATAAATATTTTTTTTATTTTTTTTTTTTTTTGATAGATAGAACAATTTGTTTGTTTCTCACAACGCGGCAATGTTTCGAATGGCGGCGACAAGACGGCTTGACGCCGCGCGACTATGTACTCTTTGTTTATCATATATAGCCAGTTCCATTAAAATCTGACCACGAATTATGAAAAACAATAATTTTTTTATGTAACACCAAATGAAAATTAAAGGTTTTTTTTTTGTTTTGACGCGAATCGGAAAAGGAAAGTTTTACGGATTAAGTTGATTTGAGGGATAACTTATCATTCCTCTGTGCTTTTTTATTACCGCGTACACATGCATGTTAGGCCATGTGAGAGATGGCTAATTAATATCTAAACTAAATACAAATTTACCAAGAAACATACTGTGCTACCATTTAACACATACCCAGAATGGTTGAAAATGTATTGTAAATTTTATAGGAATTTGGGAACCTGAATTTAGTTTAGATTCTTTTTTTTAGCCAGTTCGCACTCAACCTTTAAAAAAGATAAAAAAATAACTTACCTATATTCGTCTTAAACGACACCTTTGCTTCCTGGGGGTTATGGTTGTCGAAGAACTCATCACTTCTTCTGAACAGGTGCACAGCTTCACACACACATTTTTTTTTTGCAATATTATTTGCACCCAATTGGTGCACTATGCACATATTTTTTATCTGTTTTTTTTTTACCTTTATTTAGTTTTTTTTATTTTATACATATGAACTTTTTTTTTTTTGTTGTTAGTTTAAGATTTTGTTTTTTTTTTTGTTGCACTCGTTCCAGCGGAAGTTCTTTTTAGTTAATGACAGCTTATGGATGACAATTACTGTTGTAAGAATGTTGGGTATTTGGTTACCAGTTACCTGATACCGAGTTTATTGGCGGGAGTGCCAGATCTGATTTTCACAGATAAAGTAGCGATTTTGGTTCTGCCATTTGAAAGCTCCACTATCCAGCGTTTTGAGAATACCAGACTGCGGGATTGTGTTTTGGGAGTTTGTTGCCCGGCTAGTTTGTCGGTAGTGCATGCTCTATCTCAGGGTGTGGGCGTTTGCCTGCGTTGGGCATCGAATGTTTGAGTAGCGACCGCTCTTCCACTTTTCTGCAGACAGGCCTTGAAAATCGAAAGATTTGTAGCGGTGGATGGATTTATATCTCGGTACATTATTTTCATATACAATATTTTTTTTGTGTTTTCTTAAACATCCGGGATATGGCTGTCACCCTACTATTCAATAACTGTTATGCAGTTGAGTGAAGTGTTTGAGCATTTCACAGATAGTAGGGTGCAGTGTTCTGTGTATTAGTAAGTGAGAAAATAGATAAATGTAGATTAAAGAAAACGGCTTAGCTGAAATGAAAATTTAGCGGAAAAAAAGGATTGCTGCTAGAACCTTCGATCACGGCGGTGCGTTTTTGTGTGAAGATTTTTTGTAGAACGGTTTTTTTGGTTTTTTTAAAGTAAAAAGGAACGGATTATCTGCTAAGCCGTTTGGAGGCCATTTTTATTCTTGAGGTCCAATCTCTAATAGGCAGGAAGGCTCAGAAAAAGATTTGGATTTGTGGTCCACGTCCCTTTCGTGTGGTTGTCGGAGCCAATATTTATCCCTGACAGACTTGGATGTTTGGTGGTGTAGGAGATTTTGATTTACACCAGTGTCTCTCTTGATTTAGTCAGCTGGTTGGTAAATTTTGTCCAATGCGAATCAGCAATTGGTTGGGTAGAAGGAGACAAAATACGCCGGGAATATATTGGTGAGTCCGTTCTTGTTTTTTGAAAAACTAGTTCGTGGAAATCCGGGGAAAGTGCCGCCGACTCCAGAGGGAGGTGTGTTTAAAAAAATATATAAATAAATATAAAAGAAAGAAAAATCAGCAATTATTAGGTTTTAAGAAAAATTTATTAGTTTTAGCCATTTTTTTGTTATTGTGAGCCCGAAACTTCTGAGGAAAGAAAAACCCCGTAGAGTAGAGATTGTGGCTTAACTTTGCTACCAGGAATATTTAATATAAAACGGTTTAGAGAGCTCTCTCATAAGTTTATTAGGTAGTTCCTTAGTTTTGTTGTGACCGATAAATTGGGTCAAGGGTTTTAGTTTAGGAATTTTTGGGAGGTTTAATTCGTTAGTTTTTTTTGTAGTCTTTTAGTTATTTTTCATTTATACTTACCTTAGCGTTTATATTTACATTTATTTATTTTTTTTTAAGTTTAGTTTCCAATTAAGTTTTGTTTTATTTTCACCGTTTGGTTTTTTTTTTGTTGTATTCAATTTAAATTTCTCATTTATTAGAATAAAGTTTAATACATTGTAATTTTTTTGTATTGGAATTTGAGATGTTATTTTTATTTGGCTGAACGTTAGGTATACAATGTCTGGCTAAAGTGTTAGTATCTGTGTTAACGTAAGTATGTAGGGTGACCCGTGTTTATGCGTGTTTGTGGGGTAATCTCGTAAATTTTTAATGTTGATTACCATGGTAGGGTGGGCAGCTAGAGGGGAATGTTACATCTTTTTTTTTCCCCCAAAAATCTATTAGTACTGACAAATATTGCCTGTATATACGTTTTTGTCCGTCTGTTTTATAGAGTGTGTGCACCCAGTACGCTGTGGTGTGGTTTAAGTTGTTTTTTTGTGATTTAGTTTTTTTTCTATTATCAAATAGAAAATTTTATTGTTCTGCCTCTTCCTAGGTGACCGGTCGTTCCCCCCCTGACATCCCTGAGCTAGGCGGTCAGAGTTGGTCACACTGGGAACGTTAAGTCCGGGGTTTTGTAACAAATGTAAGACATGCTGAACGCGCTACAAAAAAGTCTTTTGCAGAATTCGTCTCATTCGTGCTGACATAGGAGACTGTGTGTATTTAATTTGCAAAACCTGAAAGTAACTCCGGAAACAAAGGATGATTGAAGCAGCAAGATATCAGAGGCGTCCAAAGATATTTTGATATTTTACTAACCCATATTGATTCTAGTAAAGCCTAGTCAACCAAAGAAGAAAAGCAAAAGAAATGAGTCATTACTTTTTTCATATAAATGCCAACAGGCGGCAAAACTGTGACCAATTTAATTGTGGTGCCGTCATATAATGTAAATCAATTCAGTTTTGCAACTCTTTGACAAGTTCAACCTTCCATAAAAATTTAGATATCTATGTCTAGACAAAAACTCCACGTTCTAAATATTTCTAGTAAACAGAAGAGGACGCTAGCACATAGCAAAGGCTAGAACCTGTTGTATAGTTCTAGTACTTTCCACAAGAGGTCGCTATCATATGTATTGTTACAAGAAATTTCAACAACTAGAAATTTCTTCACGCGAATTTTGACAGCTGAAAAAATCTAGTGTCGTAATAAACTGGAAATAACTAGAATACCTGACTACTCATATAGATACAGGTACTTGGTGACGCAGTAGTTCAGTTAATAATAAAACTCTGATTTAAGAACTAAAGTGTGGCTAACGTTTAGTCTATTTACATCGTGTAAATAATGGGTAAAATCGTAACACTTAATGTCAGAAGTAGGGTCGCAAAATAATAAGCAGTCATGAAATTGGAGGAGCTTAAGGTGGAGCAGCTCAAGAAGGAATTGAGCAAATTGGAGCTACCGACAGCAGGAAATAAAGTCGAATTGCAAAGAGGCTCATAGAGATACCGTGTAAATAAAGTGTGTTATTAAAGTGTATTTCTGTAATTTCTAGTGACTGTTATAAATAAATAGAGCTATAAACAATTTCAAACAGTGTTTATATTTGCAACATAGAAGGAACTCGATTTATTTAAAAGGTAAATAAATCAACGATTTTATAAAGGGTAAAATCGTAACAATTGGTGTCAGAAGTGGGATCGCAAAATAATAAGCAGTCATGAAATTGGAGGAGCTTAAGGTGGAACAGCTCAAGAAAGAATTGAGCAAATTGGCGCTACCGACAGCAGGAAATAAGACAGAATTACAAAAGCGGCTGAGGAATTCGAGCGGCGTAAGATTGACATTGCAACTTACGAATTTGACGGGAAAAAAGAAATGGAGGTAAGTATCCGTAAAACAGAAGGTAACATGGAGTTAAGTGCAATGTTGGCTGCTATAATGGAAAAAATGAGAAACTTCTAGAGCAGACTATAAAACACTGCTGGAAATTTCTAGAGTAGACAGCATGAAACTGATAGAATCTTCTAGAGCAGACAACGAAAAACTGTTAACTAAGATGGAAACGAAACTGTTAACAAAGATAGAAACTTCGAGGGCAGTAAACGAGAAAATGTTTGCTAAGATGGATGAAAAACTTCAGGAAACTTCTAAAGCTACTAATGAAAAAATTTCTGTGGTTGAAAAACGCGTTTCTGACATAGAGCATGACGTTGAGAAAAAACTAGAAGATCAAGAAAATAAAGTAAATAATCTCCAATGGCAAGAGGGTCCAGTACGAATTATTCAGGAAAGTTCTGGTAGAGCAAAGACCCCTACTTTTGATGGAAGCGCTGCAGAAATTCTAGAAAGTGTGCCAATCACCTGCAGAAATAATTATGACGATATAATGGTGGCACTGCAGCGAAAGTATGGTGGCGAACCCAAAAAAAATATACCGAATGGAACTAAGAGGTAGACTGCAGAAAGCAAATGAGTCATTGCAAGATTTTGCGACAGAGATTGATTGATGGGATTCGGGATTCTGATGTGAGACATGCGGTGTGTGCTACGCAGAAATCGACTTTTGCTGAAACTGTCTCATTCGAGCTGGCCCAAGAGACTGCGAAGGTGATTTCCAAGCCACAAATATTAAAGGTGCGTAACCTCGAAGTGACAGCTGAAAAAGAGGCAGATATGAGCACGAAGTTAATAGAGGCAGTTAAGAAGGCATTAGGAGAAAAGCGAGGTAAACTGAAGGACAAATGCTACAACTGCGGTAACTGCAAAGCACCAAGGAAGAGCCTTCGGGCCGATCAGCAACCACCTAAAGAGTCACCGTTAAACTAAAAACAGCTAGCACAACGGGGCATGAGCTAGCTCCCACAACCGATGGCCCCACAATCTCCATATCAATAGCACAGCAGGGGAAAAGCAATCTTACTCCTTATGGGTGCATTAACGGACAAAAGCACATTTTAACCGTAGATACAGGATCATCACAGTCCATCATCAGGCCCGATATAATTAGAAAGCCAGTTGAACCATTGCACGAGGTAAGTTTGCGAACAGCTACTGGAGAGCAGGCTTCTGTCTATGGTAAGGTAAATGTGACACTAAAAATTGCCAACATAGGCGTCAGTCACGTATTTATTGTTGCCGATATTGTGGACGAAGTAATTATTGGTGCAGATTTTATGATTAGTCACGGCATTAACCTGCATATGGGGCAAAAAGTTATGATCTGGCAAAATGTTGAAATACCCCATTGTGTTGGATATGAACGCGAGGATCAGGTGAGAAAGCTAGTTACCATCAGCCACCAAAAACTACCAGCACGGACAGAAACTTTAGTATGGGTACGTATGGAGGAAGATTATGAGGACAGCAGCTTGTGGATGGTAGAACCATCTGAAACAAAAAGTGACCTAATAACAGCGAAAGCCCTAGTGGAAACCAGCAAAGACAAAAGAGTACCTGTAAAAGTACTGAACCTATCAAATTGTGAAAAAGTTGTCAGAACGAAATAGCCAAATGTAATGCGCCAAAAGCAATAATTAGTTGCGAAATGAACTTAGAACCTTCGAGAGATGCTTATGTGGAAAAATGGGTAATGTGGAAAAATGGGTAAAAGAACTGGCGCCGCCTGATATAAATAAAAACAGCTAATCAGGAAACACGGATGTCTTCGCCATGAAAACCCAAATTCAAGGAAGAACGGCGATTGTAAAACACCGAATAAATACTGGTGAAGCGAGGCCAATAAAGCAGGCGCCCAGAAGTTTTCCTCTAGCAAAACGAAATGAAGTAAAGGAGTAAGTCAACGAAATGGAGCTTAGTGGAGTAATTGAACCATCTTCTAGCCCATGGAGCTCGCCTATAGTTTTAGTTAAGAAAAAAGATGACAGCACCAAAAAGGACAGCTTTAGACACGCTAGCAGGAACCAAATGGTTCTCCACATTGGACTTGCAAAGTGGTTATTGGCAAGTAGAAATTTGTGACCAAGACAAGGAGAAAACTGCCTTTAGCAAAGGTGACGGATTATGGCAGTTTAATGTGATGCCCTTTGGACTCTGCAATGCTCCAGCAACATTCGAGCGTTAAATGGAAAATGTGCTGAAAGGACTCCACTGGAAAACTTGCCTAGTGTACCTTGACGACATAATTGTCATGGGAAAAATTTTCGATGAACACCTAAAGAACTTAGCAGAAGTCTTAAGGCGACCGCGTAACTGCAGAGGGTATAACAACTGATGAAGATAAAATTCGGGCTGTAAAAGATTGGCCTCGCCCGAAAAATCTGCTCGAGTTGCGCAGCTTTCTTGGTCTCTGCACAAACTACCGACGAGTTGTACCAAATTTTGCCAGTGTGGCTGCGAGTCTACATGAGCTGACTAAGAAGGCGCGACCATTTCATTGGGGTGAAACCCAAGAACAAGCATTCCTAAGGCTCAAGGAGTTATTATGTACGGCACCGATTCTTGGATATCCTGTGGCCGGGGAAAAATTTGTGATGGATAGCGATGCAAGCGGATACGGAATAGGAGATGTGCTTTCGTAGGTGATCAACGGAACCGAAAAAGTCATAGGCTATTACAGTCGAGTACTTTCGAAGCCTGAATGGAACTACTGCGTAACGCGACGGGAACTCTTGGCGGCGGTAGAATGTGTAAAGCACTACCACAAGTATATGTATGGTCAGCCCTTCAAACTAAGAA
Organism: Eustalomyia histrio; assembly: GCA_949748255.1. Taxonomy (NCBI): domain Eukaryota; kingdom Metazoa; phylum Arthropoda; class Insecta; order Diptera; family Anthomyiidae; genus Eustalomyia; species Eustalomyia histrio. Next base: position 121,878,703 of record OX456525.1, on the reverse strand, counting down.
CCGACCATTCTGTAGTCAGGTGTCTGCTGCAATTTAAACAACCAGAAGGGCAAATAGCTCGTTGGATTGAACGACTTGAAAGCCATGATTTCAGCATCGATCACAGGAAAGGCATAAAGTGTAATGCGACACGCCCCTGTAACTTAGAGTGCAAACATTGTTCGAGAGCTGAAGGAAAAGAGTGCATCTTTGATATAAGACTAACGCATATTGAGTTAAGTGAAGCCTGGCCAGCGGCGCAACAAAATGACCCCATACTGTCAACAATTATGTCAGCCAAAGCAGAGGACAGGAGGCCTACCCGTGAAAGTCCGCTATTGAAGGCATATTGGGCCCAGTGGAACAGTCTACGGGTGGTTAATCACTGCTTATACCGTATATGAGAAAGTGCGGACGGCAAAACTGAGACAAAGCTAATTGTGGTGCCGTCAAGCAAAATAAACGAAGTATTAAAAAAGTTCCATGACGGTCCCAGTGGTGGTCATCTCGGTGTCACGAAAACCCAAGAGAAGTTAATACAACGATACTACTGGGTCGGCTGCCAGCAAGCTGTAAGCGACTGGATAGCAAATTGCGCGCAATGTATCGCATCTAAAGGACCAGTAAGGAAAAGTCGTGGGCAACTTCAACAATACAATGGATGTATCAAGCCCTTTCCCTGTCAGTGATTCCGGAAACCGTTACGTTCTTGTGGTGATCGACTATTTCAGTAAATGGCCTGAGGTATACGCTATACCGAACCAGGAAGCCAGAACGGTAATAAGCGCATTTGTGAACAACTCGGTGTGCCGCTACGGTGTTCCGATAGAATTACACTCTGACCAGGTAAAGAATTTTGAATCTGCTATCTTCAAGGAAATGTGTGAAATTTCTGCTGGCATATAAATCGGCTGTTCACGATTCCACCTCCCGGACGCCTGCAAAAATTATTTTCGGAACGGAACTTAAATTGCCTGGCGATTTAGAATTTGATGTTAAGCCCGCCGCTATAGATAAAGACAACGACAACGCTTCCGGGAAACAAGAAGACCTTAACAAGCGTCATGAGTTTGTGCGCAATCGAATTAAAATAGTCAGCGATAAGATGAAGGCGATGTATGATAGGGCATCAAATTCTGAAGGATTTAATGAGGGTCAGCTGGTTCTGCTATTTAACCAGAAACAAAAAAAGACTATCTCCTAAATTACAAACGCATTGGGACGGTCCCTATAGAATAATTAAAAGGTTGAATGATGTGGTATACAGAATACAGAAAGATCAGAGCCCAATGTCCAAAATGAAGGTTGTTCATCTAGAACGACTAGCCAACTATGGTAAAGGAATAGCTATGTTAGTTCGGAACGAACAGGCTTAAGTGGGCGGCAGTGTTACAAGAAATTTCTACAACTAGAATTTTCTTCACGCAAATTTTGACAGCTGGAAAAATCAAATGTGGTAATAAACTAGAAATAACTAGAATACCTGACTACTCATATAAATACAGGTACATGGTGACGCAGTACTTCAGTTGATAATAAAACTATGTGTTAAGAACTAAAGTGTGGCTAACATTAAGTCTATTTACATCTTGTGTATAAAGTGTGCTATTAAAATGTTTTTATGTAATTTTTAGTGCCTGTTAAAAATAAATAGAGCTATAAATAATTTCAAACGGTGTTTATTATTTGCAATAAAGAAAGAACTCGATTTATTTAAAAAGTAAATAAATCAACGATTTTATAAAGGGTAAAATCGTAACAGTATAAACCTTAATACGGCAACAACTCGGCTATTAATTTAATTAACTGTGTTAAAGTGTAGTAAACAAAGTTTCTGTGTAAATAAAAAGTTGTTATAAAAATTTCAAGTGTTGTTTATTATTTGCAATATGAAAAGAACTCGATATATTTAATTTATTAAATTTTTAATTTTTTTATAATTGTTTTTAGTATATTATATTGTACACTCAAAAAAATAAGTTAGTAGAAAAATTTGTTAAACATGTTAGTTTGTAGCAATAAGCTACGAGGGCGGTCCCAAAATTAGCCGACCTAACTTATAGATGGCGGCAGTAGTTTGAAAAAAATTGCTTTGGTGAAAAGTGACAACCTTTTAAAACATATGTTTTAAGCTTCAAGGCGCCACGATGTTTAGTATTTTTTTGGAGCCATCAATAGTAAAGGATCTCAGTGAATTTGTAAAGATGAATAAAATTGGCCAAAATTAATGAATTAAAGTTCGAATTGCTTCATCACGCACCTTATTCGACAGATTTAGCTCCCTCGGATTATATGCATTTATTGTTTTTCAATGATTAACTTTATTTTTTAGATAATAAAACAAGCCATCCACGGTGATGCTATTGAAACAAACAAAATAGTTTTTGTATTATTCTACAGCATATCGGAAACTTTAAGTTGCTGAATTTTAACGACTTTTATTTCTATTAGATCCTCAATGAAATAAGCTCACATCTGATGATGTTTACTGCTACAGCAAATACACTACGGTTTTGTCGTCTGATAACTGAGAAAAGCTTCATATTATATTGTATGTTTTTTATCTGAAAATTGTTGCATTATTATGAGAGAATAATTTATTCATGATAATTTCAATTTCAACCTTAAATGCATACCGTACCATATATGGAACATGTCTTTAATCATACGATAATCTTTCAATGAAACTGAAGCGTGATATTGCACGAATTATAATTAAGCAGACATTATAACTGTTAAAATAAATACCGTTTCAGCTCTTTTGTTATAATTTTTAGTTTTAAAGTATGCATTTTTTGCATATAATTTCAAATGCGAGTTTCAATAGTGAAAAAATATTGATAATATATACAGGTTGGTTGAAAAGTTCCTGCGCTAGAAATGAAAGAATACTGTTTTTGTTACGAAATATATTTTTTTATTCAATATAATCTCCTAGAAGCTCAATACACTTGTTTCAATGATCTTCCAATAATTTTATCCCATCCTTATAATGGTTTTCTGGAAGCTCTGCAAAGTAACCTTCTACGGCTGCTATGGCCTCTTCATTCGACGAAAAATGCTTTCCACGAAGGAATTGTTTGAGATTTCTGAAGAGATAGTAGTCACTGGGAGCCAAATCTGGTGAATACGGTGGATGTTCAAGCAATTCGTACTTTAATTCTTTGAATTTAGCCATCGTCAAAACACTTTTGTGAGCAGGTGCATTGTCTTGATGAAAAATGATTTTTTTCTACTTTAAACTAGGGGTTTTCTCACGAATTTTTTCATCCAGCTGATCCAAAAGGCTGCAATAATATTCAGAGTTGATTGCTTTACCTTTCTGAAGATAATCAATCAACAAAATTCCTTTTGCATCCCAAAAAACTGATGCCATAACCTTCTTTGCTGATCGTTGTGACTTCACCTGATTTGGAGCTGAACAACCAGATTCAGTCCACTGTAAACGTTCTTGTTTCAATTTAGGATAATGGTGATAGATCCAAGTCTCATCCATAGTTATAAAACGACGCAACAAGTCGGTTTTATTCGGCTTAAAACGCTCCAAATTACGCTGAGAAATTTGTTTTCGATCCAGTTTTTGTTGAATTGTTAATGTGTGCGGTACTAACTTTCCAAACAGTTTTTTTCATACGTAATTTCTAGCTTTATCAAAAGCAAACAAAAAAATCGTCTTAAAACGAAACATTTAAATTTTATATTATTTCTAAAATATTATTTTAGAACTGAAAAATAGATTTTCTTTTTACATATTTAAAATGTAATATTAAAAAAACTTATTTAATGCCAAACGTTTTAAACGTTCAAATTATTGACGTACCTAATTTTACCAATTTACAAACTTAATGATCTCTATTCATTTGATATAAATATAGTTTTATAATATTAATTTTTTAGATATTATATTAAAAAATATTGGCCCGTAATCATAGTCCCGTACTAAAGTCGGTTTTTTTTAAAAACAACTTTAAATTAAAAACTATAGTCATAATTAAAGCCAGTTTTAAGTTGAACCGGCTTTAAATGGATATCACATCAAATGTACCAAATGCCCGCATACATTTTGTACTAAAAACAAAAAATGAAAAGTGTGAAAATAAAAGATTTGCAATTGCAAAATGTAAAAAGGAAAAAACTTTATAAAAAAAGGATTGAAAAGTGTATTTTTATTAATAAAAATGTTTTAACTTAATAAATGTTATGCAAAATAACGTATTTATTAATATAATTTTCCTTTTAATAATTTGCAATTCAAACATTTTTGTTTCACAAAAAACAGGTGTTGTGTGTTGTTAAATTAGACAGAGTCAACTTCAGCTAGTTTTAATTTTAAAGCAGACTAGCGATTAAATATACTTTTACTTATCTATAGTATGCCTAAAGTATACTTTTAAGAAAAGTCGACTTTAGAACTCTTAAAGTATACTTTATTTTAACTATGATTATGCGCAATTGGTTTTAAGTTAATTTTTTGTTGAAATGAAATAAGAAAAAGCTTATATAATGTTAATTGTTTTTATTACAAAAAAAAAAAGAAATTTAATATATAAAGTAATAAAAAAATACATTAGAGCCAATGCAGAAAGTCTTACTTCGCCCATTGAATTTCTTAAGTACGTTATGATTAATTTTTCGATCGTTTTATTAAAACTCTATGAGGCTACAAAATTATTTTCACGAAACTTTAATATTGATTAATTCTTTACCATATTTTTATGACCGGAAAATCTATTTCATACTTGAGATTATTTAAAAAAAACCAGTCATTCTATGGATATCACTTAAAATTTGAACATGGATATTCCTCGTTCCTGTAATACCTGTTCTGTTCTTGGTTTTTCAAAATTCACGGCGAATCTTTTAGATAATTGTTTCGAAAATAAGTGGTCTTTACAGAAATATTGCAAAAATACTTATATTTGTATGGAATATTTATATAAAATTCGAAAAAAACAAATCTTAAATCAAAGGTTATTATGAAAATGGTGAGAACTAAAATGAATGAAATTTGATCAATTTTTTAAATATTTATAAAAATTTACAAGTCTTATGGGACATAATATGTGATAGTTATAAAAATAAAATCAAAAAACAGAGCATATGAAAAATTAACAAAAGAATAAAGAAACATTTTTTAAAACAAATTTTAAAAATTTGTTATTCTCCCGCGTATATTTGTTTAATAGTATATTCGAACACACAGAACTGATGTTTCGTTTGTGGTTTCATTTATGCTTACATCGTCCGTATTAAAAAATTAAACATTTGTAGAAACACATGTTTCTACTAATGGTCCTTCGTGTATGAGTAGCATAACACATTGGGTCGTGTGAATAAAAAGGTAGTTTATGCTTTATAGTACAAAGTACTAGCACTAACCTAAGGCTGGATCAGCTGTTCCGAAAACACAAGCTATTATATAGAAATGATTATTCATACGTAAACGTACGTTGCGAAACATTCTGTTGAAAATAGATTTTTACGTGACAGCCGGAAACAGCTGTTTGATTTTGTGCAAAAATAAAACACGAAAAAAAGAAAACATTGCACAAAATAAAAATTAATTAAAAAAATACATTATAAATAAATCAACAAAAGAAAAAAATGGATGACAAAAAGCTATTACACTAGTGCAAAGCAAGAATTTGCTTTAAAATAAGCGAAATCCGGCATACAAAATGGCAGAACAAAAATAAATATTTGGAGACAAATAGCTACTAGTATGGGATATCCAGGTAGGTAAAAATGTGACATTAAAAGAATAAATGAAAACAAAACTTTATTTACTTAGAGTAAATGTGTAAAAAGAGGTGAACGAGCCTTCGCGATCGTTACGCCAAGAAAAAGGAGCTGGATGATAAACCTTCTGGAAGCGGCTCCAAGAATGATGTAAAAAATGGCAAGGAATAATAAAAGAAAAATTATTATTTTTTAATTTTAGAATGCGTGCTTTGCCAACAGCAATTCACTTAACGTTTGTGACATTCTAGTATGTTTAAAGAAATAATCGTCGTCCAAATTTTTAATTTTCTCTTTCTTTTTTTATACAATAAGCATAACTGCAAAAACCCAATCTAATAAACAAATTATTTATGTTCATATTTTCTTTTATATTTGTTAATTTATTTTTTAACCTTTGAAAAAATGCTGTAAAACCAAATGTAAACACACAAATAAAATATTTGAATGTTTGCTTACGAATGTCAAAACATATGGCACATAGTTAACGTATCTATAACTACACAAAAACCTCCAAGCACGTCACGTTTACGAATGAGTTACGTTTACGTCTCGCTAATCCAGCTTTTAAACTTTTCAGTACTGGCTATGCCGAAAAGTTTAAACTACAAAAAGTGTGAATAACAAATTTTCAGCTAAAGCTGAAAATTTGTAGCAAAAGCTGGAAAATCAAAACAAATGTGACTGTGTCAAACCAGGTGATAGAATATTATTTTTTGCGATAAGTGACAAGAACAGTGCGTTTATTTTTTAATATTTTAAACAATTATAAAGTATTATTTAAAAAATCTCAATTACCTCGTATAAGATCTGCAAAAAATGCCGAAGTTCTTTCATTGTGTGAAGATTGTATGTAAGTTTGGGCAAGAGATCACTATTGCTTAATTAAGAAAAAAATTCAAAACATGAAGATTTTAAAGATTGGGAACGTGAACTTTAGATCTGCTGGAACACGACTCTAATCCAGTTTTCAAACGGATTTCAGGTAACTTAAATTATTTTATGTAAAGTTTAACTATCATTTTTAACAACTGATGTCAGTTTTGGTGTTGAAAAAGAAAAAACAGCAGAATTTGAAAAAGCGGAAAAACCGGAAAAGTATAAATTTATAGATGAAACTGAGAAAACAAAAGAAATGCCAAAGGAAAAAAAATAAACTTTCTGATGAGATCGAGGAAACGAAAAATCTCTCCTTGCCTGAGTTACAAAGACTGGTATTTTTAAAAAGAAATTACTGATCTCACTTGTTGTAATATTTAATAATAATATCTCAAACTCTGTAAAAAAAAAAATATATATATATACCTAGTACTTTCAATTATTCTGACACACGGTTTTTTCTTGATAAAAAACAAACAACAAGAGGTTTTTTAATTTTTTCTTTTTATTTTGGTTTTTAAATATTGAAGAATATAACAAAAAAAATTATTCAAAATGGCCGCCATTTGCCTTCCAACACGACCGAAGTCTGACCGGCCAATCGTCTATTGCAGTACGCACGACCTCCATGGGGAAATTGTCCACTGCGCGGATAAGTGCACGCTTAAGCGATTCCAAATTTTTGTGGTGAGTAGTGCAGACCATGCCTTCTTAAACGGACCACAATGTAGAGTCTAAAGGATTCAGGTCTGGACTACCCAATGGCCAATCATCCGTAGAAATAAAGTTTGGTAAATTGTTTTTTAACCAGTCTTAAGTGGTTTTTGCCTTATGGGCTGGGGCAGGGTCCTGTTGAAAGGTCCACGGCTCGTTTTTGAACAATATGCTATTTAATGGCTTCACAACCTTTTCTAAAACGTCAGATTGGTACACCTTTGCCGAAGATTTAACACCTTTTTCGCAGAAATGAAGCTTGGTGACCCCATCATAAGCGACTCCCCACCATACCATAACAGAAGCTGGATGGTGACCTCTCTGAACTCTAGGAACCAATTAATTTGCTTGCAGAGATGACTGAGCATAGACTCTATCATTTTGTTTATTGAGCGACTCCTCCACAGTAAAAATTTTCTCGTCAGTAAACATAATTTTTCTGTGGCGGTTTTTGGCGTACTGGCGAATCAATGCTTTTGATTTTTGCTTCCGTTTCTGCTTTAACGCCGCCGTAAGTAGATGCTCCGTGTGTCTTTTGTAAACCCGAAGTCCCAAGTCATATTTAATGATGCGAGAAATGGATACCTTCGATATATTGATCTCCCGTGACATTATTTGCTGCTTTCGGAGTGGATTTTGATAAATTCGATTCTGTACAGCTTTAACGGCTCTAGGAGTTCGCACAGAGCGCGGACGGCCAGATCTCGGACGGTCTGCTACTCCACCAGTATCCCCAATCAGTTTCACAGCACGATTAACAAAACTACGACTAACCCCGAGCGGCTGAAATGTTCGATTAATGTCTCCAGTTTCCATTCCACATTTTTTTAGGCCAATTACGATAATACGGTTTTCAATATCTCCCCATTCCATAATTTAAAGTAACGCACGACAAAAACTTTTTACACAAAAATGAAGTTTAAATGCTAGTTGTCAAAAAACTGTCAACGTAACGAGAGTATGTTCAGTGGATTTCTTACAGTAGGGGCGACTAACAGTGTGTCCGTAATTATGAAAGTACTAGGTATATATATATATATATATATATGATATCTAAAATTGAAAAATTGAGACTGGTACTTTTAAGACAGCTGAAACTTCCATATTGTTAAGATTTTACCCTTTATAAAATCGTTGATTTATTTACCTTTTTAAATAAATCGAGTTCTTTCTATATTGCAAATAATAAACACTGTTTGAAATTATTTATAGCTCTATTTATTTATAACCGTCACTAAAAATTACAGAAATACACTTTAATAACACACTTAATTTACACGGCGTAGATACACTAAACGTTAACCCCACTTTAGTTCTTCACACTTTGCGTTTTACTTATAAACTGAACTACTGCGTCATCGAGTACCAGTATTTATATGAGTAGTCGAAACGAATAAATAATGTGGTATTCTAGTTATTTCTAGTTTCACAGGGTATACCAGTGATGTCAGAAGTGACAGCTGTCAAACGAGTGATCCAAAACCGTATGGTGAGGGTTGTTGTTGTATTTCATGTCCTAGGCGAGAAAGAGATTTAAAAACAATGTATACAAAAAAATAATGTGTAAAAGTGAACAACTACACAGCATGTTTTAAAACATATGATCGCCAAAAATATCAAAGAGATACCATAGAAGTGCAACATGACTGTATTTACTAAAATTGTTGTTTTATAAACTCAGTACAAACTCACAACAAATTTTATACTTGGGTTACATCATAGAGGAAGAATAGTATAGAGGATGCAACGCCGTCAGCAGCCAAATAAAATTTTATACAGAATACAAAGGTTCGGAAACTGAGAGCAAACAGGGGAAAATTGAGCAAATTTCCCTGATTTCTGCAAAAATTTGAGTAAATTTCCCTGTTTTTAAACCTTTTTTTCAAATCCAATTGGGAAATCTGCTAAAAACTAATTGGATTTGAACAAAAATTCAATTGGAATCGCAAAAAAAACCAATTTGAAAAGATGCTGAACCTTTGAAATCTGCACATATAAAAACAAGAGAACGTTTTTTACTACGTGAGCGGCATCGTCATGGTGTGGTTACATATTGTAATAACAAAAACTGTTTTATGTTTTTATAGCATTTTTGCACATAATTAATGTATTTTTTTATTTTATCTCAGTATTCAAAAGAACAAAACATACAACAAAGTTTCACATTTATATGATCTGTGAAATGTATAAGCAAATAAACACACTCACAAAACACATTTAATTAATCGTCAGCTTATTATTAGTTTGCCCAAAGATTTAAAAGAAAAACAATGAAAATGGTTTTCATTCTTAATTTTATATCAAAGTTGATATTAGTTATCTCAGTTATGATGCCAGAGGGTCAATTCTCGTTCTGTGATAACGTGAAGTGAAAAAAAACTTTTCATTTTCGTTTTCATAAGCACTTTTCACTCGAACTTTTCACAAATACATAAATTGCGATTCTCGTATGTATTATGAAAAAAATGTTTCATTCGCACTGTACCCATGAAAATTTTGTAACTGTGTTACCCAAAATTTAAAGCAAATGTCAAAACAGAGAAAAACGTAAACAAAAGTGAATTAAGTTCGTAAAATTTATTTTAAATAATTTTATAAAAATATCTGAATTAATTGTATGGATATTGCTCAAAGAATTCCGGATGAATTAAGGTAAGGCAATGATGTTACAAGCATTTAATTGCAGTAAATAATTTAATAATTTATAGGAATTTTTTGAGAGTGCTGAGACGCATACTTCGTGCTGACCACAATCCATTCGAGATGACAACCGACAAGCACTTCATTGATTTATATCGGCTTACTTTAAATGAACTATATTTGGTGCGCGTATGAAGTCTAATATTACTTAAAGAAAAAAATTTCATAAAGAATATAAATAAACTATAAATAAATATGACATACTTTTGCCATTTTTCACTGTCCTTTTGGGTCCCACTAAAACTGTTAAGGCTCGCCGCCAATTCGTTACACTTTTCGTCTATAAATTTGGCACCATCTGCAGTTACAAATCTGTAAATATGGGATTATTAAAAGTGTGATTATGGTTATTAAGCTACTTACTTATCGTTTGCAATGTCCACATGCTTTTCTTAATAATTAATTAAATACCCCTTTTGGCTTTCGCTGGCACGCTTTCCTCTTACAATCTTCTCTTTTTTTTCACTTATAAATAGTCTGTGTATACAATTTTTTCATATGAAAATATTTTGACAGTATTTTGCACTGTTACACAAAACAAGAATCGCCAGTGCTGTGCAATCGTGAAAAAATCTTGTTTCGTTCCACTTTTTTTTCATATGAAAACGTTTTGATATTTCTTTACATTTTTTCACAGAACGCGAATCAAAATACTATGAAAACGTGAAAAAACTTTTCATTTCACCGTTTCACAGAACGAGAATTGACCCTCTGATATCGAAAATCGGGTTTCAGAATTAGAAAGAGGATATTGATATTATATATAATCCAATCGCCTCTATTATTACAAAAATGGTGATTGGGCCAAACCAATAATAAGCTGACGAATTGGAAAATCAGACGCAAGGAAGAGAGACAGAATAATTGTCATACAGTTGTTTCACCTATAGTTTTTCATAGCGCAGTTGCTTTTATAGTGTATTAAAATAGTAGTTTCCACGTAGTTTTCTAAAAGGCCGTAAGGGAAAAAAAGGCGCTCTAATCACCGTGTCTTCACTGTGTACGCTGTGTCTAGTTTATTACCACACTAGATTTTTCCAGCTGTTAAAATTAGTGTGAAGAAATTTCTAGGTGTAGAAATTTCGTGTAACAATATTGTTTTTTATATGAAAATAAACAATACATTTTTACCAATGAAACTGCAAAACACAAACATCCAGCACCTCAATCACATGCTTACAAAATTCAAAGTATAAACTATTTATTTGAAGTATTCACTAATTTTTATTCACACTTTTTTTTAGCTAACGCTGGAAAACTAGTTTCTACTAGTCAGCAAAAAGCACTAGCTTTAACTGAAATTTTTTTTCCCTCAAATCTAGCTTAAACTATAAATTTGCTAGCTTAAGCTTGAACTACCTTTTTATTCACATGGCCCATTAAATCAATGTTTGAGCCTTTTTCTTTGTAACAAAATTAATTTTTTTAATACCGGATGTAAATAGGCCATAAGATCCTTTTTTATTTAATAATATAATATATATAATATCATTTTGTATATTCATATTTTTTTATATACTTAATCAGCTGTTTTTTGTATTGTCAAATCGAAATCCGAAAAAATATAAGGTAAACGATACAGATATCGAAATATATTGCAAATGAAATTTGCTAAAAAATGTAATGTAAATCCGCTATAAATAATTGTTATCACGACCTAATCTGGCGGCAAAATTTTTTTTTTGCCATTCGTATTAAAAATTGACGGCGAAATTTAAATAGATAATCGCCGGAAATTTATCGGTTTTCTAGGGGTCGGCCTGGGACTCTGAAGCACAAAGCCAGACGGAATTTTCGCAAATATTTTTTTCTTGCAAAAAAGTGATAAGAATTTTAAAAAATGTGTATATAATATGTCGTTGATAATAAAAAACGAATAAATAATGTGAAGTTCGTATAGGAAGTATTTAAAAATAATGAAAGATTACGAAAATGTAAAATTTTGATGGTAGACACTGCAGAATTTCAGAAAAAGGAGTGTATAAAATTTGTGGGCGGTAGGAGAAATACTTAAATTATTAGGTTTGATTCTTAATTGAATAGTGAAAAAATCTGATGCACCATTATAAATTAAATAATAGTGAATCTAAATGTAGTGCTAAAAACAATTAAATTTTAAAATGGGTACAATAGCATCTGTTCTGCAATGGTCGTGTGCAAATTGCAATGTTATCAATCCAACGGAATCCTTAAAATGTCTAAACTGTGGCACAGTGCGCAAGGTATGTGAAGACACTTTAAAACATACAGATAGAAGTAGTTTGAGAATCAACAAAAGTTTAAATCTTCGTGCTAATTGTGGCGACGGGGGCAAGGAGCTAACTATAACTACGACATCGGAAGACAAGTCTTCAGCAACTTTAACTAATAAACAACAAACACAGTGTCAGCAGCTCCAACAAGTTACACCCATGTTAGTGCAACAAACAAAACTAGAAATTGAACGTGATGCAACTTTGGCCAACAGGTATGCCTACACCATTCCATTAAATGGAAATACAATATATATATCTCATTTAGATATTTGAAGAATTAATATTTAAATTAATTCCCTAGAAATAAAATTAAATTTTGGGGTATTAAAAAAATCGGGTTACACACTTTGGAAAGCGGTTTCAAAATCTACTCACCACTTAATACATGTTTAAATCTAGAAAACCGTTTTATATTTTTAAATCTACAGAATTTGAAGATTTACCTGAAAACGGATTTGGAGTATTTAAGAAAAACCAAAAAAAATTGTGTAATTTTTAGAAAACACAAAAATTGTTTTAAAAATATTGGTAAAATGTTGTGTTGTCAGTTTAGGGGATTTATACCCAAATTTGGGATAAAAAAATTCAGTTGGGGATCTGAGGATTTGTTGGATATGGCAACAATAAGGAGATTTTTTCGATAAAATAACGATAACAACAACACTGTTAATATTATATAATTGGTGGTAACAGTGTAGAATTTTAAAATGTGCATACTTTTGAATACTCGATACTGCTCAAAACTTTTAAAGCGGTCAATATGCTATCAAGCATGCTGTACAGCATGACTTGATGACTCCGTGTATTTGTTTTTGTAATGGCCATCAAACAACGCTATACATTATCAAATGCTGGACATGTTGTACAGCATGCTTGATAGCATATGAGCCGTTTAAGTATTAATTTGCTACTAAATACTTTTTACATTTATACAAAAAATGGGTTGTATTTTCATATCAAAAACAGGGTTAAATTTTTATAACGCACTTCAGACCAAATTACGCTTTTATACGGTAATATACAACTCTGGAAGTATTGAGTGAATACTTTTAAGTATTGAGAACTCAATACCCAAATGCTCAATACTGTCCCAACTCTATAGCTGTGAATAGTTTTAGAAAAATTTGTGGTTATACAGATAAAGGTGTTTACTGACGCAACCTTGTATTGTATGTCAAGAATTACTACTTTTCAGGGGAGAAGAAAAAGTTAACAAACCTATGGCATTTTTAACTTTTTTTTTTAAATTAAAAATTCATCATTAATTTTTAAATTAAAAAAATATATATTAAAAAATTACAAGTTTATTATTAAAAATTTTTGGCTCTACTGAAAGTAGTAGTTCTTGAAATATGAGGATGCGTTAGTAAACCCTCAATATCAACGCATTCCCAGCTATTCCGTGAAATTTTTAGTTTGACTCCGTTTGTAGGTCCATATTGTGGAGACAGGCATTAACAATCTTCGCCACAATAAAAATAAGTCAAAATTTTCCCCCAGATTTGGACTTGAGACATCTCTACCGAAAATCAGTATTATTATTATTATTCATAATATATTAGTATTCATAACACTTTTAATATTCACCTGAAATTTACAATTAAAATTATTTTGATTTTAAGATTTAATTAGTTTTAACAAAATTTACACATTTTTTCTTAAATACAATATTATTTTGTTCTGATTTTACATCATTAGGAAGTGAATTAAATATAAATAATTGACATCCTTTATATAAAAGTGATCTTTGCATCGCCGCTGTAGTTGTTGATATGGTTGAACTTCGCCTTCAAATTTATTCTGGTGCATTTCCACTTCTCATTTTCTGAATAAAAACCAATGTGTTGAGTTTCAGCCTTTGCTTTATATTCAACCATCTAAGGGTGTCCAACATTGTGCGTATCGGAGTATATCCATTGCATTTTAAGATTGAACGCATCACCTTATTTTAAAATTTTTGTAGTCTTTCTATATGTGATTCAGTGCAGCAAGTAAAAGTCGAGCCAAATTTAAAGTGATGTTTTAATATTGTTGTAAAATCGCAGATTGTTGCGACTCCACAGAAAACCCTCTTTAGTTTTGTGTTTTATTCAACTTGGTTTATTATTCACTTTCGTTGCTTTAATTTATTTTCAACTTTTAATTTAACTTTACAACAATTATTTTACAATTATCATTTGTTTTTCTTTTAAAATTAATTTTTATGACCGGCTATGGCTATGATTTTCGTGACAAAAAAAAAATGTTTTAATTCTTCTTATAAGATCATCTTCGAAAAAAAAAACGTTATCACGTATTCCTTTATGTAAAAATACAATTCTACGTAAAGTATCCACTGCCATTCAACGTATTGGCAATTCATTGGGAATTAATGGGATTTATATACATTATTATTGGGAACTCATAAACTTAGTTTAATTATGCAAATATCAATATACAATCATTACAATTTATTTAAATAACAATTGGTTCTGCCGTAACACCGCCCCCTTTGCAAGGCTGAAGACCAATATCAGGCTGCGAATCAATGAATGGAAGCGGAGCCAATTCATGAATTAGACCTTTATATATACCGTTGCCGTTTTTACGCCGGCCACTCGCATTTTTTCGGTCGCTGCTGACCTCTACTTCTATTACTTTGCCAATTAACCACCTCATAGGCGGGAGGTTGTCTTCGTGGACGATGACGACGTCCCCGACTTTGACGTTGTTGTATGGGCTCGTCCACTTGTTGCGCTGTTGCAACTTCCGGATAAATCCCGCTGCCACACCTCCCAAAAGTGTTCCTTGAACGATAATAGTAGCCGAAACCGCTTCAAGGAGCCTGCCATGTTGCATCGTTCTTCTATTTCGGGCAGCGCTTTGAGCGAGCACCCGATTAACAAGTGTCCTGGGGTGAGAGCCTCTCCGTCGTTGGGATCTTCTGTTAGAGCCACTATTGGACGTGAATTGAGGACGGTCTTGACGACTACCAGCACGGTGGTAAGCTCTTCGTACGTCAGGTTCGCCTTGCCTATAGTTCGCAGTAGTAGTGATTTCGCAGACTTCACCGCTGCTTCCCAAAGTTCGCCGAAGTGTGGTGCTCGTGGAGGGATGAAGTGAAAGTTCATCCCCATTTCCGCTACCGACAGTTGCACTCGGGTTTTGTCTTTCTCTCTCTCTGGCGGTCCCGACGAAATTTGTGGCGTTGTCGCACCAGATCGTCTTTGGAAGACCCCTTCTGCCCACAAACCTATTTAAAGTAGAAAGAAACGTATCAGTTTGTAAATTAGAGAGTGCTTCTAAATGCACTGCTTTAGAAGCAAAACAAAGAAACACGGCTATATAAGTTTTTACATGTGGTCTGCCCCTTATTCTCAATGATGTATACATAGGCCCACACAAATCGACACCAGTCACTCAGAACGGAAGACAACCTGTTACCCTATCTCGAGGCAAATCGCCCATTATCTGGGATGCTAATTTTGGTTGAAAATACAAACACAACATACAACTTTTTAGTGTTTTTCGAGCCAATTGACGGGCATTAATAACCCAAACTTTCTCACGAAATTTAATTTTTGAAGTTTATTCTGTTTATTAAGTGAAAACTTTGACAAAATACGCATTTCCTCTTTAAATTCAACATTCTGAATCATTTCCACTATTTTCAAAAAGAAAAATCTAATTCTTTAACACCTAACGCAACAATTTCTTCACAAAGTTTTTTATTAGTACGCCAGTTGTTTCTCATTCCTCTAATGAACCTTAATATGTATGCAACTATACGAACAACCTTTTTACTTGACGAAATTCTCTCAACCATTTTCCATACTCGATTCAATGAATCTTCATCTTTCTTATTATTTTTCGGTTTTTCTGGTGCTTGAGATTCTGTACTTAACAGTGAAACTTTTGTTTTCTTCGATCTTCTTCTTTTCTAGTGTTAGAGGTTCAGGAGAAAGCTCAAAATGAGGGTTTTTGGCCAGCTTTCAGAACTGTCTGAGAAAATCAGGACCAGAAAACCAAATTGACTCTTTAATTTCCTCAATGTCACATCCACGTGAAACTATATCAGCTGGATTATGAGCTGTGGGTACATATCGCCAATTAGCGTCTGAAGATTTTTCCTGAATCTCTGCTACACGGTTGCTGACAAATGTATGCAATACAGATGGATGCGTTTCAATCCAATGCAGTACTATTTCTGAATCACTCCAAAATGTGAGATTTTCTATTTTAAATTAAGAAAGTTTCGACTTTACCACATTCCATAATTTTATTAATAAATGTGCAGCACATAATTCTAATCGAGACAAAGTTTTAACTTTCTTCGAAGGTGCAACTTTAGATTTTGCAACTAAAAATCGTGCCGTTGTACCCTTTGTACTTTGAATTCTTACATAAATACAACAACCATATGCTTTCATTGAAGCGTCAGCAAATCCATGAATTTGTATATTAGTATTTAATGTAGTACCAACAAATCTCGCTATAATGATTGAATCTATCTAGGAGAGTATTTCTTTAAAGTTCTGCCATGTTGTGTCCAAGTTCTGGGGAATTGATTCATCCCAATCCAGATTATTTTCCCATATTTCTTGTAAGAGAATTTTTGCCTTTACTATAATAGGAGCCAGCAACCCAAGGGGATCAAATAAGCGTGAAGAAATCAATAAATTATTTCGCTTTCTAGCAGGAAGATTTCCAAAATTGTTTTCCAATTGAAAACCTAAGTGATCTTCGTCAGGTTTCCATTTAATCCCAAGGGCTCTGGTAGAATCTGAGTCATTTAACTCTAACTGCCTCACGAGGTCATTACTATTATACTCTTTACTATTTTAATACCACTTAGCCAAAATAAATCCACATGAACTTAAAATTTGTGTGACTTCTTTTCGAATTTGTTATATCAGCCGTAATGGCGAATTTATTCAATCTAAATCTTAACAATGTTGAAAACAGGTCATCCTGTATGGTAGGACCGACCAACAGGGTTTTTAGTGATTTTTGAGTTGATGTTTTACTCGAAGCATCGAATACAACTCTTAATTTTGTGGTGGTACTGTGACTTTAATTACGCATTGACGCGGAATGAAATAGTGAGGCGAACTTGGAATGACATTATCAATAGGACCAATATGACCAAGATTTAAATATTCTTTCATAAAAGTCATATACATATCCTTCAAATTAACATATTTCGAAACTTTACGTTCAAGAGAGAGAATATCCTAAAATCTTTGGGTCTGTTTTAAACGGCAGCCGAACCTCAAATCTACCATCCTCAACTCGAACAGTAGTTTTTTCATAATGACTTTCACAAAGCAACTGTTCATCTGTCATCTTACAACACATTGGAACTTGTTCTAGTTCCCAAAATCTTTGCACTATATCATTGAGCAAATCTAAATTATCTTCCTCATGATTTACTATAATTTGCAACACTTGTAACTGTGGGCTATTTTTTGCCTCACATCTACCAGACACTATCCAACCCAACAGAGTCTTTTGTCCGACCGACAAAAGTTCAAAAAAAGTTTCGGCTCCTATTAGTATATCTATTTTTTGTGGCCTTTTGAAATGTGGATCTGCTAAAACTAAATTAGCAGGAATTCCCAAACTATTCTTTTCAATTTGGCCGCTTGGCTGTTTATTAGTAATTGACTTAATTATGAAAAACTGAGTGACAAATTCAAATTCATTTACACATGATTTGACATATGTACTTAGACTTTGTCTTACTCTACGATTATTTTCGCCAATGCCAACTATATTTAAATTAGTATGAAACCGTTCAAGTGAAAGTCGTTGAGCAATTTCCTCTGAAACTAAATTAATTTGCGAACCAGAATCTAGTAGCTCTTGTACTAGCTGATATTTTCCGCATTTGTCCTTCATTTGCACTATAGCAGTAGCCAAAATTACTTACTGGTCTTACTTTGGGCATGCATTGAAGATGCATTCTGAATGTTTTTTCTATTTGAGTGAGAATTTAAAAATTGTGACGAATTGCGCCTAACAGCTCCAGTAGAAGTTGAAGGCTGTTCATAGCTTTGGGCTAAACAACGATTTTCCGTACCAGGTATTTGAAAACGTTGTGCTGAACTGCTAATTGCAGCAGCATTTGAACTATTGAACCATTGAGCTGAACT
Organism: Eustalomyia histrio; assembly: GCA_949748255.1. Classification (NCBI taxonomy): domain Eukaryota; kingdom Metazoa; phylum Arthropoda; class Insecta; order Diptera; family Anthomyiidae; genus Eustalomyia; species Eustalomyia histrio. The sequence continues at coordinate 121,860,303 of OX456525.1, read as the reverse complement.
ATTTCCATTTATAGCAGCGGAATTAAATTGTCTAAGCAAATCCTGATTATGTAGTAAAACATGATGAGGACGTTGACTCAAATTACAACGATTAGCACGACATTTTTTGACCAAATGACCAACTTTCAAACAATTGATACACAAGTCTTTACTTTTTGTAAAATCAAATCGTTGATTAACTTTTATTGTTGAAAATATTGGGCAAGAAACTATTGAATGCCCTTTACCAGAACAAAACAAACATTCCTCTGATTGTACTTGAGTACACGCAAATGAATAATGAGAATTTCTCTTGTCTCTATGATTGTTATTATAACTTGTCTTAATTTTGGTCTGTTTACTCAAATTCAGTTCAGACTTTGTAAACCTGTCCTCATTCACTTCTAAAAACTGACAACGCCTGATTAAAACTTGTGCACAATCACTCCATTTTGGCAGTGATGTATAATTTAATTGCTCATCCCATTTAACCTTCGAATCGGAATCTAATTTAGATAAAACTTAAGTGAATTATAAGAGCATGTGTTATGTCCTTATCTGTTCCGATATGGGAAAAGAATCTTAAACTACAGAAACGGTATCAACAATGTGTCTTAATTCTGAAGCGCACGGCTTCACTATTTTCTTTAAATTAAACAAAGACGCTACATGATCCTGAAATATCAAACAGTCATTATCATATCTTTCAGCTAATCTTTGCAAAGCGCTAGGATAATTTTCTTCGTTCACCTGAAATGCTTTGACTGTTCGTAAAGCATTGTCCTGAAGACTGTTAATCAAATGATTAAAATTTTCAATTGTTGTGAGCGTTGGATCATCGTTTACTAAATTGTTAAAAGTGGTGATGAAGTTTTTATACTCCGAGTATTTACCGTTAAATTTTGAAATTTTCAAGTGAGGCAAACGATTTGCCGTAGGATGTGGTGCACTCATAGTATAATCATGACCAACACTCACTCGACGATTACTGCTCAGTTTCGAAATTAATATTGATTTCGCACTTATGCAAATGTCCTCTAATTCACCTCGCTTATTGTCATCAGTTTATCTTTTCTATTTCATTCTGATATTCCATCAATTGTTTCATATACGAATCTAACATTTCTAACCTCAATTGCATATCTATTGGATCCAGCGATCCTGTACCATCTTGATACATTTTCCGAATGTGACTAATATTTGTCTTCGTTTTAGATCTTTGCTTTTGCAAAACTGATAGGTTTTCCGTTTCAGACATGATTAACCAACCTGATGAATCTTCAATTTCTAAGGTCCTCAGTTATTACTCTACAATAAATCGATCGAGAAACCTTCCAATTTTACCTAGTTGTCAACTAAAATTCCACAACACAATTATTAAATTTTTCCTAATATCTCACATTATATGCTAGTTAAATTTCACTTCAGTATTCTATTTAATTTTGTATTTATGTATAATAATTTTATACAATTATTCTTTAAATAATTATAATTATTATAAAAATTCATCAAATTTCATACAAAATTGCAATAATTTCCTTTCTACCTGATCTGGTATCAGCTTTCCTTAACCTCAAACAATTTTCGAACAATTTTCGAGCTTTCCTTAACCTCAAATAATTGAATTCTATAAAACTGTAAGAAAAAATTGGCATACAAAATTTGCAGTCAGCAAATTATAAATGGTGTGCGTGAATGGGAATGATGACAAATGGTTTTGTGTTTGTGTAGGGTATAACATTTTAGCGTTATAGGTTAGGTTAATGGGACAACTAATTGGAAATTTTGTGTGTGGACAAGGTTTAAGTGTGTATATGAGGGAAATATGAGTGAGTGTGTATGTATGGTTGTTATTTTATATAAACAAGTTTTTTAACAAATATTCATAAACTCAACGCAAATTACTTTCGTTGAGTTGTTTAAATTACTTCTTTTAATTTTATTACTTGTTTGCTGATTTTTTTTAGTATAATTTCATTAACACAACCTTATCGTTTCCCATTTATGATCACCAATCCAACAGCAATCACTCAGCATAAAATGTCAGGTACTTCCAAATCCTTTGCAATAGTTTCCTAACAATAGTATTAATTTTCAACAAATCCATAAAGCAATCTCAATTTCATTAAAACTCAAATTTTTACCAAATTTCTTATTAAACAGCAATCAGCAGCAATGATCCAATAAAAAAATGGTAATAAAGTTGAAACCAATTTATTAGTGACAAACAACACAATAATGCTTAGAAATTGTTATTAAAGATGTCTGCTTCTAAATTAAAGATGTCAGCTTCTGAATTAAAGATGTCAGCATCTGAAATCCGACCAACACCAATTTGCAAGATGGCTGCTTTTTTTCCAAAAAATTGCTGCCTCACGTTGAACGCCAAATGTAAAATCGCAGATTGGTGCGACTCCAAAGAAAACCCTCTTTAGTTTTGTGTTTTAATCAACTTGGTTTATTATTCACTTTAGTTGCTTTAATTTATTTTCAACTTTTAATTTTACTTTACAACAATTATTTTACAATTCTCATTTGTTTTTCTTTTAAAATCAATTTTTTTGAAATCTAGAAACAGTGTCATTATTTTTCTATTTTTCTAATGTTTTTTCACCGATTTATCACATCATTTACAGCAGTTTCACACGAAAATGTTCTTCTTAAACCCGATTGGTATTTTGATATAAGTTTGTTAAGTTCTATATATATCTCCAATTGTTCTTTCACGACTTTTTCTAATACTTTTTCACGATACTCTTCACAATTTTTAGTTTTTACCACTTTTTCAATAGGAGTTACCATTGTCTCCTTTCAGTTTTCTGGAAACTCTCCAGTCTCTAATGATTTATTTATTATATCAAGTCGAATTTTCCCATTATATGCCAATTATCCAGAATTATTCTCCGGTTTGTTTTTCATTTGTTTTACTATATTTTTAAGTTTTAACATTGTTATTACATTGAATTCAAATTTCGAGCTAACCATAAATATTTGGTTTGTATATTGCATATCTTCTATTGATTCTCTTAAAATCTTAACACTATTTACAAAATATTGATTGAATTGATTAGCTATTTGACTGTTTTCTTTATATTCTACGTTACTAAATATCACAGATTTTATCACAGTTGGATTTTTATTCATCACTAAGCCCTTTATTTCTCTCCACATTTGTTTTTGGTCTTTTGCATTATTTATTTTCCCGTTTATATATTTATATTTCTCATTTTCAATCTTAACTTTATATAAATTTCTAAAAAATTTTAACATTCCCACGCTTCGCTTGTATTCTCGAATTTGGCAATTTGATATCTAAATATCTTTTCCCTTTTTATTTAATGCAATTCACTAGTAAACCATTTATTGACATTATTTTGTTCCTTAATTGTTTTGTTTCTAGTTGTTGCTGAACGTTCCCAAGAATACAACACTGTATTGAAATTAATGGTTTTTCTTGTTATTAAACTAAATCGTTACAGTCCACTTATGCATGTGAAGAAATGAACATTACAATAAAACGAACAGATTTGTAAGAAAAATAAAAAAAAGAGAAATTCGGTGTTTTATTGTGATATTCGCAAATATAATGGTCCTCCTCACCAAATAATGAAAAAGTGACAAAAAAATAAGAATTTGTGGTGTTGAAGAGAAATACAAACAAAGTGATAATTGTGAAATAAAGATTTAAATGAATTCGGGCATTTAAGAGGCTTTATAAACGTTGTTGCATGAAAAAACTATTTTTCGGTATATATACATAAAGACTATTTGTTGGTGTACAAAAAACTATTCGTGGGTGTATATACAGCGGTCAAAAAAAGTATTCGACAAACTGCTTGTTTTTCATAATCATGAAAAATATGTTAAAAAAATTCTACAAAATGAAAAATATAAAAATGCAGATTATTAGCTTAAAGTATTATCTCTTTATTTATGAAACAAAAAAAAAATACAAAAACAAAAACATGTAATATTTCAACGCAAAAAAAGTATTCGACAACGTTGCTCTGGTTGTGATTAACGGGAAAATATTGATTAAAAATAAATAATTAATATTTAGTTGCTCTTCCTTTTTGTTTTATAACGGCTTTTAAACGCTTTGGTATTGATTTAACAAGATCTAAAATGTAATTTTGGTCAATTTTATGCCACTCTTCTAGAAGGATTGCTTTAAGCTGGTTGTTGCTCCTGAAATTTCTTTTCCTTATATTTTGCTCTAAGCAGGCCCATAGGTGTTCGATGGGGTTTAAGTCTGGGGACTGTGCAGGTGGTTTAATCACGTTTGGACAGTTATACAACATCCACAACCTTGTATTTAGGGCCATATGTTTTGGATCATTATCCTGATAATAATGAAAATCACTTGAAACACCCAAAATTTCAGCACTTGGCTTAAGATTTTCCTTGAGTAGGTTTATGTAGTACTGATGGTCCATTATTCCATCAATGAAAACTAAATTACCCACGCCTGAAGCCGCCATACATCCCCAGACCATAACACCGCCACCACCGTGCTTTACAGTAGGCACCATATTTCGCTCCTCCAACTCGGAATTAGGCTTTCTATACACCAGAACCTTACCATCACATCCAAATAGGTTGAATTTAGACTTATCAGCAAAAATAGTCTTCATCCAAAACTCCATAGGCTTATTCACATGCGCTTTTGCGAAGTCAACTCGAGCTTTTCTGTTCTTTTTTGAGATATGCGGCTTTTTCTTAGCTGATCTTGCGTGATAATCGTTACTGTGTATAACATTACGCACGGTCTGAGGTGTAACATTGATATTAAGATCATGTTCTAGCTGTTTTGTTAAAACTGTAGCGTTGAGCTTAGGATTTTTTTTATTTCACGCAAGATCCACCTTTCGTTTACTTCATTAAGTTTTTTTGGACGCCCACTTCTTTGTACATTTTCAATACTTTTAGTTTTTTTGTATTTATTTATGATGTAGTGAATAGTTGTTCTAGGTCTTCCAACAATTTCTGCTATTTCTTGTTCAGTTATTCCCTTTTTAAAATTTGTAATTATTATTTCTTTAACATCTAAAGAAATCTCTGCACCCTTTCGACCCATGTTAACAATTAATTCAATAAATGAAATTAGGACATTAAAAAATATTAGTAATAATGAAAGACATCAATATAAATTTCAAAGAAACGGTGCTTTTCCCGTTAATCACAACCAGAGCAACGTTGTCGAATACTTTTTTTGCGTTGAAATATTACATGTTTTTGTTTTTGTATTTTTTTTTCCAGAATATTGTTTTTGTTGTATTTTTTGTTTCATAAATAAAGAGATAATGCTTTAAGCTAATAATCTGCATTTTTATATTTTTCATTTTGTAGAATTTTTTTAACATATTTTCCATGATTATGAAAAACAAGCAGTTTGTCGAATACTTTTTTTGACCGCTGTATATTAAAACTATTGGTAAATGCAGCAACTAAAAATTCGTTTGTTAAAAATTCGTTCGTTTATACAACAACAATAAGAAAAGTGGTCTCCGCTGGACACAAAAACAACTACAATATTAAATTGGAAAAACAAGTGAGACTCCGCTGGTCACAACAACAATAGAAACAAAGCATTGTGAAACAAAAATACCAATACAAGTTATATGCAAAATGCAAAAAAAAATACATATGTATGTGTAGTGTCAAATAAGAATCCAATTGAGAAGTTCTTGTAGAAAAAGGCAAAGAAAAAAGTGAGAGAATATTATTATTCAATACATGCATACAAAACAAAAGAAAAAATAGAAACCCACAAACATAGAAACATACGTAGTGAAAAAAAGGGGTTGAATAGTAATAACAACAAAAACGAAACGTAAATCAAATGAAGAAGTGATCGTTCTAGAGTGTGTAGTGAAAAATTTAAATCGTCAACGGTCGTTTGCTAGTTAAACAAAAAATAGAAACAATTGAGAACAATTTGATTTTTTTAACGTTCGTTTGTTTGTAATAAAGCTTGTAATTATATGGAAAAGCTTTTATTTGCATTCGTTGCTATACATATATGGAAAAGCTATTGTTCGGTGAATGAAAGAAAAGATTGTTGGTTTGAAATCGGTTTACATTTCTCCAACAACAAAACGTTTAGTATTGGTAGTGACGTCACAGCGCGTTTCAATAAATTGTTGAAAGAGAAAATACGTTGTGTTTAAAAATTGGCTGTCTTGTCCGTTTATGTTGTAAATTGAAATCAAAATACGGTAAAAACAGATTCGTTACTACGCGACAAACTACATAACTATAAAAACAAACTATTGGTAGTAACAATTATTATTTGAACTTTTTGGATAAAATTCAAACCATTTCAATTTTAAGCAACAACAACAATATTGGCGAATAATTCTGTAAGTAAGATTTATATTATATTTATACAGGAAAATGGCTACTACAATTAAAAAGATACAATCAAAACGTCGGGTTGAAAAGGCATCTATTTCCCGCGCGTTATCATTCGTTCAGAATCCACCGTCAGAATTTGATACTGATCAAATTGAGGCTCGCCTTGGCCGTTTAGACCAGGCATTTGGGGAATTAAAGGAACTTACTAAGGAATTATACGATTTTGAAGAAGATGCAAATTTTGTTGATCCAGATCGCGATTTAGAGGAGTATGAGGAAAAATATTTAATGGCTAAGGGTGTTCTTAAGCGAATGATAGGCTCCGTTAGAACCCATGTATCTACTCCTGAACCTACTAGTGATGCTTTTATTCGATTAGCTGAGCAACATTCCACGTTGTTACAGAGACTGGACTCTCCAGTTACAACTCGTCATGGCGATAATGACTTACCTAAAATCAGAATAGAACCTTTTAGTGGTCAATACAAGGATTGGCCAGCTTTTAAAGATCTAGCGCTATTGATTCCAAACCGAATTTGACAAATACACAGAAATTTCATTATTTAAAATCGATACTAAAAGATGATGCCGCAAAATTAATTAAACAAATGCAGATAACTGAGTCATCATATACTACTGCTTGGGAGCGACTCAAAGACCGTTTTGATCGTCCTAGACACATCGTCAATTCATACATTGAAACTTTTATGTCTCTGTCCTCATTAAAGGAGGAAAATTCTGTTGGTTTGCGTAAAATTTCCGATATTTCTAATGAGGTTATTAGAGGTTTAGAAGCCATTGATTTCACTGAACGTGATCATTGGTTAATTTATATACTACAAAACAAAATCGATCCCGACTCTCGTAGAAAATGGAAAGAAAATACTCGAGATGAGTCAAAACCTACTATCACAACATTTTTAACGTTTTTGGATCAACGTTGCGAGGAAATTGAACTCGTTAAAAATCCTGAAAAGAGGCTCTACACCAAATCAACTGGTTTTAAAAATAATTCAACAACAACATTAGTGGCTACCAATGATCAACAAAAATGCGTAGATTGTCGTTCTAATGAACACTTTATACACAAATGTCCGCATTTCTTATCGGTACCTGTCGAACAGCGTCGAGTTTTCGTCAGGGAAAAATCGCTTTGTTTTAATTGCTTGAAGGGTGGGCATACTGCTTACAATTGCAAGTCTCAACATAATTGTCGTACTTTTCAACGTAATCATCATAGTCTTTTACACAATTTACAAGCTGTCCCGGCTAATGGCCAAGTTAATAATTCTCATGCTACAAACGTCGTTACTTCAGATCATGAAGTTTCACAGCAAATATCGTCGAACATATTGGTTTCGCAGCCCAATGCTAATTTTTTGAGAAAACCAAATACTAGAAAAATTTTACCTACCGCATTGGTCAGTGTTCGTAATAGTAAGGGAGAATTAGTTATTTGTCGTGTTTTACTGGATACTGCATCTGAATTATCCTACATTACAGAAGATTGCCTTAAACGCTTAGGATTACCACGTAATTCTTCACGCATCTCGCTTTCTGGAATTCAGGCCATCAGGGCTGACCCAACTGGCGGTCATACCTCGATTCACATGAAATCTAGATTTTCTGAAGATTCTCTAAATACCTTTGCACACGTAATTGGACGTATTTCTGCGTCAATTTCTAGATCTACAATTACAGATTACGATCCTAGTCTGTTTGAGAAAATTTCCCTTGCTGACCCATATTGGTATCGCTCAGCACCTGTTGACATTTTATTGGGAGCCGATGAAGTTTGGGAAATATTATTGATGGAGAAATTGAGAAATGATCAAGGTAAAATAATTGCCGTATCTACAAGCTTTGGTTGGGTAGTGACATCAGGTAGTTTCTTTTGCCCAAACCATGTATCAACATCGTTATTAACTTTAGTCGACCTTGATCACTCCATTCGAGCTTTTTGGGAAATTGAAGAATGCCCAACTACAACAAAATTAGATGATGAAGCCTTAATCGTAGAACACCATTTTAAGGATACTCACAAAAGACACACCGATGGAAAGTATATCGTAGAACTTCCATTTAAGGAACAGAATATCAAATTCGCTGAAACGTACAAAGGTGCTCTTAATCGTTTTAATTCTACTGAACGTAGACTCTCTAGAAACCCTGATTTGAAATCTGAATACACAAAATTTATGCAGGAATACCATAGTTTGGGCCATATGCGAGAACTTTCTCCAAATGAAATCGATGTTGAGGATAATAGTTTGTATAACCTGCCACATCACCCTATTGTTGGCGCCAAACTAAGAGTAGTTTTTGACGGATCTTTTCAAGATGCCGTTGGTATTTCGCTAAATGATAAATTACACATTGGACCATCAATTCAACGTAATTTATTTGCCGTTTGTCTTCGATTCCGTCTACATGAGTTTGTTTTCTCCACAGACATCGTTAAAATGTTTCGCCAAATTTGGGTGGCTGAAAATCATCGTGACTTTCAAAGAATTCTGTGGAGAGAAGACTCAAATGAACCTGTTAAACATTACCAACTATGCACTGTGACATACGGGACTGCCTCTGCGCCTTTCCTTTCAGTAAGAGTGCTTGAACAAATTGCTACAGATTACAAAGAATCTCATCCTAACGCATCAAAAATTCTACTAGAAGATTTCTATGTCGACGACGTCTTAACCGGCGCTTCTTCAGAAAAACAACTGATTGATAATCGTAATGAACTCGTCGATTTATTATCGCAAGCCGGACTTGAATTAAGTAAATGGGTGTCCAACAGCGACGCACTTTCAACAACAAATCAGGATGCAACAAGTTTCCTAAAAAATTATGATGATGACTCAACAAAGGTCCTCGGTATTCATTGGTACTCCAAAGAGGATGTCATTGGATACAAAATTAGTTTAAATGATTCACAACGTGCCACAAAAAGACAAGTCTTATCCGATGTAGCTCGGATATTTGACCCGCTTGGATTAGTTTCTCCCGTCGTCATAAAATTTAAGATTTTGTTCCAGGAGTTATGGTTACTTAATTTAGACTGGGATGACCCGCTACCTCATGACTTAGCCAATATGTGGCTTAACTATAGACATGACTTATGCAACCTCGAAAATTTAAAATTACCTCGATTTGTACCAAATTATGATAGTGAAATAACCCTACATGGATTTAGTGACGCATCAATGAAGGCGTACTCTGCTGTCGTCTATTGTCTTATGAAAGACGAAACTGGAAATATCCAAATTTCTCTGATTGCATCAAAAACTCGTGTTTCACCGCTAAAACAAATTTCACTTCCAAGATTGGAATTATGTGGAGCATTGCTGCTGACTCGACTAATGAAATCAATAATCTCATCGCTACCACATAAAAATATAAACATACACGCATGGTGTGACTCAACAGTCGTACTATCTTGGTTGTGCCTACAGCCAAGTAAACTCAAAACTCTTGTAGGAAATCGCACAGCCGAAATATTAGAAACGCTGCCTCGAAGTGCTTGGAAGCACGTTAATACGAAAGAAAACCCTGCAGACTGCGCTTCTCGTGGTTTAATGGCTGATCAACTTATATCTCATGGCCTGTGGTGGACAGGTCCATCTTTTTTAAAAAATGAAGAAGCACAAGATATGCAGATTAATAATTTGACAAATGATAATCAACTTGAAATTGAAACAGAAATGAAAAATACAACAATATCCAGTGTGACAACAATCAGCTTGACTACCGGTCAAGAACATCCATTGGAATCAACACTTGCTAAAACATCCACATGGTGGAAATTTATACGTATCACAGCTTATGTCAAACGTTTTATAAATCTACGTATGTACAAAATTAAGAACCCAGCTAGTTACTTAACATTTGATGAAGTCACTCAAGCTAAAATTACTTGCCTCAAAATGGCGCAAGAATGTTTTTCTACAGAAAGGAAGAACGTGGAATTAACATTAACAACAACTCACAGTTGCTAAGACTTTCGCCTTATATTGACAACAATGGACTCATTAGAGTAGGAGGTCGTAATTCGGAGCTTTCTGATGAAGTTCAACATCCTATTATTCTACCAAGGAAACATAAAATCACAACGCTTATACTTGAAGAACAACATATTACAAATTTACATCCTGGAATATCCGCACTATTTGTAATCATACGTCAACAATACTGGATTCTAGGAGCACGAAATCTGATTCGGCAAATTACACACAAATGTTTGAAATGTTTTCGACAAGCACAACATACAACGCAGCAGCGAATGGCCGATCTTCCTGCAGTTCGCGTTCGACAAGCTTTTCCCTTTCAAAATACTGGATGCGATTATGCCGGTCCGTTTACTTTGAAATTACATCATGGACGAAACGCCAAAACCTCCAAAGGTTACATATGCTTATTCGTTTGCATGGTGACATCTGCTTTACATTTGGAATTAGCGACAGACCTAAGTACTGAATGCTTCTTGGCTGCTTTACGCCGCTTTATGGCCCGCCGTGGCAAATGCTCAACAATATATAGTGACAACGGTAAAAACTTCGTTGGTGCTAAGCGCAGACTTAACGAAATGTATCAACATCTACAAGCTGAACATCACAACGAAGTTATCACCACTACCTTAGCTAAAGAAGGCATCAACTGGACTTTCATCCCACTCTACTCACCACACTGGGGTGGCATTTGGGAATCGGGCGTCCGCTCGGTTAAACTACACTTACGCCGTGTTATTGGTAACACAATCCTGACATACGAACAGATGCACACGCTCCTTGCTCAAGTGGAGGCCGTCGTGAACTCAAGGCCGCTGGGGTACGCCCCAGACACCGATACTAATTACCTTTCTCCCTCTCATTTCTTAATAGGCAGGCCAACTACTATGGTACCCGAAGGTGACCTTACTAACATGCATAACAACCGGCTTGACTATTGGCAACATGTACAATGTATGTACCAAGGCTTTTGGAAACAATGGAGTAAAGAATATCTGACATCCCTCCAGCACCGCCCAAAATGGTGCAACAACCAACCCAACATTGAAATTAATGACCTAGTTTTTGTAAAGGAAGACAGGACGCCTCCCTCTACATGGATAACAGGCCGTGTAATTGAAACCTTTCCTGGGGATGATGGATTAATCCGAGTCGTAAAGCTAAAAACTCCCCAGGGGACGATGACCAGATCGATAACCAGAATTGTCAAACTACCCATATGCTGAAACAGTGTTTCAGGGCCCCCCGGGATGTTGCTGAACGTTCCCAAGAATACAACACTGTATTGAAATTAATGGTTTTTTCTTGTTATTAAACTAAATCGTTACAGTCCACTTATGCATGTGAAGAAATGAACATTACAATAAAACGAACAGATTTGTAAGAAAAATAAAAAAAGAGAAATTCGGTGTTTTATTGTGATATTCGCAAATACTAGTAAAGTTTAGTATTGTATGTTCCAGGCAATTATCGAACTTTAATACATTTTGACTAACATTTTCATTTTCTTTAAAATTTATTATTGCACATAGTTGTCTTGCAAATAGGTCTTTTCTATAATCAAATATTTTCGTAGTGTTATTACACTTCGTCTCACGTTTATTATTATTATCATTTATTAATATTTTTATCATTTCATGATCTAATATTTTGTTTTTATTGCAATTTTGAACTGATATTTAGTAACTATTTGTTATTACATAGTCAATTATAGTTCTGGTAGTATATTAATTTACCATCTGTTTTAGACCATTGTCATTTAATGAGCTTTCAAATTTCTTTTTATAAAAATTATTAGTTGATTAATCTATATTGAAGTCTCCAGTTATTACTATATCATTGTTTTCCTCATATAAATCATCCAAGGTTTCCTGGAAAATTTTGCAAAATTCCGATTCAAAACTGCTACAATTACAATGTGTGTATTTTCACGTTTTGCTGTACATGCAACAATCCAATATTTTGAGTTAGCCATTTCTTCAAACTTTTTGGTCACCTTCCACTCATTTTTAAAATATATGATTACACCTCCAGTTCTTTTGGAATTTGAATACGATATTATTTGTTCGTAGTCGTGTAAACCAATTTCGTCTTCTTTGATATCTTCTGTCATATGTGTTTCCGATAGTATAAAAAATTAGGTTTTTCCGTCGCAGCAATTATTTGTAATTGGTTATAATTATTTGTTAAACCTTGAACGTATATACAAACGTTATATATATATATATATATATATATATATATATATATAGCGGTCAAAAAAACTGCTTGTTTTTCATAATCATGAAAAATATGTTAAAAAAATTCTACAAAATGAAAAATATAAAAATGCAGATTATTAGCTTAAAGTATTATCTCTTTATTTATGAAACAAAAAATACAACAAAAAACAATATCCTTCTAGAAGATTGGCAAAAAATTGACCAAAACTACATTTTAGATCTTGTTAAATTAATGCCAAAGCGTTTAAAAGCCGTTATAAAACAAAAAGGAGGAGCAACTAAATATTATTTATTTATTATACCCTTCACCATAGGTGGAAGGGTATATATAAGTTTGTCATTCCGTTTGTAATTTCTACAATATTGATCTTAGACCCTATAAAGTATATATATTCTGGGTCCTTATGAAGAGCGAAGTTGATTTAACGATGTCCGTCTGTGTGTTGAAATGGGTTTTCCGAAGAACCCAGACATGATGAAGACTTGATTCTTTTTTATTTCTGTTACATGTGATCCATTTCTGTTTGCTATTAAAAATCAGACAGATCGGTTAATAAATGGCTGAGATATTAGCAAAAAACCAGGACTACCTCTAATTTTTCCAGTAAAATCCCTTTGTTTAATATGTATGTAGAATTTTGAGCATAACAACACATCCATGTGTTAAAATTCTTTTCTTTCATCTCCACCTTTTATACACAAACATCACACATACAAAGATTTGTCATTTAAATAAAAACCAAACAAATCTCTAATTAACGAAGACTTTTTTATATGTACCTCTATTGACGATGATTTTGTGTGAGCTTCAATAGCTCAGTTGTCTAGACGCTGTGTCACAAATACTTTTTTTTTTCTCTAAGGCCGTGGGGTTCGAGGTTCAAATCTCGGTGAGGTCAATTCACTTTTTTTTGTACATTTTTTTTTTTATTATTTTCTTAAGACTTTTTTTTTTGCTTATTTTTGTTTTTTTTTTAACATTTAATAATAAATTTATATAAAATTTTATATTAATAATTAAAATTCTTTTCTTTCATCTCCACCTTTTATACACAAACAACACACATATAAAGATTTGTCATTTAAATAAAAACTAAACAAAGCTCTAATGAACGAAGACTTTTATATATGTACCTCTATTGACGATGATTTTGTGTGAGCTTTAATAGCTCAGTTGTCTAGACGCTGTGTCACAAATACTTTTTTTTTCTCTAAGGCCGTGGGGTTCGAGGTTCAAATCTCGGTGAGGTCAATTCACTTTTTTTTTGTACATTTTTTTTTATTATTTTCTTAAGACTTTTTTTTTTGCTTATTTTTGTTTTTTTTTTTAACATTTAATAATTAATTTATATAAAATTTTATATTAATAATTAAAATTCTTTTCTTTCATCTCCACCTTTTATACACAAACAACACACATATAAAGATTTGTCATTTAAATAAAAACTAAACAAATCTCTAATGAACGAAGACTTTTATATATGTACCTCTATTGACGATGATTTTGGGTGAGCTTCAATAGCTCAGTTGTCTAGACGCTGTGTCACAAATACTTTTTTTTTTTCTCTAAGGCCGTGGGGTTCGAGGTTCAAATCTCGGTGAGGTCAATTCACTTTTTTTTACATTTTTTTTTATTATTTTCTTAAGACTTTTTTTTTTTGCTTATTTTTGGTTTTTTTAACATTTAATAATTAATTTATATAAAATTTTATATTAATAATTAAATAATCCATAAATAGGCTAAAAACATCAACATTTTTATAAAAACCCTCTGATACAAACAAAATACAAACGTTTTTATACCTTTCACCACAGGTGGAAGGGTCGCGGGTTCGTTAAGATTTTTTTTTTGTTTTTTTTTTACATTTAATAATTAATTTAAATAAAATTTTATATTAATAATTAAATAATCCATAAATAGGCTAAAAACATCAAAATTTGTATAAAAACGCTCTGATACAAACAAAATACAAACGGTTTTATTTCTATTTTTTGCTCCGATTTAAAAGAATTTATAAAAAGATTTTTAAACCATTTTATTTCTCACATATTAAGAAAATTTTATACATAATTTACCTTTGAGTGCAACTATTTTAGGTCATAACTTATAATAATTTATAAAAAAAATTATAAACTATTTTCCTTCAAATTTTTAAAATTAAGCTAAAGAAATTACAAATATTTCTAATAAAAAAGCAAAATAAAATCCTAAATGCAAATTTGCCAGCTAAATCAAACTATTTTGTAGAAATAAAACACATGCAGTTCTAGTGATTTCTTTTAACGATTTGTTGAAATTCTTTTCTTTCACCTCTTAACCTTTTATACACAAACAACAAACACTATTCTAGAGCTGTATTATGACCTATGGATACGTCTTATATAGCAAAAGATCGAAAACCTTTAGTATAACATATTTGCTGAAAAACTCGGAAATATCGGTTCAGATACAAACAAGTTATGCCCAAAACATACATTTTTTTAAAATACATATTTTCTGGAACCATAAATCTTCCCGAGTCCAAGTTTTATCTCCAAACTAAATGGTTAATTTCCTCTTAAAGGCGTCCGTATATAAATCTGTCCATTTCATATATGTCCATATATAAACTTCAGTTTTTTCCCAACCATGGTGAAGGGTATATAAGATTCGGCATAGCCGAATTTAGCCGCTCTTACTTGTTTTTAATCAATATTTTCCCATTAATTACAACCAGAGCAACGTTGTCGAATACTTTTTTTGCGTTGAAATATTACATGTTTTTGTTTTTGTATTTTTTTTTCCAGAATATTGTTTTTGTTGTATTTTTTGTTTCATAAATAAAGAGATAATACTTTAAGCTAATAATCTGCATTTTTATATTTTTCATTTTGTAGAATTTTTTTAACATATTTTTCATGATTATGAAAAACAAGCAGTTTGTCGAATACTATATATATATATATATATATATTATATACAAACGTTCAAGGTTTAACAAATAATTATAACCAATTACAAATAATTATATATATATATATATATATATATATATATATATATATATATATATGCTCTTCAATTGTTAAAACGATAAACCCATTTTCCTCTTTTTCGTATGTAACTTATTTAGATAAACTGGACAATCTTCACTATAAGTTCCGTGGTTTTCATCTAAGCCCATATTTAATTTTAGATTTATCTTTACACAGTTTATTATGCATTTTATCATTGGCTCCTTGTTACATTCACTGGATTTGTGATTTCTGTGATTTCCATGACATTTAACACATATCTCCTTATTTTTACATCCACTTGATATATGATTATATCCTTTACAATTAAAAACATCTCTTCACATCAGTTCCATCGAACACCCGACATCTTTCCCTACCTTTATTTATCATTTGTACACCAATTACTTTTGAAAAAGATTCTCTATCTGTTTTTATTTCATATATTGTTTTATTTTTCCTTTTGTATTCATATATTTTTATTATTTTTATTTCACCGTTGCTCACAATTGGATTTTGTTTTTTTTTTACTTTTCAAAAATTTCTTCGTCTGAAAACTTAAATGAACTATTCTGTTGGGTTGGGCACCTTAATTTTATAGTCCTCCCTCATTTTGTTTTGAATTGCCGTTTTAATATTCTCTCTTTTCTCATTACTTTCACCCTGAATTACTATTGCTCCGTTCCTTTTATTTTTAACATTAATTAATTTTAAATTAACCGGATTAACTTTTTGATTTATTTCTTCCTTTATTATTTCAATTTCTTGTTCTTCTTTTGGTTTTAATAATAATGGCACTTGTTTCTTAACATCTTAACACTGTTTCTGCATATGATATTTATTATTTTTATAGCATTTCATTCCGTTATTGCCTTTGTTATGTCATTACACATTTTGACATTGTTTTCAATTTTGTTGCATATTTCCTCATTTTTATTTTAAAATTTATTCACCTGAACATACAAATTTTTAATATCTTGTGCATTTTTTTCAAAGGATTTTTGGTTACCCTGTCTTCATACCGTTTTTCTATCGCTTTTAGTAATTGCTTAATTTCATTTTCTCTAAGTGATATTTTAAATTTATGTTTATATTCAGCTAGGTTTTGTCTGTTTTTGTTTACATCATCTTGAATATCTTTAAGCACTAAATCAACATTTTGTATATACTGCAAGCAGTCATCAGATTTGAAAAAAAATTCCTGGTTAGTATTGGATTAAACTAATTCTTCTCTTTATCTTAATTTTTCATAAGTACAAATAAAATAACTTTAAGTCTTTTGTGACGTTTTTACCTTTTAAAATCGTTGATTTATTTCCTTTAAATAAATAAAGAGTTCCCATTAATGGCAACTTTTTTACATTTCAGAGCTAACATATGAGAATTTATGTTTCTGCGAGTAAATGGAAAATGAAGAATAAATTACCGCTGCAAATCATTTACATTACAAAAATATGTAAAATAATATTTGGGGGGCTATTTGGGTATTTTTGGGGATGAAAAAACAATATTTGAATACAACGTCTTTAAAAATACTGACAACTAAAAATGATTTTTGCAAATGCTGGTAAGAGGCTTTTTACACTGAACAACATCTTTGTGAAATGCATGGAAGATGTTGAAAACGTGAAACATGAATTTACATTGGCAACATCTTTCATCTGTCATTTATTCAATTATCAAAAAAATCAAATGCATAATAATAAGAAATTATCACTGGAGAAGTTGTTGCAAATCCGAGTTTTAATGCAGTATGTACATTGAAATACTGAAGGCCATTTGTTTCATTTTCTGCAATGTCAGTTTGCTAGTGATGGCACAAAGAAAATGTTTTTTTGTGTGGAAATTCTATTCATCAATTTTCATTTACTCGCAGAAACATAAATTCCTATATGCTAGCCCTGAAATGTAAAACAGTTGCCATCAATGGCAACTCTTCATCACGACTAATGGTGCATTTGTATTTTTCTGGAAACTTTAAAGAACATACTCGGTATCGAACTTTCGGACAATTCTGCCACTTTCTAGATATTATCGCCACACATATGAATACGCCAGCAATGTTGCATATCAGTTTAACATTGATAACACTGTCCAACAAATTAAGACTTTTTGAATGGAACAGAATAGCGACCCCATAATTCTGAATCAAACCCGATATGTACTGCTTAGTAGCTCAATTATGCTTGAATGTTTTCTTTTATTTTTTATTATTAATTTTAATTAATATCACACCCGATTTTTAAGTCACAGCTGACTAGACGCGAGAACTCAGTGTTTGGCCCGGCCGAACTTGACGCCGTTTTTACCTGTTTTGTATATGTTGGTGTATAATTTTACTAATTAATCGTAAAGAGCTTTATTTACAACAATGGTGTCTTTGGTGACCCCTACTGAAATTTTCCGGCAAACATTTTCGTAGAATATTTTAATCCTTAAATGTCCTTTTTTAAAGGATATTTTTTGATCTTCTCGAAAAAAGGGTCAAATTGAACCATAAAGAGACCAGTTAGAGGGTTAAGATCTTCCACAAAAATAATCCTCATACAATTCCACAATACAACTCTGACCATAAGAATTCTCTCAGACATTAACTTACAGCATTTTTTTCATATAGTATAATGCTCCCTTCGACCAAAAAATGAAAACTTTGACCCACTGTAAAAAAAAACTCAGACGTGCTGGACCATAAGTCTGTTCTACAAAAATGATCTACTCAACATACCCTTTCAGAATTATAGGGTCGCTATTCTGTTCCAAAAATGCTGTTGGACAGTGTAATTAATTGAATAAATTGTGTTATCTGTGAAAGTGTAACTTAAAGAGTTTCCATAAAGTCTCTTGTGCAATTATTTTTAAGTTTGTATGTAAATAAAAAGTTGATATCGAAAATTTTAGCTGTGTTTATTTGCAATATAAAAGGAACTCGATTTATTTTAAGGAAATAAATGAACGATTTTAAAACTAAGAAATGTAGCTTTTGGTGTCAGAAATGGGACTGAAATTGGAGGAGCGTAAAGTGGAACAACTCAAGAAGGAATTGAGTAAATTGGAAATTGTAAAAGATGCTGATAGAGGACATTGGGAGTTATGAGTTTGACGAAAAACATGAAATGGAGATTAGTACCCGCACAAATGCAGGTAATATGGAATTGAGCACGATGTTTGCTGCTATGATGGAAAAAAAGAGATGAACTGCTAGAAACTTCTAGAGCAGACAAGGAGAAACTGTTAACTAAGATTGAAGAAAAACTTCAGGAAACCTCTAGAGAAGTTTCTGAAGTTGCAAAAAAAAGTTTCCGACCTTTAGAATGAAGTTGAGAAAAAACTGCAAGATCTAGAAAGTAAAAAAATAATTCTCAATGTCAAGAGGGCCCAGTTCGAATTATTTCGGAAACTTCTGGTAGAGCAAAGGCCCCTTCTTTCGATGACAGCATGCCATTTAACATATTCAAAAATGTGTGGAACAGCTAAGAAAACAGCTTTATAATTGATTTTGGCCTTAAAAGGAAATGCAGCAGAAATTCTAGAAAGTGTGCCAATCACCTGCAGAAATATTTACGACGACATAATGGTGTCATTGCAAAGAAAGTATGGTGCGAACACATCAAAGAAATATTCCGAATGTAATTAAGAGCCAGGGTTCAAAAAGCAAATGAGTCATTGCAAGACTTTGCAATAGAAATTGAGCGGTTGGTGCATCTGACGTACCTAGGCGATTTTTAGATAAATTCAAAATTGAAGCGTTTGTGAAAGGAATTTGTGGTTCTGTTGTAAAATATGCAGTGTGTAAAAAGCGTCTTGCAGAAATGGTCTCATTCGCCCTGGCACAAAAGACTGTGAAGATAATTTCGAAGGCTCAAATATGTAAAGTGGGTAACGCGGAAGAAATTGCTGAAAGAGAGAAAGATATAAGCACAAACTAGCTCCCACAACCAAAGGCAGTCCCCATATCAGAAATTTAGCAGAAGAAAACCAATCTTACAGCTTATGGGTACATCAACGGACAAAAGCGCTGTTTTTCTGTAGACACGAGAGCATCACAGTCAATCATCAGGCCCGATTTGGTGGAAGAGGCAATTGAACCATTATACGGGATGAGCCTGTGCACAGATACTGGGTAGCCTGCCTCTGTCTATGGTAAAGTGAGTGTAAAACTAACGATTGCCAACATAAGCGTCAATCACGTATTTATTGTTGCCGATATTGTGGACGAAGTAATCATTGGTTCAGATTTATGATTAGTCACAGCATTAATCTGCATATGGAGCAACAAATTATAATCTGGCGGAATTTTGAAATATCCCTTGAAGTTGGATATGAACGACAGGATCAAGTAAGAAATCTAGTTATCATCAGGCATCAGAAACTACCAACACAGTCAAAAACATTAGTATCGGTGCGCATGCAGGGAGATAGTAAGGACAACAGCTTGTTGGTGGTAGAACCAACAGAAATAAAAAGTGAACTTATAACAGAAAAATTTCTCCTGAAAACCAGCAAAAACAGAGTAAGAGTGCAAGTTGTGAATATGAAGCTGTAATCAGTTGCAAAAAGAAGCCGCGACCTTCCATGGTGTCTACGCCTCCGTATTGAAAACTCAAAGCCAAGGAAGAAAGGCAATTGTTAAACATAGAAAAAATTAATGAACAATAAAATAATTTTATTCTTACGGTTGTAATATTGAAAATAAATAAATTAAATGCTGGTGAAGCGAGGCCAATAAAGCAGGCACCCAGAAGTATTCCTATTGCAAAACGCAACGAAGTGTATAAATTAAGTAGTTATAAAAATACTAATGTTTTGAAAATTCTTAATTTTTCTCTTTTTACATTTAAACAAAAATATTTGACGCCAAATCTTAATCCTCTATATAGTTTTTCTTTTCATTAAAAAAAAAACAAAGAAAATGTGGTAATGAGATTTCAAGTCGAAAGATAATCATTGATAGATTATCATCATGACGCGATGCGGATGAATTACATCAAAAGCCGCGAAGGCCCTGATTGGTAGTGCATCAGTCAAACCATCAGCTTCGGTTGCTATGAAGAAGAACCTGGGTAACCCATCCTGACCTGCAGGTGCCTGTTATACAAGTGTACCTTTCCCAGCCCAACCAGGAAATAACGGCTCCGGCACAAAAAAGGTGGAATAGGCGGTCAACCTACAGAACCGTTGTTCGACTTAATATCAAGCCGATTGAGCAACTATTGGAGCAGGAGAAATCTTCGCTTCAATGGGCTAGAACTTTCTTTGAAGATAATCAGAGCTCTCAACCTCCAGCTGGAACAGTCTTAGCCAAACCTGTTGTGCAAGCGTCCCTTAAGCGGCAAAGATCTGAGGAACAGTCCAAAGCATAAGCCTATCGGCTATTCAACAAGCCATTTAAAGAGTTGTCTAAAAACCATCTCATTCTATATGTTTTATATAGGAGCGTACAAGGCGGGATTATATCTCGGACAAGGAAGACACACGTTAAGCTGTTTGTACTCCAAAACGCGCGCATCGAAGTTTTATTTGAAAATAACTTTTGAAGACAAAGGAATCAGGAATCAGGAAAAAGAAAATAGTTTTGGAGTACCCTACATGTAACTAAGTCAAAGTTGAATTTTCGATCGACTTAAAAAATGTATTTAAAAGATTTTATAAAGTGTAATAATTAATTCGCAATAAACATTTGGAAGAAACGTAAAATTGAGGATATTGCGGCAATATATTTAATTTTTTATTTAGAAGACTAACAAAGCAATATTTTAAACATATCTTTCTTTTATTTTCTGGCCACTCAGCTGGTATTCCAAAATCTGTTTCATGAGCTATAAGATTTTGCTAATTGCATTTTCAATACATTTACGGGACATTTTTTGCTTTTTTATTAACTGAACTGTAAAATTTGATTTTAAATCATTGTACCGAAATTTTTTTAAATCACCGAACACAAATTTTTTGTTTTTTAAATCACAACAATTGAGCGAAATTAATTTATGAAATAAACGAACTGTTACAATTAAATAAATTATTTTAAAAAGAATTTGAACGGGGCCAAATGCGAATTAAATCGATTCAGAGATTAGTCATTTTGGATTTAATTCCATAAATTTCAATTTAGAATTAAAAAAATTAATTTATGATTCCATATCTTCGAAGCTCTGTAGGTCTTAAAAAATAAGTAAGATTGGTCACCTATATTGGCCTTTTGTAAATATAAATGAAGGAGATTGTGTGTGTGTGCGTGTGTGTATATATGTGTGTGTGTAAAATCGATGAATGGCTAACGAACGTCATTTCTTACATGGTTGTAATTGATTTTAAGAGAACCAGCCAACACACAAACACGAAAGGAATTGTCAAAAACTCTAACGGTTGCAAATGAATGAAAGAATCAACGAGCAAACAAACGAATGGCAACTACAACGACGTCCACCAATGCCAAGTTGAAACGTCAAGTTGTGTTCCAGTGTGTGTTGTAGCTGTCAGTGTGCTAGATTTTAAAATCAAATAATTCCAAGTTCATAATTAACAAAATTTATTTGTAATGAAAAAAATGTATTACATTTAACTGAAAACAAATTAAAAAATTGTGAAAAAAATTAATGAAAAATTTAACCAACATACCATTTGTTTGCATAACTATCAAATTGTAACCTAATTTGTTATAAAAAATGAATAAAATAAAACAAAAAACAATTGTAATAGTTATTGTAAGTTCGTTACCCCAATAAGTGTCGTTGTCTTTTTCGTATCTTGCTCTCTAGTACCAGGTAGTGTTGTGGTTACAACAAATGCCCTTGAATTTCCTCGTCACGATAAGTAAACCAACAATGAAAAGTAGGAAAAACCGATGGAATGTAGAGTTTTTAATAAAATATTGTGTTTGTTTTTATAACTTATTGATGTATATATAAACAAATAAAAATACAGAATATTGTAAGTATGATAGAATATGTTATGTTACTTTGTCAAAATTGATTATGTTTTTTTTTATTAATTTGTTCTTATTACATAAATGTGACACAGTTAACTTTAACTGTATTAAGGGAAAACTGTATACATTATACATATGTATATAGCAAAAATTAATATGTTTACAAAATATACAACAGTAAAAAAAAACCCTCATTATACATAATTTCTAATTAACTTTGATTTGCTACGCTAATCGAAAAAAGTCTGTAATGGTAACAGAAAATTTTGCTGTTATGAGACTGGGGAGACCATGGCAGTACTTTGAAAACACTGTGTATAAGCCATTTTTGTGTCATTTTGGCGGTTATTGAAAGACAATGGCCTGGGTTTGTTTGTTAAGTTTTTCGCATGTAGCAGAGAGGTTTCTTGACAAAATGTCAACATAATAGCTGGCATTCATCTTGCCAACTATACGTTGCATTGTTCCAACACCCGCTGCCATCATACTGCCCCATATTATAACACTACCGCCACCAAACTTTAATGAGGGCTTCAAATAACGAGCCCCCAAAGCACCACCAGGTTTGCGCCATCCCAACCGATTAATTTTGGACTTGTCCGAAAATGTGCCCTCCCAATCCACCGCGGTCCAATGGGCATGAGCACGGGCGAACTCCAATCGTAGCTTTTTATATCTTTGCGTTAGCAACGGTTTTTTGATTTTAACGTGCCCTTTGAGACCAGCCGCACGCAAGTATTCCTGACGGTTTTCACTGAGAGGTTGACTCCATCATACGCTACCAGATTCCTATGAATTTGGACAGCATTTCCACTTTTTGCGTGCGGAGATCTCTAAGAAACCGCCGTTCATAATCCGTGCTCAAAATTTTTGGGCGCCCGCTGCGGCAAATCAGAGGAGGTGAAGTCATATTTTTGCGAGTTTTGATGACCATACTCTTGCTCTCTTCCAGGGCTGCTTCTATTGAACGACCTCTTTACTTAATGCCCGAACCATTTTTTATTTTTTAACACTAGTAGAAAATAAATTAATCATTATTAATAATTTTGAAAATATTTGTTATGAACTTACCTGATGAAAAATATTACTTTCAATTCAAAAAATTTCAATCACTGATTTTTACAATAATTTATTTGATGTTATCTTTTTGTGCACAAATAATTGACCACATGCATTTTTTTTTACTTATTTTATTACAAAATGATAACGGTACCACTGATCCCGTTGAACTTAGACTTATTGCATTGCTAACAAAAAAACAAAACGTAAGCAGCAAAAACGAGCAAATTCTGAAGAGTTGTTTTTTTTTACAGTGACTCAAACTCTATTTATTGAAACATGTGGTCAATTGTTTAAGCCACTGTACATATACAAGCAGAGTAGGATAAGAAATAAGCTGTGTTTATGCGGCAAGCAATCATAGATAACATATGTCATTCCCATATGAATTTGACATATGCCAACGTTTAGTGTTAACGCTTAGCGTTACTTATGTCAAATTCGTATGGGAATGATACAAGCCAACGTTGATAGCTTCGTGCATAAAAACAGGTTAACTAACTTACAAAAAAAAACAATGCGTATGTAGCATTGTAAACGAAAGCATTTATTTTCTGAAGAGATTTCCGCTTAGCTTGGACATCATTTTAGCTCTCGGGGAGACCTGAAATATGGAAAGTGGGTCTCCCAATGGCGTACTCCTATGGCGGCCCTTTAAATAAAAAACATTTTTTTCGCCTGAACGGCAACTTATCCCCTTCTGAAAATTTTTAAAATTAGTAATTTTTTTGTTTCTTATTTTAGCAAATCAGTTTTCAAAAATTTGTAAAATGATTTCTGAAATTAGCACAAAAATTTGTAAATATTCTGTAAAAATTATGTAATTTGTAAGATGTAAAAAATACTAAATAATATATTTTTTTACTAAAAATCAGTACAAAAATAGTAAAGTGGGACTAAAAACCGTTTACAAATTTTTTTACAAACTTTTTTTCTGAATGTAACTCTGAAACTGGTAACAAATGCTAATTTTTCACAAATGGAATTTAAAGTTATGTTTTTTTTTTTCAATACACATAAATATAAATTTTATTTGAGTATAATAATTACGATTGGTGGGTGCTCAAGGACATTTACACTCACCAAAAAAAGTGTAATAGCAACTGAAAATTTTGCTGTTATTACGGGGAATTTTGCTAATTTGAGCCCAGCGGTATTTTTTGCTTATCTTAGAAACACATGTCTGCTGAGGTGTAGTACAATGAAATAAGAAGAAAAGTTAGTAGCCGCTAATAAATTTTAGTAAACTTTTCGTAAAGTGAAATTTAAAATCGGTTTGTTAAAATCAGCAAAAAAATTTACTAAATATTATTAATACTAGTACATCCAAATTAGTATAAATTAGTAAGCGGTACTAAATTATAGTAAATTTATGTAAACTCAATGAATTGTAAAATATAGCAAAATTTTAATTTATAAAAAAATATTAAAATGCACAAATTAACTCGATTATTTCTACATTTAAAATAGTTTGTAAGTTAAAATAACAGAAAATGTCATTTACAAGAAATGATATTTCATTTAAAACCCGATCTACTTAATTTTTATTTAAATTAAATGCCTTTTGTTATTTATTTTTAAATGCTGATTAAACAACTGACACATCCGTAAGAAACAAATGATATAATCAGTTAAAATAAATGTCAAAATTGTACCTACCAATTCCTTAAAAAATAAATGATTTTATCATTTATTTGAAATTGTTTTCCTTTTTGTATTTTTTTTTTTTTTTTTTTAATCTACAATACAAAATGTATGCATGCATAGTTATAGACACTTTTTGTGTAACTTTGTTTG
This sequence comes from Eustalomyia histrio, assembly GCA_949748255.1. Taxonomy (NCBI): domain Eukaryota; kingdom Metazoa; phylum Arthropoda; class Insecta; order Diptera; family Anthomyiidae; genus Eustalomyia; species Eustalomyia histrio. The sequence continues at coordinate 121,834,966 of OX456525.1, read as the reverse complement.
TGTGTGTATTGTGTTTATGAAGTTCTTGTAATTTGAATTGAAATAAAATTGTATATATACAACCAATTAAAATAAAAAAACAAATTGAAATTTTTTGAATATTTTTTTTGTTTTGAAACTGACAGCAAACAAAATTTAAATTTGTAATAACTGTTACGGACACAAATAAACCACAAATTTCCGTTTTGTGGGTAAATTTTTATTAAATTTCAAACAAATGAAAAAAATAAATGAAACTGAAAAAAATCGGTAATTGATAGTAAATCATTTCGAATAAATGTAGAAAAAAGTTACTGTAGATATTTCTTTAAAAAATAAATGTATGTTCCTTTATTTTTAAATGGAACGGAAAACTTTTTTATTAAACTACAAACAATAAACTACATAATATTCTGAGTGTAGATACACTTGTTATACTTTAGAGCTGGTAATATCTTTTGAAATTGCCTTGCGAATTCGAGTATACAAATTTATATTTTTTTATCGAGCAACATTTTTTACTTTATTTTTTTTTTTTTCTTCAAAAAATATTTTATATAAAATTTAAAAAAAAAATCAAAGACTTTAAAATAGTAAAAACATTGGTTTTGAAAAAATATTTTTAGTGATTTTTTTTGGAATTTAAGGTAAAATTTTGATTATTTTAAGGGCTGATTTTTAGATCTTAAAAGGGGTTTAGTGGATGTCCTATTATAGGACACGAGTCGGTTGTGAAAAGTATTTTCAGTTCCGATCCCTTTTTTAACATATATAGCATTTTTAGGCAATTTAATTAAAGCTTATAATTATTAGAAAAAAAATTCCTTCAACATTCACTTTTTTAAAATTAGTATTTTTTTTTTTTGCTAATTTCAGTAAATCGGTTTTCGAAAATTTGTAAAATGATTTCCGAAGTTAGCAAGACAAATTTGTAAATATTCTGTAAAAACTCTGTAACTTTTAAAATGTAAATAGTAAAAAAGTTTACTAAATAATGATTTTTCTACTAAAAATCAGTACAAAAATAGTAAAGTGGGTTTGAAAACCGTTTACAAATTGTTCTACTAACTTTTTTGCTGAGTGTTAAATAGCACTAAAAACTTTTTAGTTCTAAAAACCAGAACTTAAAACAATTAAAATTTGATTTTAAAATCCAAAAAATTTACTAAAATTATTTTTCAAAACAAAAATTAGGAAATTAAAACAAATTGATAAATTCGATTATGTTTTTGATTTGTCTAAAATATTTTTTTAAAAAATTAAATAAAATAAAAAAAATATTCGATAAAAAAATATAAATTTCTATATTTGAATCCGTAAGACAATTTTAAAAGAAATTAACGGATTTAAACTGTAACAATGGTATCTAAAAATAATTGAGTTAATTTGTTCATTTTAATATTTTTTTATAAATTCATTGAGTTTACAGCAATTTACCAAAATTTAGTAGAGCTTACGAATTTTTTATACTAATTTGATTGTACTAATATTAATAATATTTAGTAATTTTTGTTTGCCCTTGCAAGCTGAGTCCATCTTGTTCTCAGAATCCTTGCATAACTGTGTACAAGACCCCCATGGAAGTAAGCCCTTGGAAAGTGGTTTCATCGTATAGGTCTCATCGAGAGTTATAATCCTGTATTAAAAGTTCACGGCAATCCCTTCTGAACTGTTTTTAGGAGAGCAAAAAAGACTGTACGAGAAGGTACACTCGAAACAAATGTTTTTTTTTTCTAGTTAAAGGACCACCATGGGCGTAAGCTCTTGAGAAATATGTCCATATTATAGGTCTGCCCAAGAAAAGTAACGAAAAGTAATATTTTGCTCGAGCACTAACCAGCACGAAAGCGAGCAACAAAAAAACAAACAGACTATACGTAGCATATTTTAGTTATACACCAAGAGAAAAGATTGGTTGCAATTCGATCAAAACCATAAACATTTATTTGTTAGGATGTAATTGTATTTGGAATAACCTAAAATTCATTAATAAAGCAAAAATGTATTGGGAATTAAAAAAAGGAAAAATAAACTAAAAATCAATCCTATTATTCAATTATGGGTATTTCCAATCATTTTTAAAAATAAAATACTTGTGTGCGGTGGAAGCAACCATTTACTTAGTCAATATATTAGAAATTTGGCACAATCTATCAAATTTATTAAAAAATTGTCAATATTCAAAAGTGGTACCTACAAGTACGGTTATTTCAATCAAATATATAATTTAATTGGGGTTTCAGTAGAAGCAACCGAATTGTGAATTGTATTGATAATAGACGTCACTAATGATCGCTAATGATAAACAAATTTTATACTAATATTTGTTTTCTTAACAAATTGTTTAAATTCAAAATTAGCCATCAAAACTTATAAGTGTTTGTGGTGTAGTGAGTAGAGAAAATTAAAATTTTTTGTGGCGCAGTAAGCAAGAGTGTGAGCTATGAATCTGAATGCCCAGGTTCGATACCGGAAAAATCTAAAAATATTAAATTAGACAACTGAATATTGCTTTCACAACTAAAAATATAATTTAATATGAACGTAGTTGTAGTAACCGCCAGAATTCGATTGGCAACAAATTCGGTGGCCACAATAAATACTGTTTTCTGGGTGTATCATTTAATTAGGGTTTCAGTAGAAGCAACCGAATTGTGGATTGCATTGATAATAGACGTCACTAATGATTGGTATTGATAAACAAATTTTATACTAATATTTGTTTTCCTTAGAAATTGTTCAAATTCAAAATTAGCCATCAAAATTTATAAGTGTTTTTGGTGTGGTGGGTAGAGAGGTAGCTCAGTATTCCGAATTTCCTAGTTCAAATCCCGGAAAAGGCAAACTTTAAAAAATAATTTTTTGAATTAAAATAAAATATACAAAACTTTAAATGGCAAATATATCAAAAAAAATTAAAGTAAGTTGTGGTGCAGTAAGCAAGGGTGTGAACTATGAATCTGATTGCCCTAGTTCGATACCGGAAAAATCTAAAAATAAAATTTTTTTTTAAATAAAATTTTGTGGAACGTAATAATATTTCTGTGGAATATAAATATTAAATTGAACAACTGAATATTGGCTTTCACAACTAAAAATTTAATTTAATATGAAAACAGTTGTAGTAACCGCCAGGCAACAAATTCGGTGGCCACAACTGGCACTGTTTTCTGGGTGTATAAAACAAAAAGGCACTAAACGAAGTGTATCCGGGTTGCGCATGGTAGAAAATCCACAACCAGTACGAGGTAGTGTTTGAGTTCAAAGTAACAGTACATTATCGCAGCGTTCGTCTTCTCACCATCAAAGTGTACTGTATTCGGGTTGCGTACACATACACAAACACTAAAAATAATATAGTGTATGTGTTCTTGGTCAGTTCCGCAGGAGCTGTATACAGGGGTGCCATATGATTTTGATAAAAAATCGGCATAATCGGCACTTCAATTTACAAAAATCGGCAAATAAAAAACCCATTTTAAATACAAAAAACTCATTTTAAATACAAAAAACATATTTTTATTAACAAAAAATAACAGAACAATTCAACATTAACTAAAACATAAAATAATATAAAAATCAATAAAAAAAAAGTTTTACACATTAATTGTAAAAAAGTGACCCCTGAAAATGTGCCTTGGTTTGTTTTAAGATGATTCCCAAAGTTTTTTGGGTTTATCGGGTGTCGTTCATGAACACAACCGTTATTTAAAAAAGTCTTTTTTTAGTTTTGCCCGATTTTTATATAAAAATATATTGAGTTGGTAATCACTTCAAAATATTTTAATCACTATTTGGCTTAAAAGAGGTTATATAACCCATATTTTTCGATATTCCTTATAGTTCGCGGTTTGCCAAAAATTTAGCAGTGTGGAAACAATATGTTTTAAATATGGGCAATATGGGTTTCTAAGTTTTTCTTTTTCCAAGTACATTATAGTTATATGAAAATGAAATTGTATTTAAGGAAATTTAATACATTTTCATTATGCTTTAAAATTTAAATAAAATTTTAAAGTTGTTATTATTTGAAAATTAAATAATAACTTAAATAAAATTTTAATGTTGTATTTTGGTAATGAAGACGGGAAAATTCTACAATTCGATGTGCCGTTAATTAATATGAATTGCGATTCTTTAAAAACTATGATTAATTGTAATCAGTACTTGATGGAACTAAAGGATTCTGATGAAATTCTTCAAATACCGGATAATATTTTAGAAATAGTGTATACCTTCTCTTAACCAATTTATTTTGAAATTCCCATGTCATTCATAAAATATAGAAAGTTTTGTAAAAGTAGTTAGTCAATCAAGTTTATCCGTCATCGAAAAAAATCCTAGTTACATTGCGATTAAGATTGAATCGTGCAAGCTGTACACCAAAATGAGGTACTTTGTAGTTTAGGATAAATTGTTTTAAAAGTTTAAAAAAGTTTTTTAACTTTTTTGTATGAACATATATTTTATAGATACATATTTGATTTTGACATTTTTATTAAATTCTGTTTAATATCAGTATCAAAAGAGTTTGAATTATTAAATTTTAAGTAATCTTTTGAAAATAGAATTCCTTGTAAAGATTCATTTTCCAGGGAACATCGAAATTTTGTTTTATTTAGGTTGATTTAACTAAAAATTCTTTCTACATTTGCGGAGGATTGTGGAAGGACCATAATTTGTTGTGCAAACTTTGACAGCACTAGAAATGCAACAGTAAAATCCCCACGTCTTTAATCTGCGCATGGTAGAAAAAAATTCTTTAAATATTACAAATTTTACCTCTCTGAGTTCAGAGTCTAAAATTTGTTTTTTTTTTCAGAAATAAAGCTGGGGAATTCTTTTAGAATTTTCATAAAAGAATTATTGTCTTTGTTCATAAATTTGTTAGGGTTTATCAAATTTAAAGATTTATAAGATTTTTGTCCAAAATCAAAACGTTTTAATATTTGATTTGCAAGTTCTATATAAAAATTAATACAATTATTTACAATTTTGTTAATTTCCCTCTTGTTAAGCTTTGATTCTGATATTAACTCTTTAGCCATTAATCCCAACTATACCTCATCAAATTTCAAAAAGTTCTTTGTGTTTATAATTTCCGTTAAATAAATACATTTCCTAAAAGCATTTCCATTTGGTTGTATAGGTTGTGTATTTCTGTTGACTCACTGAAATATTGAGTTAATATTATTAACAATTTCAGGAATATATTTTAAAAAAGATAAATACGTATATTTGATTTGATTCTTTTAAATTTGTTATAATTTTACTTCAAAAATGTTTAACATTATTTGTATCAAACCTAGTAGTGCACAATTTTTGGGATATTGATGGAGGGTATTCAAAGATTCGGCACATTCGAATTTAAGCCTTTTTTTACTTTTTCTCTTTAAAATAAGCGTTGATTGTTATCTCTTTTTAATGTAACAAGTATTCCAGTGTTGTCCAAAATTGTAAATTATACTTAAACAAACAAAGTTACCGTGTTTTAAGTATTTATCCAAAAAATCGGCATTTTTGGAGCAAAAAATCGGCAAATCGGCACTTTGACAATTTTGAGGCAAAAAATCGGCAAAATGCCGATAAATCGGCAAATATGGTAGGCCTGGCTGTGTACTGTTTTTTCCTACTCTGATACTTAACATACTTCAATAAAACTCTCAAAAATGTTGATGTTCTATAGCAGTGATCGGCACTCATAGCACTCAGGGGCCGAATACAATCGGCAATTTACACGTATACAACACGAATGTCAACAAATCTCACATCTAAGAGCACAAAAAATACAATAATTTCATTCAGTAGTACCAAAAAGTATATAATTTACTATAGAGTATTTTTCCCGCTCTACAAAAAATTCAACATGGTACAAAGTTCAGCGTCAACATTTTTAAATGAGAGGGCAACATTTTTAAAGTTGCTAAAGTGTTGAAAAACATTAAATTTGGTGTATGCAGTGCTGCCACATAAACAGTGTAATTTTTTATCCCAGTTTTTGGGATTCTTAACTGTTTACCAGTTTTTTCATGAAAACAATTTTTTTTCAAATTATTGCATTTTTTATAGGTTTTTAGTTATATGTTGTAATAATTGATAGCATATTTATTCTCTTTACTATATATTTTTACCATAGAAATGGGAAATAATGGATATGAATAGACATAGTTGGTCAATGTGTGTGTACACACTTTAATACTTTTTATGTCACAATGTTATGTTTGAATTCGTAACTATTTTTTAACCCATTTGCAAATTTTTGTAGTATTTTTTTACTTTATTAGACATGTCTAATTTTATTTAAAATAAATAGTATGTTGAACAAATATAATATTTTTATATGAAATATCTGAAAAAATACATGAATAAAATAAAAAAAACATTTTTTTTTATGAAATAATCTGAAAAATCTTTAGCATCCCAAAAAATGGCAAAAAAATAATTAAAATTGGTTATATGGCAGCACCGCTAAACACTACTAAAAGTTGCCGACCAAAACTCACCTTTGTTGCCGCCAAACTATGTTCGTGTTCTAAGAGAGTACTAAAAAGTTCGTGAGAGAGAAACATACTCTATAGAAAATTATATACTTTTTGGTAGTACGCTAACTTTCAACAGAGCAAGTACATGCCGCTTTGTTGAAGAAATAAAGTACACTCTAAAAATTAGTTTTTTTTATTATAAGTATTTTTTTATTGTAGGTATTTATTTTGTTTTTCGTTTACATTTTAAATTAAAAATGTAGAACGTTGAATGGGAAGATTTTCTTTTCATTTTCTTGAAATATATTAAATGAGGCAGAGTGCCTTGTATGCAATCAAAAAATTAATATAATCATTTTTATGAATTATTTTTATTTTTTATAATAGAGAAAACAAAAACATGAACTATTTTAATTCAATGAATACGGATATTCTCTTATCGATTAATTCTTTTATTAATTTATTCAGTCATGTATCTAGAAAGATAAAATAATTTCTTGCGGTGTAAAACACCAATACATTCATATTCTCTCTTTCTGCCGACCACTGCTATAGACACATTCTATGCTACTCAGTGTCGCTCAACCCATGCTCTTTATTTTTGTTCGCGATCTGACCCAGTTTGAATGCAACTCAGTATGCAACAAAAGAGTAAAAATGGCTGTTAGTTTCTTTATATTTTTGTTATTCTTATTAGAAATTCGATTACAAGTTGGAAAATTAGGTTGCAAGTTGCATAAAGAAATACCATTGAATATTTCAACTGTGTTTATTATTTTCAATATAAAACGAACTCGATTTATTTAAAGGAAATAAATCAACGATTTTAAAATGTAAAATCGTAACAATATATATCGCTTATTATTTACCATTTAGTATTAACAGAGTTTTGAACACATGTACAACACAACAACCTTTGTTAAAGGGCATTCGGTAGGTCCAATTTTCAATTTTTTATTCGGCTAAATGTGTTAGCCACAAACTTATTTTTTCCATCATAATGAAATAACTTTTTCCTAATGATTTTTCAGATTATACCACACTTCCAATATTATTCATATTGCAAATATAAGACAGTAGAAAAATTACGCAATTTACAGTATAAAAAATATAAACATTTTCACCACATTTTATTATAAATTGGTCCATACCAGAGAATGGTGTTTACAATTCGGTTAACCTAACCTTGTGTTTCCGATTAGGTTAATGTCGAAACAATTTATTTAAAACTCAAATAATTATTCGACCCGAATAATCGGTTAAACTTTTCATATGGTTTTTTTTTGTTATATTTTATAAAATCTTCCTAATTTCTTTAAATATGGCGAGAAAGGCTTAGAAAAAAATATAACTAATATACAATTAAATTCTTTTAAAATCAAGTGAAAGATATTCTTAAGGATTAGATAACTTTTTAACCAATTCAAAGCAAGTGATGTGTAATATACAATTTTTAATTTTTGTTCTAATTTCCGAAAAACTTCTAATTTTGCTAAAGCAAAAAAAGCAAAAAAAAATATAAAATTTTTGAAAAAAAAGGAAAAAAAATATAATATAATATAAGAACTTAAGTCGAACCCAAAAAAGATATCGTTACAATTTACTATTGTAGGTAATCACCTGACAGGAATAGACTACAAAATCTTGTGAAATTTTCTTAAAACGACTTAAGTGCATTTGTCAAAAGTCTGCACATATTTATTGTTTGATTTTTATATTTGTATTACAATCACTGGCAAATTAATATAGCTTTTTTTTTTATAGAAAACCTCTTTAACTCTAAATCCCAAGCCAAATAGTGAAAAAAGTGTGACAGTTCTGTCAAACTTTGTAAGTTTAGCAAAAACAACACAATATTTTTAAGAATTTCCTATTGAACATTGTTTGAAAGCAGCTCTTGTTTGTTTAGAATTTTTTTTTGTGTTTAAGAACCGCATTTTATTATTTTTTTGTGCAGTTATTTATGTATGTATATAAAAATGGTATGCTTTCCCCAAAAGCCGGCAAAATTACATTCCCAATTGCAAAAACAACATGGCATTCTCAAATTGAAACTGGTTGTAAGAAAATGTTGAAACTGGTTGAAACTAACACAAATTAAGCTGGTTTTGGTTTGAGGGCTGTTCAAAATGTTGCATATTGAGTTCGACGCGTCTCGACATTTTGAGCAGAGAATATAAGAGAAGCATAATTTCTCTCAGTAAAAATAAGCTCTCTGATCAAACTGTCACTTTATTCTCTCTTTTTTCTTTATGTTTACTGAGTATTTGTGTAAACGAACGACATCTAGTAAAAATTTGTACAAATTATTGAGTAAACGAACGGAACTATTATTAGAGAGAATACATATTTGCTTGTTTTGATGTTTTTGCTTGTTTGTACTCATGTTTGGGTTTTCAACTTTTTTTCTGCTAGTTTTGTTCTTAAAAAAATGGTTTTCCCTAACTTTTTACTTGTTTTTTAAAAAATATTTTTTCTGCTACTTCAATTCTTTTTTTTATAAAAAAGTGTTTTCGCCCTACTTTTACTTTTGATTGTTTTTGCTTTTTAGTCAATTTTTTTTTGCTTTAAATACTTTGAACTTTGCTTGAAAATGAAAATGAATGAGTAAAAATTACACTTTCTTAACATCTACGTAAATAAAGTCTAACACGGATTTAGAAATATCAGCAAGAACTGTAGAAGGCAAGACGAAAGTTCAACGTGTCAAAAAAATATTAAGCCGGTCTAGCGTTTGCAAAAGTATATCTCCACTGTGACCAACATTTTTCGAAATTTTTTGTCTGGAGCGATGAATCTAAGTTTAATGTTCTGGGTAATGATGACAGACCGCATGATGCACAATGACAAAGAGATATGCCGAATAAATACGTCAAAAAGGAAATCCCACCAAGTATTAAAATATACAATATACCATTAACATTTTTTTTTTTTAGTTAATTAAAACAATATAGTTCATAGACATCGTCACTATAAGAATCAGAATCTGAAGAAGTTCTCTTTCTGACTCTTCTTCACCTTCATCATCTTTATGCAAGTTTTTGCTGTACCAACAAATATCCTCAAGAACAGCATCAGGAGGTTTTTTCCTCTGTATCTGCAAATTGATTTATCAAACTGTTTTACAAAAAAAAATATATATTGAAAACCACCTCATTTCAAATGGCACAGGTGGCTAGCTGCTGACCGAAGTATTCTAGATGGTGGTGCAGATAATGAATTACCAGCTATATGTTAACACGTATTTTTCGAGAAAGCATTTATCATTTAGTGAACAGAGCTCTGGTTGTTCTGAAAAAAAAAAACAAAATTTAGAATTGAACTAATTTTTTTTTTTGTTATCCCTGAGATTAATGAATTTTTGTCCGTTTTGCTTTATATCGCTTAATGGAAAATTGTTTTAATTTAATCAAAACACGTTTAACAGACTTTTGGACGAATTTTAGTATGAGTGTAAAAGTAGTCCATGAAAATATCATTTAGAATTTCAGATTAAAATTCCCGCTTATTCTAAAATTACAGCTCATCTAACCCGATTCTTGTTGAATAATTCTTTTTTGTTTTTTTTTTTATATTTTTAATTGCAATTTTTTTAAAACATTTTTCCAAAAAGTCAATTCTGTTACTGACTTATACAAAAAATTATTATAATTTTTATATTCCTCTAACTTCCACTGGAGCATAGGGCAAAAAATTGATATCAATATATTAATTATTATCCCAAGGCTTAAAAACGTTAAATTATACTTTTGCATTACATTTTTAAGTTTTTTCATAATATTGTGCACAGGGTATACCAGTGATGTCAGAAATGACAGCTGTCAAACGAGTAAGCAAAAACCATATGGTGGGGGTTGTTGTTGTAATTGCGAACCATAGTTGTTGTAATTGCGAAAGAGATTTAAAAACAATGCATACAAAAAAATAACGTGTAAAAGTGAAAAACTACACAGCATGCTTTCGAACATATGATCGCCAAAAGTATATAAAAGATACCATAGAAGTGCAACATGACTGTATTTACTAAGAGTTTAACCATTTTGTTGTTTCACAAACTTAGTACAAACTCCTAACATATTGTTACAAGAATAATTTCAAACAGTGTTTATTATTTGCAATATAGAAAGAACTCGATTTATTTAAAAGGTAAATAAATCAACGATTTTATGAAGGGTAAAAATCGTTACAATTGGTGTCAGAAGTGGGATTGCAAAATAATAAGATGTCATGAAATTGGAGGAGCTTAAGGTGGAACAGTTCAAGAAGGAATTGAGCAAATTGGCGCTACCGACAGCAGGAAATAAAGTCGAATTGCAAAACAGGCTCATAGAGGAATTTGAGCGGCGTAGCATTGACATTGCAACTTACGAATTTGAAAAATAAGAAATGGAGGTTAGTACCCGTAAAACAGAAGCTAACATAGAGTTAAGCACAATGTTGGCTGCTATGATGGAAAAGCTAGAAACATCGAGAGCAGACAACGAGAAACTGCTAACTAAGATGGAAACGAAACTTCTAGAGCAGACAACGAGAAACTGCTAGCTAAGGTGGAAACGAAACTGCTAGAAACATCGAAGGCAGACAACGAAAAAATGCTAATGAAGATGGAAGAAAAGTTTCAAGAAACTTCTAGAGAAATTTTCGAGGTTTCCAAAAGAGTTTCTGACTTAGAGAACGGCGTAGACAGATTCGACGTACAAACCAAAGATGTTGAAAGAAAACTACAAGATTTAAAATACAACTCGGGTGCCCCATTTAAGCGGATAGCAATGGATGTAGCAGGCCCTTTCCCCGTCAGTGATTCCGGAAACCGTTACGTTCTTGTGGTGATCGACTACTTCAGTAAATGGCCTGAGGTATACGCTATACCGAACCAGGAAGCCAGAACGATAATAAGCGCATTTGTGAACAACTGGGTGTGCCGGTACGGTGTTTCTATAAAGTTGCACTCTGACCAGGGAAGGAATTTTGAATATGCTATCTTTAAGGAAATGTGTGAGTTGTATGGAATAAGAAAGACAAGAACCACCGCGCTGCATCCACAATCTAATGGCATGGTCGAAAGATTCAATCGCACTTAAGAGGAATACTTAAGAAAAGTGGTCAGTACTCATCAGAAGGACTGGGACGAACACATCCCCAAATTTCTGCTGGCATATAGATCGGCTGTTCACGATTCCACCTCCCGAACGCCTGCCAAAATTATTTTCGGAACGAAACTTAAATTGCCTGACGATTTAGAATTTGGTGTTAAGCCCGCCGCTATAGATAAAGACAACGACAACGCTTCCCGGAAACAAGAAGACCTTAACGAGCTTCATGAGTTTGTTCGCAATCGAATTAAAATAATCAGCGATAAGATAAAGGCGAGGTATGATAGGGCAGCAAATTCTGAAGGATTTAATGAGGGCCAGCTAGTTCTGCTATTTAACCCGCAACGAAAGAAAGGATTACCTCCCAAACTACAAACGCATTGGGACGGACCCTATAGAGTAATTAAAAGGTTGAATGACGTGGTATACAGAATGCAGAAAGATCAGAGCCCAAGGTCCAAAATGAAGGTTGTTCATCTAGAATGACTAGCCAACTATGGAAAAGGAATAGCTATATCCGTTCGGGACGAACAGGCTTAAGTGGGCGGCAGTGTTACAAGAAATTTCTACAAATTTTTTCACACGGATTTTGACAGCTGGAAAAATCTAGTGTCGTAATAAACTGGAAAAAACTAGAATACCTGACTACTCATATAAATACTGGTACTCGGTGACGCAGTTAATAAGTAAAACGCAAAGTGTGAAGAACTAAAGTGTGGCTAACGTGTAGTCTATCTACATCGTGTAAATAAAGTGTGCTATTAAAGTGTTTTTCTGTAATTTTTAGTGACTGTTATAAATAAATAGAGCTATAAATAATTTCAGTGTTTATTATTTGCAATATACACTGCGTATCATAACTATAGACGCATCTTTGACTTAGCTGAGATGTTTGTTGATAAGAAAGTTAGACCTTTTAAGTTATCATATACTATAAAATAATCAAAAACACATATTATTCAACAAAAATAATTTATTTATTCTTTTTGGTTTTAGTTTAATTGTGCATTTTTAAACTTATTGCTGTTTCATAACTATAGACGCACTTTTAAAAAATGAATTAAATTCACTTTTAAAAACTTAAATAAAATAACATAATATTAATTAATAATGGGGAGAGCCTCCCTTAGTTTGAATAAGTTCAAAAATTCTATCTGTCATACTATCTATCAAATTTGTTCGCAATTCTTCGCTGATTGACCGCCATTCATCGATAATCGCTTCTTTGAGATCAAATACAGATTGGTATTGGCGGTTTTCTGCATATACCCTACGAGCCAATATTCCCCAAATGTTCTCGATTGGGTTTTGATCAGGAGAACAAGCAGGTCAATCCTTAGTTTTAATATTTTAAGACTGAAACCATTCTTGAGTATCTCGACTTTTATGAACTGAAGCGTTGTCCTGCTGAAAAAGTAGCCCTTCATTCTTGTTTCTTTCTAAAAATTGCACCAATTTGTCTTCCCAAACTTTAACGTACTCCAACGAATTCATCCGACAACTTGGAAATGCCAAATCAAGCATACCGTCGCTGAAAAATGCTCCCCAGACCATTAAGGAACCGCCACCGAAATTTAGTTTTGAGAAATATCGTGATTCCTTCCGTAGATCTCTCCAATAGCAATTCAAACCGTCTGGACCATCAAGATTGGATTTTTTCTCATCTGAAAAAATCACCTAAAAACAACAGTTTCTATTCTGAAAATTAAAAAAAAAATTGATAAATTTAAAAAACCGACAAAATCATTGAACTTACTTTTTTCCAGTTTGTCTGCAAATTTTTCTTTGAAAACTCCAGGCGAGCTTGTTTGTGCCGAGAAAGTAGTTTTGGCATTGACATCAGCTTTTTTCTTGTTATAGTTCCAGACTCCTTTAGGACTCTACTTATCGAAGATTTGGACACTTTAAATCAGAGAGAGCTCTGATAGCTTTTTTCTCTCCCCTGTTTTATTCTTCCCGTATCCACTTTGATTTTTTGCAAAACTTCCAACAACTTTATCCGATCGCTTAATTTTTCGTCCTATTTCCAGATAACTTAAACCAATTTCTAGAAAAGCTAAAATTTTGCCTTTTTCGATCGCACTTAGTTATGCACCACGTGGCATTTTGTTTAAAAACGCAAAAAGAAAATAATTTAGAAAAAGTAGTATAAAATTTGGCGAAACACCACTTTTATTTGAACTCATTTAAATTGATTTTTTGACAATGCGTCTATAGTTATGAAACACTGAGAAATACAGTTATAGGTGGTAATGCTCTCAATTTAAAAATCTGATAGCCTATATTTACAAAAACAATAGTACCGTTACTATACTATATTACACAACAATAAGTTTCATAAAAATATATGTTGAGCTTTAGATAACACAAAAAATGCAAAATCGTAACAATATTTTATATTTGGGCTACATATTCTAATAACGAAGGAATGTTTGTGTTTTTATAACATTAATTAATGTTTTTTTTTTTTTTTTAATTTTATCTCGGCAAGAATTTTCAAGCAGAAAAAAGAAATTCGCGTATTTTTTTGGAAAATTTTCAAATTGAGAGAACTGGACTTCGCTGAGAAAAGTAATATAACTGACGTAATAAACATATTATAACAAAATATGAACTGTCAAATCATTTTTTAATCCTATGATGCTCATATACAATTTTTAATACATACAATATATTTCGCGGTTTTTGCATAAAATGACAAATAAAACTTAAAATAACATAAAATCGCTTTGACAATTCATGAATATTTTTTCAATCACTGATTTATAAAGCTGCTAAACACGTAAAAAAGAGAAAAACAGCGATTTTTGATTTTATTGGTCGACAATTTTTAAATTACTTATAAAAAAAGAACAAATTAATGATTTTATATTGATTCATAAATGTGATGAATTTTTTTATAAACATGAAGAAGTGTTTCATTACCCAGCCCGAAATTGATGGTGGTACATAAAACTAAGTACTATCAAAGCATACAATATACCAAAAAGAAAACGTTCTGAGAATGTTTGAAAAACACCTTTAATAGGAATTTTTAAGCAAACTTTATTGCTGTTTATTACAATAAAAATAATATCTGTGGACTTTTGACAAAAGCGCGTATTCGCATATATCTGTCAAGCCCGCACATTTTTACACCTTACCAGACGTTCATCAAATCAACTTATTTAAAAATTTGTTTAAACACTTATTTCATTTGTAACTTATCGCAGTTTTACTGCAGTAATTTTTCAAAAAAAAAAAAATGGAACGTTTTTTAGAAACACTGATATACAGTATAAAATATCTTTGTAGAATTTCATTAATTTTTCTTCAAGCTAGTAAGACCTAAATTTTCACGTAATTAAATTTCCATTTTATTACATACTTCCCGACGTTTCGTTGATTGCATGCCGTATTTTTCAAGAGTTATCTATTTTCTAATAAAAAAAAAACAAAACATAAATTCATTATATAAGGGTGTTTTTTTATTGGTAACACTGTTTTTGACAGCTTAGCTGTTTTCGTGTAACATGTTACTGTCAAACATGTTCAGTTTGGTCTATAATTTAACCATGAATCGACTTACAGACGAACAACGCTTGCAGATTATTGAATTTTATTACACGAACAAACAAAATTGCCGTATTTGGTGTGAAGGTCAGCCAGAAGCATTGCAAGAACTGCCAATGCATCCAGAAAAATGCACTGCTTGCTGTGGAATATGGGCCGAGGGCATCATTGTACCGTACTTTTTCAAAGACAACGAAGGCAGCAACGTTAATGTGAATGCGATAATTACAAAAATTATTTGCTCAAAATAATGGAAAAAATAAATTTTTCGCTTTCACTTTTAGCCGAATAAAACATTCAAAATTATTCCAAATTGTCCAAAATTATTTTTTAATACTAAATGCAAAATAACAAGCTATCAAGTAAAAAATTTAAAATAATTCATTTTGTAAGTCTTTGTGTTTTATTTTAAAAAAATTTTCTTACCCTCTAAATAAAACACGGTTTATATATTTATATGCTTTCAAAATCTCTCCATCATTAGGTCTTATTCCATTAGTTCGTGAAGTATTAAGGCTGAATTAGCGATGGTATATAGAAATGATTATTCATAGGTAAACGTACGTTGCGGAACATTCTGTTGAAAATTGATTTTTTTTTTTACGTTTACGTGACAGCCGGAAACAGCTGTTTGATTTTGTGCAAAAATAAAACACGAAAAAAGAAAACATTGCACAAAATAAAAATGAATTAAAAAATAAATTATTAAAAAAACAACGAAAGAAAAAAATGGATGACAAAAAGCTTATTAATTACACTAGTGCAAAGGAAGAATTTGTTTTAAATTAGCGAAATCTGGCATAAAAAATGGCAGAAGTAAAAAGAAATGTTTGGAGACAAATAGCTACTAGTATGGGATATCCAGGTAGGTAAAAATGTGACATTAAAAGAATAAATGAAAACAAAACTTTATTTACTTAGAGTAAATGTGTAAAAAGAGGTGGACGAGTCTTCGCGATCGTTACGCCAGGAAAAAGGAGCTGGATGATCCTTCTGGAAGCAGCTCCAAGAATGATGTAAAAAATGGCAAGAAATAATAAAAAAAAATGATCGTCGTCCAAATCTTTAATTTTCTCTTTTTTGCTTTTACTTTTTTATACAATAAGCATAACTGCAAAAAACTCAAATCTAATAAACAAATTATTTATGTTCATATTTTCTTTCATACTTGTTAATATATTTTTTAATTTAAAATGCTGTAAAACCAAATGTTAACAAACACAAATAAAATATTTGAATGTTTGTTTACGAATGTCAAAACATATGGCACATAGTTAACGTATCTATAACTACACAAAAACCTCCAAGCACGTTACGTTTACGAATGAGTTACGTTTACGTCTCGCTAATCCAGCTTTTAGAATGTAAACAGATCTTTCAAATTATTTATCAATATCAATATCGTCCACTGTTTAATAAAAGTTAAATTAAATGGTTAGCAGTAAAACAAAATTAAAGCTATTTAAAATTTTTGTATCGTGATAATAATAAATTTACCAAGATTTTTGCTGCTTAATATACCAAAAGTACTATAACAACAATATACGTAACAGTAATATGAATATTGTAACTTATACATAATATGCAATAAGAAATGGAACTCAAATTGTTGAAACAAATTAACTGATTATCTAAGGTACATATCGTTTATTTACCTTTAACCATTTTACATTTGTTTGTAAAAATCAACTACCAACAATAAAATAACAAACAAATATACAGAGTTATTAATTATTTAACAATAATTAGAATTAAAATTTCACATTTCAGGAACGAATACAAACGCGTTTACAAGTCACTTCTGAGAGGTTGTCTCAAACGACCACAACGGAATCAACAAAATCTACCAGCCAATTGTGTTGATTGTGAAAACACTCGAAAATACGTTAAAAACTCAATCGAACTTTTCCATCATTTCTCAAATCCTTCATTAAACCGTCGTTGGATATGTGATCGATGCGAGACTGATAACAACTCGGTTACATGGCATTGTCTGATTTGCGATACTGTCAGCTATTTGGCACCCATATACAAAGAAACGCTAAGTCATCGTAAATTACCACCACACCATAAGCAATCAAGCTTTGAGGGAGGACAGCATTGTGATAATAAATCGAAACGAAATGTCAAAAAAACACCATATTTTCGTAGGACACAAAGTTTAACATCGGAAAAATCTTTTTCATGTCGCAGTTGTCATATATGTTTTGTCAACAATCGTAAAGATATTTTCAATTTACCGGAAACCTTTATGAATAAATATTCTTCCAATAGTGGAGCTCAAAGCTCAGATGAAATATTTGGTGAGCAAAATTTTATTAAATTGTGTAGTTAGATTTTGTTTTACTTTTTTCTTTGTTTATTTTGGGTATTTTTCTTTTTATGTTGTTATTATTTTCAATAAGTAGTATTAGTTATAAATGGAAATTAACCTCATAGTATAACAAAGTAAGGCTATCTATTGAATTATTTAATCAATAATTCAGGTCAACTGATTGACAAAAATAATATTGCATTTCTTTCTGCAATAGCGGTTATTTGCCAACGTTGGCAAATAACTGAAGCCAAGCTTAAATTGGTGTTATCTGTTCGACACCGTACCAGTGTTGTAAAAGTTTAACATTGCAAGTACTATTGTCTCCAACAAAGTGTCATTTTCTTTTTTGTTTGCTTAATTATCTAAATACACAATTAACATTTATTAATTATATTCAGCCTGCTTACGGTTGTCGAATCTGTAGTCGAAATTTTCGACTCCATACAAATTGGTTTCGCGTAAATTGAAAATTATAAAGAAATTAAATTCTAATTGTAAATTTTTTACAATTCGATTGTTATTTATAATAAATTCAGTAGTAAAATCTTTTAAAAGTTGTGTTTTTTACGACTTTTCAGCAAATTCGACCACGACAACCGTAATAAGGCCGATTGTAATAAAACTAAACCATAAAATATAAGAAATCAAGCTTATCATTCGTCTACGTACGTCTTGTGGAAACCCCACATAAATTTATATGTATTCATCGTCGCACAGTACATTTTATTTTTGGTACTGTGTGACTGATTAAAAATCTATAATTTTTAAATGGCTTAATATATTTTCTTGCAGTTTTCTCTATATTGTTGCAACATATGTAGCTATAAATACATACAAGTTTTTCTTATATTAAAAAAACTTGGGCTTTAAAAAAAGATTTGTGAGTAAGAAAGATCTGTGTGACTAAAGAATGGCTTAGTTATAATCTGGACGAATAAATGTGTGAATTATATTTTAAGAACAAGTCAGACATATTGTAAATAAATATCTTAGAAGCGATAAAAAGTATTGTCATATTTCATCGAAAAATTTTTACATTCTAAAAAGAAATTTTAAATATAACCATAAGACCTCATGGATCTGCTTAACTATTATTTATGTTTCTTTAATATAAATTTTACTTCAGATTCTGCGTAAAATGTAGACAAATTGGTTTTTAGTGTTTGCATTTGGTATATATTTACAAATAGAAGACCAATATCATACAACGTCTGCATTTTAGATAAAAATAAACGTCAGTGACCATGGAAAGTTTTTCATTGATGATCCATTTTGTCGAAAAATACACAAGCATTGACGTATATGTAAAAATCGCAATGTTTTAAAAACTTCAAATGGGAACAAACTTTTCTGCAAGATTTGGATTCAGTGCACCATAGTTTGACAAAAGCACTTATTTCAAAAATACAAATTTTACAGTAGAGCACATTTACCGTTTCATAAAACGGCTGATATAAACTTTTTAACAAAATTTAAAAGCTTGTTTTATAAAATAAAAACAGAAAATTGAGTTTTGTGAAAATTTGTAAAAAAAAAAAAATATACAATAAACTCAAAACTCGCAACTTACTTGACTTAAGTTGTTTTATCAAAAAAAGAAAAGAATTTATGCAGAATTAAGTACATAGTTTGTCAAAAATATTTAAGAATTGCATTATTGCACAAACACAGAAAAACGTTACAATTTATTACATTCTTGTTAAAATTTAGTTTTTTGCACGGAAGAAATCGATGAAGTTAAAATGCCTAAAGTAACAAATGATATAATTAATAAAATTTTAATATACTGGGTTATCCAGTAAGGTTAAATAAAATACACATAAAGCTATGATTTTAATAAAACTTTTAATACATTATAAAGCTTAGATTCATTAGATGCCATTACGTACGAAATACAATGTGATTTAAATGAACGCCTATAGATTAGTTTCAGCAGTCGATTCTTTTCGACCACTTTTTCGCACATTTCGGGCGGTATCTCGGCGATAACTTGACGAATGTTGGTTTCAAATGCTTCAACGTTAGGGGATTATCCGTGTAGACACGGTTTTTGATCCACAAAAAATCTAACGGCGTCAAATCGCATGATCTTGGTGGCCAATTGACATCGCCAAAACGTCTGAAACTTCCCATGCAATAGAGCCAAAATCGGTCGTGTTGTGTAGCTCGTGGCAAGGTCTTGTTTAAACCGCATATCGTCCAGTTCATAATCTTCAATTGCAGGTTTAATTTATAGGCCCAATTAATAAATTCGGATTATCCTCCACAGTTGGTTCATTATGACGACCATAATCACCCCGTTATGCTCGAAAAGTGGCCACTTTAGAACCACCCCTTTTGTAGCAAGTTTTAACTATTTTTACGCGTTCTTCGGCAAATGGCATTTCGGATGACCGATATTTAACAGTTGACAGCCTTGGCAGACCGGCGGTTTCAAAACCACTAAATGGATAACCCGACATGTTTCATCGTTTCATATATTAATTTTTTTTGGAGGTTGAGAACTTTTATTTAAAATAAAGCACAAACTTACAAATTAAAAAAAAAAATAACTTTTTATTCCAATTGAACGTATATTTAGGGTGGGTGCGAACTGGCTAAATAAATTCTAAACTAAATACAAATTGACAAAAGGGTTTAAAATTCAGCAGAAATTTTGCAAACCTGAATTTAGTTTAGATTTTATTTAGCCAGTTGGCACTCTAAATGGCATTTAATTATTTAAATACTCGTACTTAAGTCTCGTCATTAAAAATCATTCTCTTGTATGGACCAATTTATGAGCAAAAGTGGTTCGTATTGCAAATTTACATTTGCAATACGAATAATTTTTTTTGTTCAAAATTATCTGAAAAATCATTAGGGAATAAGCCGAATAAAATATTGAAAATATGTTCTTCAAAATGCGCTTTAAAATATGTGGTTTTGGTACATATGTGTCTAAATGCCAAATAATAAGCTTTCAAATACAAATTTAAAATAAATCATTTCGAAAGTCTATGCGTTTTATTTTAAATAAAAGTTCTCAACCTTTATCAAAACATCCTTTATAAAGATTAGAAATTTAAAGGCCAGACAGGAATATGTGTATTTAAAGGTTTTATTTTATTTATGTAGACTTAACCCTTTCACTGCCGTTCTAATTTAACAATTCAAAAGTATTTTTCCGTATAGATCTAAAAATCATAAATTTAGAAAAAAAATTTTAATATCCTTCAGAAGGAAAATATGTATGGCACTAACAACATTAAATGGCACTAAATATCCCATCGGAAGAGATATGAGCTTGGGATGCATGATCCCCATTGTAGTGAAAGGGTTAAGTGTTTTTGTCAATAGTTTAAGCGATGGTACAAAAAAAAAACAAAGCGTTGGCAAATCAGTCCATTATTGCAGTACGAATAATATCAGAAAAAAGTTTTTGAACTAAAACCACGTTTTGACAACGCATGCACTTTCGCAATCCGTATATAAATGAAGCCATTGGCAAATCAAACATTTTGAACGCGATGACAACGCTAGGAAAAGGCATTTCCAACTGCCGTTGTAGAAGTTTGTGGGCGTTGTGGTGTAACGGTTAGCGCGATAAAATGTTAAACAGAACGTCGCGGGTTCGATCCCTAGCGACGGCAACATCAATTAGAAAATTATATATGAATTTTCTATTCCTCATATATATCGCAACGTACTCCTTCGGTGTTCCAATAGCACTTAACCCCAACGAAGTAACACAACAGGGTTATGAACTAAAAAGCTTCAACAATTTCGCCAACTTTAAGGCAGATGGCGAGAAACAACTGTTTTAAGATCTATCATCTCGCGCAGTTACGGTGTTGCCATATTTGGAGCGCTTCATATTTCCTAAAGAAAACAACACATTAATAAGTAATTGGTAGGAAGAATTTCCTAAATGTTGCTTCTCTTAAAAAAATAAAAATTATGGGTGGTAACAGAAAACAAGCACTGGCAAAGCACAAGTACACCGTACTCTTAAAAAAAGAACTACTGACAAAGCACTCAATACAAATGCTTTGCCAACATTTGAAATAGGTACTTCCCCAGTATTTGTGTCCATAAATTCTCTACGGTTTTTTAGCAAAGAAAAATTTAACGACGCTTTATCAACTTTTTAAATAGGTGTGCTTTGCCAGTACTTAGTTTTCAAAATTTTCTGCACTCATAATAATCCATGCATAAAAATACAAAGTTTATGGTAAAACCAGAAAAACTTTCTTAAAATTAAAGAATTTTTTTTATTATTTTCATATTTTTGTCTTTTTATGCATGTATTATTATTAGTGTGCGGTTTTTAAAATAATTATAATAACTTGTTTTACGAAGCATTTTTCTGTTTTTGAAAAAGAAGGCAAGGATTAGTTCGGACATTGCCAATACTTAATAAAAGAGATCTCAGAACAATAAAAGTTGTTGGTATTTTGTTTATGATTTGGGGGCTGTCTAACTACATGAGTTGAAAAGTCCTTTGCCTCACATACAATATCGTTAAAAAAATGATAATACTTTTAAAGTTTCATAAAAAATGGATTTTAAAGCATTTGTAAGCATGGGTCCATGATGTCCAAGCCGAACGAATTGATAAATATTGTGGTGAATATTAAACTTTGTATTTAATGATACAAAAAAGTGGTAATCTGAGTTTAAACTTGAACATGCAAAACCTCCAGAACTTTGAAACTTATGTAACCTATTTAAAAAAATTTGTTTTATTTTTAGTTAAATTACAAAAAATTTACAAGAATGGTGTTTGTATTTACAAATAAAATATGTATCTTATTTAGAAATAATGTTTTTCTTGTTTTAGTGTTATCGTTGAGAAAGCACTTAAATTTTTATCTTCTGGGTGTTTTTCCAACATTTTGTAAACCATTGACTCTTCTTTACAAAATGCTGAAAAAACAACGTAAAAATCATAATTAATCTTCAGTTCCATTTATTTTCAATTACGTACCATCAGCCAAATAAATTACTTAATTTTTTAGTTTGGTTGCATATTAAATTTAAAAAAAATCATCACTGCACAGCAACTGGTATGTTGCAGAAAAATCAATAAAGCAATCTTTATTTGTTTTTATTGTTGTAACGCCAAAACAAACATTATTTTTTGCAATATTCGCAAGATTACCGTTTCTGACTTCATAAACGCAGTATGCAAAGCAACACTGTAAACATATGCGTTTACAATAAGTGTGTTTTTTGCCAGTAAGAATTTGTAAGAAAAAACACAGCTGATTGACAAAAATATAATTGAAAAACAAAGAATTTGTCCAAACACATTTAATATTTTTTTTAAGTAAAAAGATGTGTAAATATCAGCTTATTTACGATGGACGAAGTAAGATGGAAGTTCAAAATGTTCCGTTTTTTATTCATATTTTCCATATATACCGGTGAATTTTTTTTGTTTGGTATTTACAATGAGCTGTTTTAACTATCTTACTAATTCTTACACATTTTCCGTTTGCGTACTTTTTTGGATATTTTTCTTTTTAAAAGTAAATTTTATCTTACCCTCTGTATTTTGTTAGTGAGTAATTTTAACTAAACTTTACTGGAAAAGTACACAAACGGACCTAATGCAAAGCAATACTTCATGGCACACTGCTTTGCCAAATAATAGCGGTAACACTAAACCTTGGCTTATATGGGAATAACATAAGCCAACTTTGATAGCTTGCCATGTAAACACAGCTATTTCGATGAAATTTTGAAACGTTTCTGAAGCTAATATTGCTTTTCGTTTCACCCTCTCGTGATTCCACTTTTTTCACTATATAAATACATAAAATCATATATAATCATCGAAGAAAAACGTAAATAAAGTTTATATGTATAAAAATTATGTGTAAATTGTATATGTTATTCGATCTATTTGTTTTAATTATATATTTTTAATTTTATCGGGCTCAAGATCATAATTTAATGTTACTAACGAGTAGTACACTAATTTTTTTATTAAATGGAAAAAATTGCAAGGATCAGCGCTAGAGGGAGTGCACACTTTCGACCCGAGCGACCAGGTCATCTTCAGCCTCCTTATAAACCACCCAACCCACCAAATAACACACACTCTAAGGAAAATGACTATGCGAAATTCCATTTTTCAGTTAGTGAATGATAACCCTTTGAAAACCATCTTTGATTTTCGAAGCACAAATTGAATAGGGTTGCCATTCACAATTGCATAACACAAATATACAATTGGTTGTATATTTTACTTATATTAAATATGTCTAATTTTAGTAAAAACAAACAGTATATTGAACAAATATTATATTTTTATATGAAAAATCAGAAAAAATACATGAATAAAATAAAAAAACATTTTTTATGAAAAAATCTGAAAAATCTCAAGCATTCCAAAAAACGGCAAAAAAAATTGTTAAACTTGTTTATATGGCAGCACCGCTAAACACTACTTAAAGTTTTCAACCAAAACTCACCTTTGTTGCCGCCAAACTATTTTCATGTTCTAAGAGAATACTAAAAAGTTCGTGAGAGCTCTATAGTAATTGTCTAATTTGGTTTATCCGTAAAGCTGATTACCCAAAGTTGTATTTTCAACAATAACAGATCCATTTTGAGGTATGTGATGAAAATCGAATACGAAAACAAAAACCTTTTCAATCTAGAATATTCAGTTTCGTGAACATAAAATCGACTTGAAATTACAATAATTTAAATATTTACAACGATACAGTATTACTTGTAATAATAAAAACCAATAGCTGCTGAATTTTACTATCGGTCCATCTTTTATTACTTATTTTTTCACGCTTTTGTTTTAAGTTGGGTTTTTCATTATTTTGATCCATTATTTAACTTTTAATAGTGACCACAAAATGAAAAATAAAAAAATCAAACAATAGTTTTGCTTGCTAAACGATCAGCTGTTTTAGTCTTGTAAATGTACATGTATTTACTATACCTTTTGGTCTTGAATTTTAACCACACTCTAGTAAATTTTAGTTGTGGTGTAGTAAATGGTAGTACTTTTACTATATCTACAACCTCTACAAGGGTAGTTTACTACCAAAAGTGAATATCCTCAATATATTGATTTGCATTACTCATCACTTAATTTATGCAATAAAAAATAATTTTCAAAATATACATCGTAAAATATTGAGCATTGTAAATCCATCACAAAAGATATCCCAACATACCAAATGACTTGAGAAAAATATTATTATAAGCTTACAAACACAAGCCTTAAGCTTGAAAAAGACTTGAGAATATATTGAAAAAGGCTATCGTAACAATTGTAGAAAAATCAAAACGGAACCCTCGTGAAAATATTATGTGTGTATGATTACTATAAGCTTATTCTTGCAATTGTAGAATAAGCTTCAAAAATAATATATTATTAATAGTTGAAAAAGAGAAATCATAATTATTTTCTTTAATTTAATTTATTTTTTATTTTAATTTTGAAAATAAATAATAATAACTCATTTTAAATATAAAAAATAATATTTTAAATATAAATAATAATAATTAATTTTAACCATAAATAAAAATAATTAAATTTAATATGCAATTGCACGTTCACTATATAAAATTTACAACTAAATGTACACGCAAAACACGTTTGACAAATTTAAAGAAAAGTAATGGCACTTGTTGTATGCATTATAAGCGTAGAACAAAGACAACAAGACTAGAATGTATTGAAAAATATTTCTATTTCAATCGTCATATTGCGTTGTTGTTGTATGTTGTTCATAAGCATACTTGAGAAAAAGTTATGTATAATAATCTTTTCTCTAGCATTGTTAAATACTGCTTGTGAATTCACATTTTATAAATATTATAATAAGCGAAATTAAGAAAAGCTTAAAATACACTATTAATATAAGCTTATTCTCAAGTTGTATTGCAGTTTGATTGCTATATGGTATATTGGGGTGATATCATGATTTTTTATAAAACGTGTTATTGTATTTGATTTTAAAAGTTGAAGTGAAAGAAGTAAACGTAAGTTATTAATATATATTCTGTGTATTATGTTCGTTTCACTTGAAAATTCCTTTACTATTTTATCTATTAATACATAGATTAAATCAATTCAAATATTGAACAAAGAAATTTATGATTTCCAATCACAAATAGCGTGTAAAATAGTTAGTGTTATTAATTTCGAATTTATTATTTTTAAAGTTTTTTTTATTTATTTTTTATTTTCAAAATATATTTATTATAAACTAAAAATATGTCTACATAAATTACTTGTTATATTAAATCTTTAGGTAGAACATTTGAACAACTACCGCCCTTGCAGCAGCAGTCTTCAAGACGTTTAAATCAATTGGTGGGAGGAAAAGATACAATTTGTCGAAAACATAATCAGAACCAGAATCGAGAACCAAAGTGTAATTTTATTATAACAACTTTGTCACGGGCAAATAAAACGGCAAATGATACTAAAAATTTTACCATACCACGAAATAGTGTGTTCATTGCGGTTAATGATTGTTGGTCAACAACACAAGATCTAGATACTCATTCAAAAGCAGCAGTAGCAGAGGAAGGTGCTACAGGCAATGTAGCAGCTGGTTGTAGTAGTGGAGGCGATGAAAAAAGAAGACATCGCCAACCGGTGATAAAAGCAGAATCTTTGCCTCAATATTGTGATAAAAACGATAGTATCGAACGCAAATCAATACAAAGACGTAGTTCGAATGAAAGTGCCAGTATTGGCACTGGTGGTGCCAGCGGCAGTGGCATATGTTATGCAACATTTAGCAAAGGCATGTATAAACCACAGCATATTTATGAGAATGATTGTATTGTACAAAGATCTTCAGCAGCAGCAGCTTCTAATCGTGGTGCTGATGAATCAGATGATACTACAGCTGCTACGTCAACAACAACAAAAAATCATCCTTTATATGCTGTGGTCAATAAGAATAATAAATCAAAAAATAAACAATCAAATGAATTAGCTGCTGCAGCTTTAATGCAACACCAGCAGCAACAACTACCCATAAATGATAGCACGGTAAAGGCAATAGCAACAACAATAAATACAACAACACCTATTAATAACTTATTAAACAATAACAACAATAATAATAGCAACAACAATATTAAATTAAGGACAAGTAGCCATCCTTCCAGTTCTTCTTCTTCCTCTGGTGGTAGTACATCCGATATTATGGGCAATATGTTGCAAACTGAATCATCGACCATATTAGATGGCAATGGTGGCAATGGTGGTGATGGTGGTAGCGCTACTTCTTTTATACGAGTCGATCATCATCAACAACAACAACATCACCAACCACAACATTCACAGACATCATCAGCAGCTCCTAATAAAACTTCATCATCGCCATCATCGCATTTAACCTCTAACAAATTTGAACCTCTGATAACAACAACTACCATTACAGCGGATATGAAGAACGACAGTAATGCCGAACATTCAATATATGCTAAAGTATGGAAAGGTCCCCGAAAAACCAGTGAATCAAAAATGTATGCGAATTAAAAAAGAAAAAGTTATAACAAAAATTATTTAGGAATTTAATTTAAAGAAAAACCTTTGTGCAGCGACTTGCTTTAGTTTCATAGATTATGAGAAATTATACTATTCAAATGGCTATATTTTTAACCCATAATTACATAATAATTTTAATGTATATCTTGCCTATAATTTACTTGTTTTCAATTTCATAAGGTTTCCGGTGAACCACGTTTTCTCAAAAGCCATTAAGTTAGATATTTTTTCAAAAGAAAGTAAACATTTTCTATTTAAACCACGATGACTGAAATCGCTGTAAAAGAAACTCCTCTTTTATTTTGAAAAATTGAAATATACTGTATGAATTAATGAATTAATTTTATATAACCCATTAATGCACATTGGGAACTAAAGTTACCAGCGGAATTGTTGCACTTTTGCATTCTCTGAGAATGAAATAAGAGTTGAAAATGAAAAAACAACCATTCGATATTGAAGTAAACAACTATTTGCGTATATTCCATTATATTTCACTTGATTTTTTTTTATCGTTTTGAAATAAAAATTTAATCAATTTGGGAAAAACGTCAAAAAAAATACATAAATTTGACAGCGAATATTTAGGCCATAAGTAAAACGAATGTCCACTGAGAACAGATTTAAGTGCTTGTGACTGTTTAAACCAACTAAAATTATTATATTTTCCATGTTGTGATTGTGTCTTCCGTATGAAATACAAAACTCGTTTAGTATGGCAATTTAAATTACAATTTGATTACTTTAAAGTTCGAGTTAATTATAAAGATAACGATAAGAAACATAGCTTAAACAGGACGAACGAAAAATTAAAAAAAAAAAAAAAAAACAAATGTTTTTCTTTTAATAAAAATTCCTCCAACATATCTTATAATTTTCTTCTAATTTACTAAAATTTTTACCCATAAAAGATGTACTTAAAAATGTTTAATCTTATTTTAATTATTTAATCAATTGATTTGTTTTTGGTACTAATAAAATTAATACATTTTTCTATTATCTTTTAAATTTTGTTTTTAACTATCAGACAATTTTTTATTATTTATTTGTTATACAGTTGTTGTTTATTTAATTATTTTAAATATTATTATTTTTTTTTTGTAACGTTAATTTGTGGTTTTGTCTTTCAGATCAAATGTCCCAGCATCCTCTTCTAACCGTGTTGATAATAATGTAAGCGGATCTGTGGCAGCTATTCGTACTGACAATAATTCAATTCCCAATTCACGTAGAATGTGGACTTGTACAAACTGTTCCTATGCATACAATCGTATGTGGACTGAACGTTGCGAAATTTGTGAAAATCTACGTACTCAACCATCTTTAGCACAGCCCAATTTAATAAATGTTACTAAAACTGAAACAACAATAACGACTGGTATGTTAAATGTATTAATGTAAATAATTTATTTAACTCTTATTATATACTCTGCTTATTCAGAATACATATTTAGTAATCCAAATTATTCGGTTATCCAGACTGATTTGCAGCTTTAAAATTCGGGTTACTATTTTACTTGAAAGTTACGGTTTTGTTCAAACTAGGGTTCTAGAATTCTTCGACTTTCCTATGATAAAAAAGTACTTTTGCTAGAGTATTCAAAAACCGAAACCGGTCAACCGGTTTCTTTTTTTTTTAAACCGATCGGTTTCGAATATTTTGAAAATTCGAAGAAAACCGAAAACCGGTCTTTTTTGTTCGGTTAACCGGTTTTTTAATTACATCACCAACTGGGTTACTTGGTCTCTTATATTTTTTCCGAACACTTTTATAGTCGTTTGTTTGGTTATGAAGATTGAGATGGAAGTCTGATAGATTCCGATGAAGACTTAACTTGGATATTCCAATTTAAATAGTTTAATTTCTGATCTAAATAACACAATATACAGTATTCAAAATCCTAAAAAAGAGACTGTACAAAATCATTCATCATTATATGATGATTTTATATATCTTGATAAATGCGACAAAAGAACTGAAAAGTTTGAAAATTTATATAATTATCTTTTGAATATTTGTCCAACATCTACTATTAGTGAAAGAGTATTTTCCACTTCTAGCTTTTTCAAAAGCAAAAAAAAAAATTGTCTTAAAACGAAACATTTAAATTGCATATTATTTCTAAAATATTATTTAGAACTGGAAAATAGATTTTCTTTTTACATATTTAAAATGTAATATAAAAAAACTTTTTAATGCCAAACGTTTTAAACGTTCAAATTACTAACGTACCTAATTTTACCAATTTACAAACTTAATGATCTATATTCATTTGATATGAATATAGTTTTATAATATTAATTTTTAAGATATAATATTAAAAAATATTGGTTTTAAGTTAATTTTTTGTTGAAATGAAATACAATAAAAAAATTAAATTTAAATAAATATACATATATATATATATATAGAGCAATTCCATATGAAAACGATCAAAATTGGCAAATTTTTGGACGACCCCTCTCCGATTTTAAAATAAATAGTCTCAATCGATTGCCCAGCAACTATTAAAGCGATCGCAACGAGTGATAGCTCGTTGGAAAGGTATTGAATCAGGCTTTAATTGAAAAATAAAATTTTCCTAATTTTTCTCAGAAATTTACCTTTTTTCCCATGAAAATTAAATTTTCCCATGAAAATTAAATTTTCCGATTTTCCACAGAAGCTCCTAAATTTTCCGGCTAATTTTATTTTTTTTGGATTCCTCATAATTTTTACTTTAAGAATCAGCAATAAAAAAATGGGCCCCGACTCCTTGTTTGGACAGGAGAAGAGCATTTAAATTGTTCTTAAAAGTACATTTTTTGAAAGACAAGAAGTTAACTGAAATAAATATGCAAAAAAAAAATTTAGTCTGATTGCTTTCGCCGTCAATAGACGGCGCCAAAGTTTGAAAATATTAAGCAAAAATTACTGAGCAAAAAATATTGTTTTCAGTTGTTTCGCGAAAATAATTCTCAAAAATATATTTTTTTAAATACTGATTTAAAGTTTTATTTTTTGAATACTTAGATATATTTGTAGTAAACCTTTAATACACTATTTAATATATATTTGAAAACAAATATTTTTTACAACTCCAAAAAATAGTTTTTTTTTTGGTGAAAATTCGAAAATTTCTTAAGTTTGATGGAGTATATAAAAAAAATTATATAAAATTAAATAATTTTTTATTTCGGTTTTTGTAAGTCTATAATATTATCTAACATATTATTAAAAAAAAAGTGCCGGTTTTTCACAAAAAATCAAAATATTGGCTTTTGTAAAAATGGCTTAATTTGTGATTTTTACCGCATTTTTTTGACTTATATGATTGAATATTGACCAATTTTCAGCAAATTGGATATATGTACAAATATCAGTAAAAAAAATTAGTCACAATCATCATGTACCAAATTTCATTCGAATCGGATGAAAATTTTGAATAGTCTACTTACAAACTATTCTTTTAGCTCCCAATGAATTAGAATAACATACTAGGAATATGGAAAAAATGTATTATCTTTGATTGCGTATAAAAAAAAATTATATAAAATTAAATAATTTTTTATTTCGGTTTTTGTAAGTCTATAATATTAACTAACATATTATTAAAAAAAAAGTGCCGGTTTTTCACAAAAAATCAAAATATTGGCTTTTGTAAAAATGGCTAAATTTGTAATTTTTACCGCATTTGTTTGAAAAAATGTATTATCTTTGATTGAGTATAATAAAAAATTATATAAAATTAAATAATTTTTTATTTCGGTTTTTGTAAGTCTATAATATTATCTAACATATTATTAAAAAAAAAGTGCCGGTTTTTCACAAAAAATCAAAATATTGGCTTTTGTAAAAATGGCTAAATTTGTGATTTTTACCGCATTTCACTATAGGTCAAATGAAAATTTTTCTGTGCGAAATTAATAACTACTACAAAAACATGGTATTCAAACCAAAACCTGTAAGAATTCCATAAGTAAGTTTAACCCTATTTAAAAAAATGGAATTTAACCCATTAACGACCAATAATTAACCCTTTTTCAACCAATACAAAAACATCCATACAAAAACATGGTATTCAAACCAAAGCCTGTAACAATTCCATAAATAAGTTTAACCCTATTTAAAAAAATGGAATTTAACCCATCGACGACCAATGATTAACCCTTTTTCAACCATTAAAACAAACATAATACATTGAATTGATTTATTTTTTTTATTATATTATAACATTTAGAAATTGCTTAAATCTAATTCATTTTGTAAATTTAAATCAAAAAAAGCTTCTTCACTTTCATCAATTTCATCAATATCATTAATTTCTTCGTCTTGGTTTCTAAGCTGAAATTCTTCTATTGATTCGCTGCAACATAATAGCTCAATAACTTCAGGTGGAAGTGAAGAACGTTTACGCTTTTGTAAGCGTCTGGTTAAAAAAGTTGTGGAAATTAATGGATCTGAAGTATCGACAGCCCCATTAAATACATCTAACAGGTTATTGGTGCGGCTGTTTTTGCGGGCGTGAAGCAACCGATCGGCTTTGTATATTTTGTGTCGCGATTCAGAAGCTTCTTCTCCAAGAGAACCTATTGGTAGTGCGCTATTTTCTATTATTTGTTTTGAGTGTATGAGCACTTTATGGACCGTGGCAGTCATTGGCAACCAGGGATATAGCTCCTGAAAACGTTTTGCTGTTTCAAAGCAATATATTTCAAATTTATTTGAATCGATTTTGAACTGGCAGGATAAGCAAATCAAAATGATTTTGAATCGAAACATTATATCTTTGTCAACATCAGTTATTTCAGAAAAAATTTCATGCTCAGTAAAAGCTCGACGAGCAGTGTTTCCGTCATTTGTGGAACCAAAACCACCTACTCTTGGATCTCCACGCGAAGTCCAAGCTTTCTCCAAAAATCGTTTTGTATTGTTTCTTTTCTTTTTAAGATAGTTACTTTATCATCTCCTCGTATCTGCCACTTTTTTAATTTGCATTTATAGCCTAAATGTAAAACAAATTCGAAAAATCTTATCCAGCAATGAAGGGGGCTAAGCCCAAACTTTAAGTTTTCCTCTTTTGCACAGAATACTTCACTTTTATAATCGAATGTGTTCATGAAGTCCTTAGGTGTAGCAGCACAAATGGGACAAACCTGGTTTGATTTTGTTCCAGTTATAATGTTCAAAACTTTTCCATCAATTAGTGTTAAAAATAATTTAAATGAAACTTCAACGAATTTTCCCTCACCAATTGATATCCGAAGGTTTGTCAAAGCGTCAATTTCATTTTTTAAGTCCTGTTCTTCTTTTAGAACAACTTCTTTTGTCTCCTTTACGTACTCCAGTTTAATGGGACGACAAAATCTTACAGATTGCGGTGTGCTGTTGTTCCAAATTGGCTTTCCCGATAAGGACATTAAACGTAAGGGAATAACTGAAGTAGCTAAAAGGGATGCATCGCAGTTTTTTGACGAACTTGGCTCATTAAATGCTTGCTTAAATTGAGCTTGACCAGTGCTACTATCAAACCCGTAGCTTAATATTAATTCGGAGCTTAAAAAATCTGTCTCCTCCGCTTCCATTACAGCTTGAACTACTTCTTTTTGCATTTCAACAATTCTTTCAGCCGTATGAAGTAAGCTAGATTGCAATGAAACTTTAGCAAGGGTCTCATTTGCTGTTATACCCTGAGGTCGGCATTTTAATTTTGCGGCTGTAATTTTATTATAGTGTGGATAAATATCGCAGTTTCTCGATTTGCTTTCGTGCCGTATTGCATTATATTGTTCTTTTGAAAAATTGTATTCCAGAAGGAAAGCTAAAGCCTCATCCGCAGAAAGTGGAATTTGTTTTTTTGGTATCTTGATTACACATTTTCCGCATTTTTGATGGCCTTGTCGGGCTTTCCATACTTTCTTTCAGGACTGCAGCCAAATCGGAATCACCTTGTTTACGAGCCGATGTTGCTGCTGCACGAACGAGAAGGTTAATATCAGCTTTCTCAGTTGAAAGATTTGCGGCTTCTCTTCTTTTTCCAAATTCTGATTTTGCGCTGAATGGGATAGCTGGACGTCCAACACCGGTAGAAGAAGGTTTTTTTGAAATATCACTTACCACAAAATGTAGTTCAGAATTTAGCCACGTATGATTTTGATCCTTAAAGACATTTATCTTTCTGTGACATTTTTCCCACTTTTGAGCCAATTTTACGCAAAAAAAAATGTATTGTTTGCTTTATATTTTTATCCATTTCATCCGAAATAGTACTAAGTTTGATTTTGTCAACAACGTGTTTGAAAACTGCATCAAATTTGTCATTCTTATTGCATTCTTTTCGCCATATTTCAAACAGATCATTTTTTTTTGATACAGAGGTAACCTACAAGAAAAGGCATAACTCATAAAGCGCAAATAATCGCAATTTATCACAAACCAAAATTAACTCATTACATTATATTTAATCCACTTTTTCAATTTGAAAGAGGTCAGATGGGGTCAAAATTTTTAAACGATTACGGAATGTAAAAGTTTAAAAAAAAACTGAACCCTTTTAAGGTAATGTTGTCTAATGAGTTCTTTTCAAGTATATCGACATAAATATAAAGCAGTTATAATTATAAACAGTAGTACTTACCTGTCTCTTAATTTTCCATTTAAATTAATAAATTATAATAAACACAAATCGAGAAATACAAACTTAAAGTTGATCTTGCACTATTGAACACTCTAGCACGTTTGTAGAAAAAATTGCATTGATTGACTTTGACGTACAAATGTGTAACGGTGCTTTTTTTTTAACGCAAAAAAACATCACACGTCTTTGTTTTGAAGCATTTCCAATTAAAAAACAACAACAACAATAGTAAAACGGCACTTTGATTTTTATCAATTTAGCACAGAAAAAGCTGTCATTTGACCTAATGTGCATTTGTTTGAAAAAAATTATTATCTTTGATTGAGTATAAAAAAAAATTATATAAAATTAAATAATTTTTTATTTCGGTTTTTGTAAGTCTAAAATATTAACTAACATATTATTAAAAAAAAAGTGCCGGTTTTTCACAAAAAATCAAAATATTGGCTTATGTAAAAATGGCTAAATTTGTGATTTTTACCGCATTTGTTTGAAAAAATTTATTATCTTTGATTGAGTATAAAAAAAAATTATATAAAATTATACAACTTTTTATTTCGGCTTTTCTAAGTCTATAATTTGGAAATTTTTTCCGAATTGGATACAAAATTTTGCATATCCACCGTACAAATTATTCTTCTAGTTCCCGATTACCTAGTATTCTATATTTTTTTTACAAAAATCAGCATAGGTAACCGCATTTATTGGTCGAATAACATGTTTTTAAAGCAAAGAATAGTTTTGACATTTTTTCACACAATCGAAACTTGCAAACATTTTAAAAAAATTTATCAATTCGGACAATGCTTCATGTAGAGTGCATTTCCAAAAAATTATAAAATTGCATTGAAAACGATTGCTATCGTTCTTAAACAAATTTAACATTATTTTGAAGTTATTTTACAAAATTTGAAGGAATAAGTGTAGCCCTTTTTAAAATTATCAATTTTTGACATATTTTCTCTATACATATGTATATACATAATGAAGCCATTTTGTAAAATTTATTTTATAATTGTAAAGTTATATTTTGATAATGGTAAATTGTATTTAAAATTGTGTATAGTTGCTTTTTGGATATCTGTGTAAAAAAATAAAATCCCAGAAGTATATATCTGTATTAATAAATGGCAAAATTGGGAAAAACTTAGTTTTTGAGAAAAAGGACATGTGGGAGAAAGTCAAGTACTTATACCGAATAAAAAAAAATCTCCAGAGATCTAAAAAGTATCTTTTTAAAACTTATTATCCGTTTTTAGTGCATTCTGATCATTAATGTAGCTAAAATTCAGTTTTTGAGGAAAAGGATATATGGGAGGTAGTAATGTCCTTGCACCGAATGAAACGAAAATTGTCACAGAGCAAAAAAGCATAATTTCATAAACTATTCCGAATTCTTACTGTATTCTTATCATTAATGTAGCCAAAATGTAGATTTTAAGAAAAAGGATATATGAGAGGTTGTTATGTCCTTGCTCCGAATGAAACAAAATTAAGCACTTAGCTAAATGACATAATTTAACAGAGATTTACCAATTTTTGCTTCATTCTGCTCATAATAGTAGCTGGAATTAAACTTTTAAATTTAAGGATGTATCGGAAGTAGGCGTGTCCTTGGGCCGATTTTTTCGAAACTTCAAATTTTTCTTAATTTAGATATTCTGAGCCAGCATACCAAATTTCAAGTTTCTGCGACAACTCCTCTAATTTTGCCGATTCACTATATGGAAACAAAGCACTGTGCGTCGCTCCATGGCATCGTGTTCTTTTTGAGTGCATAAAACTGTGTTAATGGCAATTTCCTTGCTTTGAATCCACGAAAACAAATGTTGTACATTTAAGATCTGGTCAGTATATGGCCTTTGCAAACTTGCCTTAGTCGCCATGCGTTTTAGGGTTCCCCCTAACGCATCGCATGGGCCCTTACCGTGGGACGTCGCAAAAAAATGCCACTCGACCTTGCAGTTTTGTTCTTCTTCAATTATGCAAAGATTGTAAATTTTTTTTTTATTCTTGTACTGAGAAGCCGCGCCGTCTGAGAAAAACGTTACTTTGTCGATTGCATTGAATTTTGATCTTAAGAATTCAAACAGTTTCATTTGAAATAAATAAACGGACACATAATTATGAGCTAAACTCTCCGCGACAACAACAAGGCTTACGGTCTGTAGTTCGTTATCTTCGTTTTTGAAATAAATGCAAAAAGGATGCACCGTGCACTGGTCGTTTGCCCAGTGATAAGCCTGAATTTCATCCTGAACGAGAAAAGTGTAATTCTCGGCAAACTCGCTTATCACAATGAATTCATTTTGGGCTAATTTCTCCTTACTTTCCTTTAGAAATTTCGATTGCATCTCGGATATGAAATGGTGCGCCTTCAGTTCATTCAACTTGAATCCGAATTCCTCGATGAATTCCGGAATCTGCTTTACCACGGTCTCAAGGGAACATCTGCCGCTGCTAATTATCCACTGTTTGAAATGCACCTCCTGAATTAACAGCTGTTCAAACTTTTCCGCCAAATATTGCTCTAGCTCGTCAATCTTCGGACAATTGTCGCATTTGAACAGATGACAATTTTCCGTGGGGTATGCGCACAACGACTTCGACAGGAGGTCCCTATATGTTTCAATTTCACCGTGAAATACTTTCAATTTCTTGCATGGAAAGAACATTAATTTGATGTTTTGATGAAACATGCAAACGCAGACTGAATGCGTTCCGTGTCTGTCTAATGCCAGCACGCATTCTTTTGGTCGTAGGATGGCAAACTTAGAAAATCCCACTTTTTCTGCTGGGTATTTCTCTTTGAACTGATAGTATGCTTCGGATAGATTACATAATAATAATCTGCGCTGCTTGTGTACTTTTTCTCCATCTTCACGTGTGATAACATAGTCACGTGTACCTGGCAGGCGCGGCTGTTGTCATCATTGCAGTAAAAATCTTGAATCAATTTCACCGTCGCTTCGCTGAGGGTCCTTGAGCCAAATTTCTTGGTGGGAGTCGCCAATATGCCCTTCTGTCGAACTAATTCTTTGCTTCTTCTCGCGATGTAAAAAGATGTTTGAAACTGTTCAGAAATCTTGCGTATAGACCATGATTGAGGCAGCACAGATAAAATGAGATATTTCTCCGGAAAAGTGGTCGCTAAATTGAATTTTCTTTTCAACTGCTCAATCATTTGTTTGCCGTCATCAACGTCATCTGCTTGACTGCATTCGTTATCAGAGCCTTCATCAAATATTGTCGCGATTGCACTCATAACCTTGCCTTTTTTATCTTTCCTGTATTTTTCACTTCGCAACTTTCTTTTTCTAATAGGCGTTTCACCTAAAGTGGTAATAGCCTCATTCAAAGGACTCAAAGACATATTGACCATCGGAATGTCTGCCTCACTATCAGATGAAACATTTTGTTCAATTGTCATTTCACTCTCGGATTGTGGTTGCATTTGTTTCAATGCATTTGCTTGTTGAGACAAATCGATTTTACACTTGGGGCAAATGAATTGTGCTTCTTCACCATATTGTATATTTAATTCATTCATGTATCGCTTCGAAACACCAGTTAATTTTAATACTTTTAACTTTTTCGAACGATGTCCACTCTTGTTAAACGGATTGCAGCAAAATTTATTCATTTTACTTTAAATTGTCTTTACAGCTTCACTCTTTACTTTACAAAAAAAAAAAAACACTTTAACACTTTCACGTTTAGTATTCAACTGAAATTTGACTCAGAGTGTGTGAAGTATTTATATTTATTTTTTGGTAAAAAAATAGGTAAAAAAAAAATAAGCGATATTTGCTTTTCTTTAATAGGAAAATTTGCGTGAACTACTGGTCATAAAATGTTTTTTAAAGAGGGACTTAATTGGTTACTGCCAATAAGCCGACCACAGGTCATAAAATGTTTTGTAAATTTTTTAAATTACCAGGTAATAAATATTTCGCCATATTTATGGAAAATCCGTGTTTTATGACTTGTTTCTGCACGTGTCATTTTAGGCGAAATATTTATTACCTGGTAATTTAAAAAATTTACAAAACATTTTATGACCTGTAGCCTCAGTCGGGTTTGGTGTGCCATTACATGCCACTGCTGCTATTATCCATGGATTTATGGCCGATCTTGTGAAGGCAGGCAGACCATATTCACTACACACTCAACTTGGGGCTCTTAAAAAAAAATTGATTTTTTCTTCATAAATGTATTTTTAACTGTAAAATAATTTTTAAAATGTATTTTTAATAATAAAATAAAATAATGTTAAATAATTAAAAATAATTCAATTATAAAAAATATAAAAACAATGAGAACAAGGTGGTCTCTTAAATGCTCTTCTCCTGTCCAAACAAGGAGTCGGGGCCCATTTTTTATTGCTGATTCTTAAAGCAAAAATTATGAGGAATCCAAAAAAAATAAAATTAGCCGGAAAATTTAGGAGCTTCTGTGGAAAATCGGAAAATTTAATTTTCATGGGAAAATTTAATTTTCATGGGAAAAAAGGTAAATTTCTGAGAAAAATTAGGAAAATTTTATTTTTCAATTAAAGCCTGATTCAATACCTTTCCAACGAGCTATCACTCGTTGCGATCGCTTTAGTAGTTTTTTTAAAACAACTTTCAATGAGGTCCCTTATGAAGAATTCTTCAATTTTGTCACATGACAGTGGTGTACACCACCACTAAACCAGTCACTATAAAAAAAAAAAAATATGTAGGTACAATATTTTTTGCTGGGCAATCGATTGAGACTATTTATTTTAAAATCGGAGAGGGGTCGTCCAAAAGGTGATCGCTTTCATATGGAATTGCTCTATATATATTTTTTTTTTTGTCAAAAAATGTATTTTTTTATTTTTATTACTTTATGCATGAAATTTCTGTTTTTTTGTAATAAAAACAATTAACAAATTATATACGCTTTTTATTCAAATTAAAAAAAACGAAAAAACCGGTAAACTGGTTTTTTTTTAATTCGATTTTTCGAAGAAAACCGAAGCCTGTTTTTTCAAAAGGCCGGTTTTTTGAATACTCTAACTTTTGCTTTTTCGAAATTACGGTGGAATTATTATCACATCAATTTATTAGACAAGACCATTTAAAAATGTAGCACAAAAGTAGCATATGACTTTGTTATGCACAGGTGGTCTGAAACAAGGTATTTAAAAAATAAAAACTACTTAAGAAGTGATTATAGGGTTTAAAAACACAAAAAATTTACTAATACAAAAAAAAAGAAAGATCTGTTGAGTTCAAATAAGTTTATATATTAGCGATTACTCTAGACGTCCTGGAAAATTATGAAACATAGCAGTTCTATTTGAAAAGCTAAATTTACCAAATAATATATTTGATTTAAGGTCCAATTCGTCACAAAATACCGTTACCCAAAGATGAGCCTATGTATACTTTTCTGTGTTTGAAAAGTGAATTTTTAAAATTTTTACAAATTAATAATGAATAATATTTAGTTGGATTTTAGATCATACAATATGCATGTTTTCTTATATGTTTTGTTTAAATGCAAAGAAACATGAAAATTTTGTTAATAGATTAGAAAATAAAAATGTAAAAATTCCATTAGAGCCAGCAGGATAGAATACTAGTATTTTCGGTTATCGCTACACAACCATCTTCAGTATTCCATGCACCTTTTGGGTTAATGTTTGATGATTGTCAATTTAATATTGAGTGTTGGAAACAAATTAACAAACCCGAAAATAACACACAATTAGACGAAATTTAACAATTTTTTATATTTATCCTTTATTTTTAAATATTTTCATAAGAAAATATTAATTTATGTAAAATGCATTTTTCTAAGAGGTATGTATACTTTTCTGTGCCATTGTATATATGGAAATATGTACACTCAACTTAGAATCGTTTCTTTATACTATGGCTTATTCGTAACGCTAATATTCATAAGTATCTTCATATTCCATTTGCTCGGGACGAAATAAAAATCTTTTGCTCCAAATATGTACAAAAACTGGCAACACATACAAATCCTCTTGCACAGGATCTGCTATCTTATAATGGACACATTCGCCTTAAGAGGGTCGACACATTGGCCCTCGCGGAATTACATGAAAGATAAACTCTTTACGTAACGCAAAATGGAAAGGTTGAACTTTGTAATTTAAGAATGGAACACAATATCATTCATATGACTACCACCACTGGGTCGGCGGTACCTCATCCGATCAACCCAATTTTTCAGTAAATTTTCTATTGTTTCGTCTCGAAACGCCATCTATTGAAAAGTAGCGGCATTAAAACAGTTATGCATTTTGCTCTTTATAAATAAATATCTGATTATACTTTAATTTTTTGAAATCAATATTCATTTAGATGTTTAAGAGATCAGTATTGCAATTTATTTCATGTGCATTTATTTTTTCAATATTCGAAAATTATACAAATTTATTGAAAAAATACGATTTTGCGATAGAAAATTTTCTTTTTTGACATAAAAAAGTTGAAATATTTGAATATTTGACTTTAAAATTATGAAATACAGTAAAATTTGAAATATGTATTTAATTTCATATTTTTGGTTAATAAAATAATTGAAAGTCAAATTGAAGGCCATGCCGACCAAAGACATTTATATATAAAAAAGTGCAAAATGCATAATTGCTTTAGTGTCTATACTTAGCCATGCCTAAGTCGGCATGACCTTGGATTTGCCTTTCAATTATCTTAGTAACCACAAATATGACAATAAATATTTCAAATTCTAGTGCATTAAGCTGTCAACAGCAGACTTATTTCATAATACTAAAGTCAATTTTTAAAATGTTCGACGTGATAAAAGCATTTGTTTCACATTTTTGTGCTAAAAACAAATTTTCATAGATCAAAATGATATTTTTCGTTAAATTTGCATAATTTTCAAGTGTTGAGGCATTGGAAAATGCATATTAATGTTAATTCTTTCTTTCAAAATAAATAAATAAATACACATACGGTTTGCAATACTGTCGTATTAAACATCTAAATGAATATTGAATTTGAAAATTAAAGTATTATGGGTTTGTTTTTTTTTCGAATTTTATATATAT
Organism: Eustalomyia histrio; assembly: GCA_949748255.1. Lineage (NCBI taxonomy): Eukaryota > Metazoa > Arthropoda > Insecta > Diptera > Anthomyiidae > Eustalomyia > Eustalomyia histrio. The sequence goes on along the minus strand of OX456525.1, from coordinate 121,794,331 downwards.
AAGGTTGTTCACGGTATGTTGGTTATCAGCTTATTTGGTTATAAAATTAAAAATAACCTTTGGGCACCGTGAACACCCTTTAATGTTGGTTATCTAGTTATGTTTTTCAATCAGCTGTGCTTACACCAGAGAAAGAAAGAATATGAATGTATTGTGTTTTACACCGTAAGAAATTATTTTATCTTTTTATATAAATCAATGAATGAATTAATCGTTAAGAGAATATCCGAATTCATTGAATTAAAATAGTTTATGAAACAAAAGTTTTCTCTATTAAAAATAATAATTCATAATAATAATAATTTTTTGATTACATACAAGCCACTCTGCCTTATTTAATATATTTAAAGAAATGAAAATAATTCTTCCCACTCAACGTTCCACATTTTTAATTTAAAATGTAAACAAAATAAATACCTACAATAAAACAATACCTATAATATAATATTACAAAACTTTTGTATATTACAAATTTCATAAACTTATAAATTTTGTAAATACTACAATGATTTCGTAAATTATTTTTAGTATAAAATAGTAACATCACAAAATTTTCGTACTCAGCTTATGGTAATAACTTTCTTAAGTTTAGAAATTTCGTAAATAATACAAACGAAGTTTTCTTCACAAAATTATTTTGCATTTTAACAAAATATTTATATTTTTCTAAATATGTTTAGTATTTTTATGAAATTTCGTAAAATATAGAAATAAAAATTTGCTACTATTTGCGATGTCATTTGTACATATTACAAATTTTTTTGTAATGTCAAAATAATCAAATTTTTGGAAAAATGAACTACAGTTTCTGTGTATTTTACCTATGGTAATTATGAGTATAATTACTTCTCATTATTATTAATTTTTTAAATAAAAACCAGATGTGAATGTCAATGCTACCAACATTTAATATAAAATTTAAGATGCCATTTGCTGAAAAGTAGCTTTTTTTGTGTTGCCAGTTAGTTAAATTTATATTATTTTCCAACACTACAAATTAGCACATAACTACATAATCTGTAAACAAGGGTTGCGCAAAGTTGTTATTTTCTTTTAATATATTTTCTTGTTGTTGATATAACACATTTAACCACTTAACCTGATAACCTGATAACCAGCTCACCGTGAACAACCTTGTAAAGAAAACGGCTATCCCTACTTACCTGACTTTTCTTTATTATTTGTAAACAAATATAATTTGAACATTTGCGGCCGCCTTTGTACGAAAGCTGTTTTCGTATATGGACTTCGCGAGAACGTGAAATAGGTCAATTATATTGTATGCCATGCTCTACCTTTACTTACAAACACATAATTTATTTGTTAACTTTTGTTGTTTTATTATTTTATCAAATTGAAAATTCTAAAATTTCAAATATTTTTATGGCAAATATTTTTGTTTACATTTAAAAGAGAAACGATAATAATTTCTTAGGCTTGGCAACATCTTTATACATTCTTAATTTTTAAGTATCTATATCTATAACTACTTAGCAAGTCTATATCTAAATAAATTTGTATGGAATATTTATATAAAATTCGAAAAAAAAACAAACCTAATATACACATAAAACATATATTTTTGCATAGTTTTTGGCAAACATTTTTTTTGTTACGAAAGAAATAGAAAATCAATAATACCCTATTGCATATTGTAGCCCAATATGGCTAATAGGGGAGAATTTACTTTCAGATGCGCCACCTATTGGGAAATAGTTTCAACTAATGTTCTTTCTTTAAGAAATTAATATCTTTGATGCCGACCTAGGCATGGTGCAGGATATTGTTTTTTTACTTAAGCGTTACCTATTGAAAAATAGAGACACTACAGCAATTATGCATTTTGCTTTTTTTTTACAAATAAATGTCTGGATGAAATAATAAAATTGCTTCGTTACATTTTTGAAAAATAATAAAATTTCCAAATTATTATATTGAAGCTTTGAGCTCTTTTCTCTTTTTCGATATGTTATTAAATACGTATTCGCACATTTGCTTAAGCCAGCATAATATAGTTTGTCCTTTAAACTTTTTCTTTATTAAATTTAAATATTTTATATTCATTTTCATTTTCAATACACACATTTTTGGCGTCCCTTCGTTTTATCTATGTATGTTTTGGAAGAGTTGAATATTTATTTAGTCTTTTTATAGATTGGTTGGTTTTTGTAAAATATTAATTAAATAATCTATTTAAAGAAAAAATACGACAACTTCTTCAAAGAAAGGTTTACAAGAGAGTGACAATAAATTATTAAAATATCAAACATATTTATATTTACCTATGCATGTCCAGTATGGAATAAATGCGCGAAATCTCACAGGAAACGATTGCAAATTATCCAGAATAAAAATTTAAAGATTATATAATCTCCCTTGGAGATACCCGACAAATGACTTACATCTGATTTCAAACCAGAAGATTATTGATACCGTTATTAGTGAAATGACTCTGACATTTGAAGGAAAATGTAGAAGCTCAATTTTTAACATCTCCGAGGTATAATCTGACGACTACTAACAAATCTATTTATAGAATATAGATGACATAAGTGGTTGTCTCATAGCCTCCTGCCATTCTTGCTCTTAGTTTTTCCTTTTGTTCTAAGATATAGGTTTTTAACTATCTTTTTCCTATAAATTCGTGTTGAGTTTATAAATGGTTAATTATTCATTAAAAATACAAATATTTGTTGTAATATCTTTAGATAAAATCTCAATATTAGTTAAGTTATTTTTATATATTTTATAAATTATTTGTTAATAATGATAGTAAAAAATAAAAAAAAATAAGATTGCTTTTTTACAATACCCCTTCTCAATCATGCAAGCCTACGGTATCACAAAGTTTAACAAATATACCACTATCTAATAATTTAGTAAACATGTCTGCCAATTGTTCGGCTGTTCCAATAGGTTCCACTTTATTTACTCCTTTTTCAATATAGTCCCGGATAAAATGATGCTTGATATCATATGTTTTGATTTCTTGCATTCAACGTTTGAGGTCATACAAATACATCTATGATTATCTTTATAAATGGTTATTGGTTCGTTATTGATAACTTTTAAATCTTGAAGCAAACCACGTAACCAAATTGCTTCTGATACTGTTAAACTTAATGCAACATATTCTGCTTCGCTTGAACATGTAGAAACTTTTTGTTGTTTTTTACTACAAAAGCAATCATAGAATTGTTTGTGTGAATATGTTTGATATTTTAGAAATTTTTTGTCACTCTCTTGTAAACTTTTCTTTGAAGAAGTTGTCGTATTTTTTCTTTAAATAAATCATTTAATTAATATTTTGTAAAAACCAACCAATTCAAATGCTATGGAAACACCGAAGAAGGATGTTGCGATATGTATGTGGATGAGAAAACTCACACATATTATTTTTCTAAATTGATGATGTCGTCGCAAGGAATCAAACCCGCAACCTTCTGTGTATCAGACCAACGCTGAAATTGTGCTAACAACACAATTTCTACAACAAAAAAATTGCTGATATACAACCCATTTTTGCTAGTTTTTCTGCTAAATTATTTTTTTAAGTGTAGATCTGCATTTATTCTTTTCTGAATGAATTCATTAAATTTTATTAAAAAATCAGAAAAAATAAATTAATTAGTTCGAGATAAATCGAATGAAAAACAATCTGGTCAGAGAATTTATTTCCAAAATATAAATTCAGTTCACAAAAAACGAATTAGGAAAATAATTCTTTCAAAGCTCAGGTCATTTTAAAATAAAATGTATATTTGCGACAATGTTCGAGTGGGTTTGTGAATCTGGAAATTCGTGTATTCGGCACAATATTAAAGTTGTTATTGTGTTGTTGTTGTATCTTAATCAATTTTTTTTTATATTTTCAATCTATTATTTTTGTTACATAGAAAACATGCACAGATCAAATGAATCTTGGACCTGTAAGAAGTGTACACTGGTTAATTCAATTAAAGATCCAGCATGTATTGTATGCGGGGGTTCAAAGCTAAAGAGTATATCATCGGTTGAAGATATGACACTTCGGAAAGGAGAATTTTGGACTTGCGCACAATGTACTTTAAAGAATTCTTTAGCATCTGGAGTGTGTAGTGCTTGTAAATCCGTAAGAACACTGCCAATCGAAAGTGATAGAGAACGTATTGTTGTACCAATTCCAGAAGGTCAGTGTTGTTTAGTTTAATTACTCAGAGTGAGTTTGTATTATTTCTTTCATTTTAGAGTTACATCGTAATCTTAATCATGGTGGTGGTAATGTTTTTATATCTGATGTAATATCTCCTGTTGCGGGGCCTCCACCACATCGGACATCTGCTGCTAGTGTTACTCCAACAACAAATCTACAACTTCCGCCAATGCGTGCTTCAAGAAGTCCTTCACCACGACAAAACCGTTCAGCTTCCGGAGCCATTCCAAAACGACATAGTACTGGTGGATCGATTGGCATTGTGCCACGTATTATTCCAGCAGCCTCAGCAGTAGTTGCAGCCACAACTTCCTCCAACAGCAACGGCAGCGGAAGTAGTAGTCAGCATCCACATCGACATAGCTCTAGTGGTGGCTCTATCAAAACCTGGCAATGTCCAGCATGCACCTATGAAAATTGCTCTGCATCTGTGGTTTGTGAAATGTGCTCCAGTCCCCGAGGTCTAGTGAATAACATTACCAAAATGGCTCTTCTACACAAAACCAACAGACATTCGGCTGAGCTTCAGCAAGAAAGTAAGTTAATGGAGAATTTGCGGCGCATAGAAGAAGCCGAAGCATTGCATAAGTGGGAAAATATTATTCAATACTGCCGCGACAATAATGAACTCTTCGTAGATGACTCATTTCCTCCAGCACCCAAGAGTCTCTATTACAACCCCCAACAAAGTATGGCAGAAGGTAATCCCGTGGTACAATGGCGACGTCCTCATGAAATTAATTGCGATGGAGGAGCATTCCCACCCTGGGCAGTGTTTCGAACACCATTGCCATCGGATATATGCCAGGGTGTATTGGGAAATTGTTGGCTACTGAGCGCGTTAGCTGTGTTGGCCGAACGTGAAGATCTTGTCAGAGAAGTATTAGTTACCAAAGAAATATGTCCGCAGGGAGCGTATCAGGTGCGTTTATGCAAGGATGGCAAATGGACAACAGTGCTGGTGGATGATCTTTTGCCATGCGATAAACGTGGTCATTTGGTATACTCGCAGGCTAAACGCAAACAACTTTGGGTGCCACTTATCGAAAAGGCGGTAGCGAAGATTCACGGTTGCTATGAGGCCCTAGTGTCAGGGCGTGCTATAGAAGGTTTGGCAACATTGACGGGTGCACCCTGCGAAAGCATTCCTCTTCAGGCCAGTTCGCTGCCCATGCCCAGTGAGGACGAACTAGATAAAGATCTAATCTGGGCTCAGTTGTTAAGTTCGCGCGGTGTCCGTTTTTTAATGGGTGCAAGTTGCGGTGGTGGCAATATGAAAGTGGACGAGGACGAATATCACCGTAAGGGTCTAAGACCACGTCATGCCTACTCCGTTCTCGACGTAAAAGATATACATGGCCATCGGCTGTTGAAACTACGAAATCCGTGGGGCCATTTCTCGTGGCGTGGAGATTGGTCAGACGATTCTGATCTGTGGACAGACGAATTGCGTGAGACTCTAATGCCACATGGAGCCTCCGAAGGTGTGTTTTGGATATCATTCGAAGATGTCTTGAATTATTTTGATTGCATAGATATCTGTAAAGTTCGTTCGGGGTGGAATGAAGTGCGACTTAAGGTAAATCACATCTTGTTTGTTTTTTAGCATTGGGGAATTTTTAATTTTCTTTCTGTGCATTGTTTTAGGGTACTCTTCAGCCGTTGTGTTCAATGTCATGTGTTCTTCTAACCGTGTTAGAACCGACTGAAGCAGAGTTCACATTGTTCCAAGAGGGTCAACGAAATTCAGAAAAATCTCAACGTTCTCAGTTGGATTTATGTGTGGTAATTTTTCGGACTCGATCTCCGGCCTCACCGGAAATTGGTCGTTTAGTGGAACACAGTAAGCGTCAGGTGAGAGGATTCGATGATACACTTCAATTTCGATTTAATGACAATACTATTTTCAGGTCCGAGGTTTTGTTGGTTGTCATAAAATGTTGGAACGCGATATTTACTTATTAGTTTGCTTAGCATTTAATCATTGGCATACCGGTATCGAAGATCCCCACCAGTATCCACGCTGTATTTTAGCCATCCACAGCTCAAAACGTTTGCTTGTAGAACAAATAACTCCTCCGCCACATTTATTAGCTGATGCCATAATCAGTTTAACGCTTACAAAAGGACAACGTCACGAAGGAAGAGAAGGCATGACAGCATACTATTTGACAAAGGTAAATAAATTAGGTACTATTCAGCAATATTGGTTGGGCTAACGAACTTTTCTTGTTGTAGGGTTGGGCTGGACTGGTTGTAATGGTCGAGAATCGTCACGAAAATAAATGGATTCATGTTAAGTGTGACTGCCAAGAAAGTTATAATGTTGTCTCCACAAGAGGTGAATTGAAAACAGTCGATTCTGTGCCACCACTTCAGAGGTAAATAAAATGCTTTTTTCTCAAAGTCTCGATTATTCTAAAACTACTTTTTTATTGGCATTTAAGGCAAGTTATAATTGTTCTAACGCAATTAGAAGGCAGTGGTGGTTTTAGTATTGCCCACCGTCTTACCCATCGCTTGGCAAATTCTCGTGGTCTTCATGACTGGGGACCTCCGGGCGCAACCCATTGTCCTCCCATTGAAAGTGTACATGGCTTGCATGCGCCACGTTTAATTACATAAAAATGCAAACATACCAAAACAAAAATTCCGCATAATTTTCTTCATTAAACATTCTAGTCATCGATGTTATAAAAAATGACACGTACACTCTGACTCTCTCATAACATACATTTTACAAAAAAAAAAAAACAACTTGATGAACGTCTTTAGTGTATGTATTTGATTATAATTGTAGGTATTTGCTCTATGATATTATTATTATGTATTATTTAAATGTGTTTTAGTTTATTAAAAAATAAAGAAAAAATGTAAGTACATTATATTAAGTGCATATTCAAAACAAAGGGCATAATTATATTGTTTAAAATAAATCTGCTGTCTTTTCTTTCTATTTTGATAGCCTGTAATGTTTGTGAACTTTTCGCAATGTGATACAGACCCTACCATTGATTATTGTATTAAAGACTTTTTAAAATAAAGTAATGAAAAACTTATAGCGTTACTCATAAATTTAAACGAACGAATAACATCGAGTGCACAACTTTTTTTACACACACATTCTCATAAGGGAAAGTTGTGTATTCGTTGTGTAGTCGTTATATTTATTTATGAATAGACCAAAACACAATAAAGAGCTAACTATATTATACTTTTGCTAGCTTAAGCAAATGTGCGAATACATGTAATCAAATGTGTGTAACTATAATGTACTTAACAAACTTTTCGTCAAGTTTCGTCAAGTGCCATTTGCTTAAGCAAAGAGCGAAGCTGATCGTACTTTACTTAAGGAATCAGCTGTTTAAAAAAAAAAAAACCGTTTATGATAAAAAAAAAGTTGCAATGGACGCGGAAAATAACTTCATAGAAAATTTAATTGAAAATGTAAAAAAACAAACGTGTCTGTATGACAAAAAGGATGGTTTTTATTATAACCGAAATGTGAAGGAGAGGGCTTGGAAAGAAGTTTCAGAAAAATGCATCAAAAGTGGTACGTACATATGTAGTTTATTTAATTGCAGGTTTTTGCTTATTAATTTATTTATATTTTTATTAATTAAAAGTCAACGATTGCAAACACAGATGGAAGCTATTGCGGGAACGTTTCGTCAAGGAAATGAAGAGGATGGAAGCCCCATCAGGTAGTGGAATGTGCTATTTGGAGGAGTGGAAGTTTTTACAGAACTTGATGTTTTTAAAAGACACCCTCGCACCGCGCCGGTACACAAAATATATTTTTAACATTTTGTAATTTAGTTTAAAATTCACATTTTTATTTTTTAGCACTCGTGATAACTTTGAAGATGTGGAATCAATTTTAGACACTTCAAATTACAGTGAAAATTTTTTGCAGGATGCAATAACACCACCAGGTCCAGTTAAAAAGAAGGCAAAAGTTTCTCTAGATAATCTCTACCAAAAGTTTGGAGAGACTATTGAAAAAATGGAAAAGAGTTTTTCATCAACTACTGAAGGGAACCCTTTGGACGATGCCTTCTTGAACACAGCGAGTTGCTTGATGAAGGACCTGCCGGAGGAAGTGAAGGAGGAGTTCCAAGCATCTATGTTGCAGGAACTTTATCGACTGCGACGAGACTATAAAAAAAATTAAACTTTGCTTTTAATTGGAGTACACACATTCAATAAAATTTATAAATTTTTTGAAAATCAACCAACCAGAAGATTTTGTTTTTAAATTCTGTTCTGATTGGTCGATTTTCAAAAAATTTATCAATTATATTAAAAGTGTGTACTCCACTTAACATCTATATTTCGTTTTCAAAGAAGACAACTATTTAATTTTATTTTAAAGTGGAGTACACACTTTTAATATAATTGATAAATTTTTTGAAAATCTGCCAATCAGAAGAGAGAATTCAAAATCAAAATCTTCTGATTGGTTGATTTTCAACAAATTTATTAATTTTATTGAAAGTGTGTACTCCACTTTATTTACTTTAACCGTCACTGAAAACACTTTTAATTTTTTGTTTTTTTTTTTTACATAAAGTCAATGAAGACATTTTTTTTTTGTTTTAAGTGGAGTACACACTTTCAATATAACTGATTAGTTTTCGACCAATCAGAACAAAGAATTTAAAAACAAATTGTTCTGATTGATTTTCGAAAAATGTATCAATTTAATTGAAAGTGTGTATTTCACTTTTAAATTTTAGCTTTTTTTAATAAGAAAATTTTTGTATTTTTTCTGTTTATTTTGTGAATAACTAGTCATAGTAATAATTCAGTACCTATATTTAATTTATGTTTTTAATGTTAATAGTTAGTGTAAAAGAACCTTTGTGATAAAATTGAATTAAAAAGAGCTTTAATATGTACATACATACATATATATAAAACATTAGTTCCTATTTTTTATAAAATAAAACCAAATGAATTCTTTTTTACATCAATTTGATTTAATTTATTACACTGTACAACATTTCAGGTTTAGGGTGAGTTCAGCAGATTTATGCAAATACTATGAGAAACATTTTTGTCCAACATTTTAACTCTCTCTACAAATATACTGTGTTCAAAAATACCCTTTAACAGGGATAAAATGTACCACAAAAAAATTTATCATAAAATTCTACATACACGTATACACCGAAGTTAAAAATTCAACTTGAACGCCAATTCTGAATAAGTATGAAATTACATAAACACAATTTACGTTTTGACTTATTTCTGGTGTTGAAGTTGAATTTTAAGCTTTGGTGTATTCAGGCACTTATAGTAGAATTTTATGATAAATATTTTTGTAGAACATTTTAACCCTCTAACTCTTCAAATTATGGGTCGTTCTTGTACCTTTCGTTAAAAACAAACGGGTTAAAATGTGGCAAAAAGATGTTTGTTATATCATTCCTCTATAAGTATCTAATTAAAAATATTTTTGTTGGTCATTTTAACTCATTTTATTTCTGCTTAAGGGTATTTTTTGTCCTTTTTAACGAAAGGGAAAAAAAACACCCATAATTTGAAGAGTTAGAGGGTTAAATGTCAAACAAAAATATTTATCATAAAATTCTATTTGGAAGTCTCTAAATACACATTAGAATACAAATAAAAATTAATAATACAAATTATATTTGTATATGTACAAGATCAAATAAGAGAATTAAAAAAATACAAACAAACAGTATTAAAATTAATTAAAACTAATTTAATTATGTCTGTTTTTTAATCACAGGATTTATTCCTGGATTTATTTCATTTCGTTATAATTTCCATATTTTGTTTCTTAATTAAAAGAAAATTTATATATTTATCTAATTCTAATACATACTCGCTAAAATAATTTAAAACAAATTAGATTTTTCGAAAGTGCACACAGTAATTGAATTAAGTTAAATCCAAAAAAAGATTTGAAAAATATATAAATCATTATTGGATTAAGTTTAATTTAATTCTTTCACATTGTATTAGCGAATAAGCATTAGATTTATATAAAAATATAATTTATTTTAAATTAATAGAACACATATTGAATATTTAATGAAAGACAATAAATGCGGTGATTAAAAAACAGGCCTATTAAAAATACAAAGTAGAAATATATTTTATTTAATTATTTGCAAAGTAATTGCATAAATTATTTCTGTTGAGCTTCTTCCACCGTACTGATGAGAATTTGCTGATGGTGTAATCGATGGAATATTATTTTCAATACCACACCGCCATGTTCCGTCGTGAAGGTCGCCATTTGAATCTTCCCAATCCACATAATTTTTGGGAATGTAGGAAGATGCATCATTTAGCATTATAAAATTATGTAAAGTAACGCAGGCCAATACAATTTTTTCAGCATTTTCGGGAAATAAATGCAAAGTCGTAAGTAAAACTCGCCAACGAGACACTAAAATTCCGAAAGCGTTTTCGATTGTACGACGAGCTCTCGACAATCTTTTATTAAAAACGTCTTTATCATTTGGCAGCAGCTCGCCAGGGAAAGGGCGCATTAAATTTTTTCCTAAGGGGAAAGCAGCATCACCAACAAAAAAATGTGGAATTTTTATCTGCGTATTTGGCAAATTTTTAGGTGATGGAATTGGAAGGCTATTATTAAGCAGCCTTTTGCCAAATCGACTTAGTTGGAAAATACCTATGTATAGAATAGAGCAAAATTTTAATTAAATAATTAATTAATATACCTTATATAGTACCTTACCTCCATCACTTTGGCTTCCATAAGCTCCAATATCTATGTGGGTGAACAGATATCTGGCATCACATGCAGCTAACAACACAATAGAAAAAAATTTTTTATAGCAAAAAAATTGACTGCCACTATTAGGAGGACATTGAATGGCAATATGTTTGCCATCAATAGCTCCAATACAGTTGGGCATATTCCATAGCTGCCAGAAATCTTCAGCAATTTGCTTGTAGTCGACTTCATTTGGCTCGGACACATAGGTACTGAATAGCACGCTCCAAATCACCTCAGTTGTCTCAAGAACAATCTGCCGAACAGTTTCCTTGCCCAATTTAAACGACCATGCCAGTGATTGAAAAGAGGTTCCTTGTGTCAAATACCTTTTTGCAAACAAAAAATGAAAAATGTTTATTGTTACTTATGAATTTAAAATAACTTACAGCAATGTCACGGCCAACCGACATTCAGGCTGCACGGGCTCTCTCAGTGAACACTTTTCAAGGAACGGCTTTACAAGTTCAAGTAAAAGAGTATATACCCGTGGCGTCATTCGCGTGTATATAAAAAATTGTTGGTGGTCGATCTCCTTCATCATCAGAAACGACAGTACGAAAAATCCATTCTTTTTCCTGTCACGATTTATTTCCCTGACTGAACAGGAACGTATTCTTTTTTTCTTTATGTCACTTATTTGTTGAAGAACAGACATTCCATTTAACGCACAATTCATTAATTTAAGCGTATTTAAGTATTTTAATTTTTTATTCATTTTTTAACACAATATGTAAAACTAAAATATTTTATTGTTTTTAGGTTCGATGCACGCACTGTTGCATTTTTTAGTACTTTTTTATTTATGTTTTTATTTGTTCTTTAAATTAATAAAAATTAATATAGATTTACTTTGTTTATAGTAAAATATTTATAAATTGTACACATTAAATAACATTTTTGAATAAATAACATATATTTAGGATATATAAGAAGAAAACAATTTTTGCAAAAGTACAAATAATTGCAACTAAGTGTAGTAAGTATTTAAGTTTAAAAAGTACATTGTAGCCACCCAAAAGTCTTCAATAAGTTGATTAAGCATTTGACAGACTTTTCGTTAATTTTTGACAGTAGCTTAAGTTAGCAAAAGTATAATATAGTTAGCCCTTAAGACTTCTAAAACTACATTACAAAAGTAGCCTCTTGTCCAATATTAAATCCTCATGTTTTTAAAAAAAATTTAATTTGAATGAAGCTGCAGCTCGATTTTCGAAATGGATCACAATAACTCAACGAAGTTTTTCCAAATGTAAGAACTTTTTAGCGTTTTATTTAAATTTGAAGTACATGGCTCACTTGTAACAATTTCAGATTGCACCAACTGCAGACGATCAAAATGAATAGGTCGACGATACTGATGCGAAGAGAAGATCATACAACATTCATTAAAAATATACCACAAACAAAAAACTATCGAAAATTATTTTTAATAATTTTAGAATATTAATTGTTTTTTAATAAAAAAGGTTAAAAACCAGTACTCGTTTTAACAAGTGAACATGAGTTTGATGAAACGAAAATTTATATCATTGATTAATTCTTAGACTTTTTAAATTTACAAAGTTATAAAAATGTAAAATTAAAAGTAAACAAGTTTTTTAAATAAAATTGTGATATTTTACAGTAAAATATTACAATTTTATAGTTTTAAATCTTGCGAGTCAGATAAAAAGATTTCTATGCCAATCAAAAGCAATTTTCAGAAGCCTTTTTCACGTATACATTACTTAAAGATCCAATTAATATTTACTAATATGCAGACTAATTTCTAAAGCAGTCATTAGAAAATGAAGGACGGTTTGCCAAAACAAATATTACATTTTTTTTGTGTATCACTGTGATAAATAAATGGTGCCTGTTTAGTATTTTCAAATGAATTTTATCAAATTTGAACAGTTTAAAGTTTTACTACAAATAACACTATTTTACGGTTTTATACATTATTTTGTCCGATATTGTAATTTGTATCGAAATAATTTTGTATTTAGTGCCGGTCCAGAATAGGAACGCGACGTATAACGGTTATTGCTATGAGAGAAATCTATCCCAAAATAACGACGTACGAAGGTGAATGCAAAATCTGTCATATTTATTTCATTGTAGAGTACCGTAGAGATTCTTTCCTCTCCACTGTGTTTTTCGCTTACTAACGACCCAGTATTTTTTTTTTTTTTTGTTTTTACATTTTATTTTTATAGCGACAATAAAAAGAAATAATTATTTTTCTAAAAATTTAGAAACGGACATAGTAAGCTGGTTAATAGTATGTTATCCATTCACTAGTACACAAAGAGAACATGAGAGCAAACCTTTAAAAACATAATTCCTTAAATGAATTTCCAAATCTGATGTAAATTTTGACGAATTAATTCTTCTGATTGAATTATTAACAACCATAATACAATCTTTATGTTCTTTATGTTATGTTAGAAGAATCAAGTTGATTTAAATAATTATTTTTATAAATCAAACGAAATAATTCAATTTTAAATCAAAGAATCAAATTAATTAATACTCTACTTGAGCAAACATTTTGTCCGTTTTGCCCCATGTCGATTAGTTTTTGAGATACCGGGCATTTTATAAAATGGTGAATATCTCGAAAACAAGCGACATAGCTCAAAACGGACAAGATGTTTGAAAAGCTCAGCAAAGAACAAATTCGGTGGGTCCCCGAAGAGTTTCATGGAATTTTTATAAAACAGCCACAAGGTGACTATTTTTTATACCCTCCACCATATATGGTGAGGGTATATATCAGTTTGTTTGTAACATGTCGAAATATAGGCCTAAGACCCCATAAAGTATATATATTCGTCATCCTTATGCAATTTTAGCGATGTCCGGCTGTTAAAATGGCGATCACGACGCGAAGACGCAAGCGGAGGTGCCTATTTATTGGACATCCTCCCGAGCAGTTTAGTATTTAAAATGAGCAAAATCGGTCCAGCGGTTAAAAAGTTATGAGTGCAAATGTGAAGATACCTCGAAATTTTCCATACAATTGGTGTATTTTAGTACAATTTCATAGTAGCGATTGGTACAGTATGTAAAACCCGTATTCGTACACCACCAAAAAAAAATGAAAATCGTCATTTACTCCAAAACGAAAACAAAAATTTGAATTAATTGTTATGATTATTTCTCCCATGTTGAACGCTTGGGGGTGTTTTATTAATATTATGGTTACCAAAATCCGTATTTGTACAGGTGGCAAGGCTACATATTCTCTAGAAATAACGGTTGTTTTTTATTTTCTTTTGAATTTCTTACTTCACGTTTTGATAGTTCATCATTTTAAAGTCACTTAAATTAAATTTCAGTCATATCATTGTAAAATTTTTGAGTGGGTCAAAAATCAACAAAAATTTCAAATGATCTAAGAAAAGTTATAGTTGATCTTCATATTGAAAGTAAATCGCAGTTTATATACCACACAATATGTAGTGTCAAATTATAAAAATAAATAAAGCTAAACGAAATGTAAACCGGGCGAAACTAACAATTAGGCACAAGTCATTCTTACGTTGTCAAATTCGTAGAGATCCCACTGTTATTGGTGTGTCACTGGCTGTAAATCTGGATAAGGACTTTGGAATTCGCGTTACACCTTAAACTGTGAGAAATTATCTTAAGAATATTTGATTTAAAAGTCGGTTAGAAAACCTTTTATCAACAAATTAAGAAAGAGTTATTTTCTCAGATGAATCTAAAGTCAATATTAAAATATCAGATGGGCATGTAAAAATTTGGAGTGAGAAAAACACGAGTCTATCCAGATATATCCTTATCCCTACATTTAAACACGGAGGAGGTTCATTAATGGTGTGGGGATGTTTTTCGGCGGCGGGGGTAAGAAATCTTAATTTTATAATGGACTTCGGATGATTATATCAACATCTTAAAGAGTAATTTAAAGCAAAGGGCAGAAAAATTGGGATGTCCGCGGGATTTCATATTCCAACAGGACAATGATCACAAGCACACAGCTTGTGATTTTGAAGAAAAATTTAAATATTACCATATTACAAATGTAAATGATTAAAAAACCTGCTTAAGACAGAATGGTCCAAAATATCACCAACATTTACCAATAAACTTGTTGAATCGATGCCAGAATGCGGTACTTAAGCAAAAGGGATATTCAACTAAGTGTTAACATTATTTAAAGTTCGTTATTTTTTTACTTTATTCATATGTAACAACACGGGAATACGGATTTTGTTACCCATAATATAAATAATACGCCCCCTAGCATTTAATATGTGAGCCTGGTAAATACAAGTTTGAATTTTCGTGTTTTATTTTTTATGTGAAATAAATCATAACAAATTCAAATTTTTGTTTTCGTTTTGAAGTAAATGACGGTATTCCCATTTTTTCGGGGGTGTACGAATACGGGTTTTGCATACTGTATATAATATATTCCTTCACATTTTTTCACCAGTCGCTTAGAAATGAAAAATATTTTGTATTCACCTCAAACATTTTTTTCACCACTAAATTTTTTTTTCACCACAAAAAATTTTTTCCACCTCAAAATTTGTTATCGCATCCAAAAAAGTTTTTCACCTCAAAAAATTTGTTTCACCTCCATAATTTGGCTTCAAAAGTTTTTACATTATTTATATCAAAAACAGTATAGAACATTTCTTTAAGATATTGGTGGAGGGTATTCAAAGATTCGGCACAGGCAAATTAAAGTCTTTTTTTACTTGTTTTTTATCAATTTAAATGACAATATAAATTAACAAACTCCGATAAAACAAATTTCGTTTCCCGTTCCATTTCGTTCGTATAGAAATGGGTCGAGATACCGGCTATTTTACAAAACGGCGAATATTTAGAAACTAAGCGAGATTTGCTTGACTGGCAATATTTTTTTTATTTTGTTTTAATTCGCAAATCAATTCAATATTTTTTTTAATTCGCGAATTAAAAAAAGAATTATGTGTGAAATGATTTGATTCAAATGAATCAAAAAAAGATTCAAATGAAATTGATTAATCAAATATGATTTTAAATCTGATTTAATAAATTGATTTATAAAATGTTTAATCAACTCGATGATTTACATAAAGAATTATTTTTTCGCGAATTAATGCAATAAAGATTTCTCTTTTTCAAGGTCTGCATGTTTGCTATAGAACATCGTATGTAAATCTTTCACATATGTTTTTTGTTTACAAAAGTTTTTAGAATGCGGAAACTCTGTTAAGAGAACTAGAAACAAAAAAGTAAGAAAATAAGAAAAAACGTTTTTTCAACGTGTTGCGTTTTAATTGTCAGTTTGTATAAAAAAAATACGGCAAGTTGTTGTTCTAGACCAAATTCGATACAAAAATCAATTATTTTTTTCAGTATATTTTAAACTATTTGTGTTTTTATTAAAATAAAAAAAAAAAATAACAAATATTCTATCAACTTCAGATAAAAATTAAAATGACTTACAGATATTAGTGTTTTGTATGTGCTATAACATTGGAAACTTTTGTTATATTAAATTTAAAAACTACCAACACTTGCTGGTTCAAATATTTTTTTGAGTACCCATTATTTTTTAAAATAGCTTCACAACGCCTAGGCATGGAGCCAATTATAAGCAGCTATGAGACCTAACTTGTAGTTGTAGTTTCTTCTTCGTATTTTGCGATCTACAATTTCCCATTGGTTTTCTATGCACTCTCCAAAAAATACCTTGTAATCGCAACTGAAAATTTTGCTGTTATTACGGTAAATTTTGCTAATTTGAGCCCAGCGGTATTTTTTGCTAATCTTAGCAACACATGTCTGCTGACGTGTAGTACAATAAAATTAGTAGAAAAGTTAGTAGCCGCTACAAAATTGTAGTAAACTTTTTGTAAAGTGAAATTGCTAAAATCAGCAAAAAAAAATTACTTAATATTATTAATATTAGTACAAAATTTCAAATTTTTTTTTTTAATCGAGCATCAAAACATATTTGTTTTTTTCAAAAAACATTTTAGACAAAATTAAAAAAAAATCAAAAGCTTAAAAATTGTAAAAACAGAAACGAATTCATCATTTTGTTTTAACATATTAATATCTGTTTTGAAAAATATTTTAGTAATTTTTTTTAATCTATGTAGCATTTTAAGGCAATTTAAGTTAGTAGGTGTAAGTTTTAATAAGAAATAACATTTTCTTTAATATCCACTTTTTTAAAATGAGTGTTTTTTTTTTGCTAATTTTAGCAAATCGGCTTTTAAAAATTTGTAAAATGATTTCTGAAATTAGCAACGAAAATTTGTAAAAATTCTGTAATTTGTAAAATGTAAAGTGGGATTAAAAACCGTTTACAAATTTTTTTACTAACTGTTTTTTCTGAGTGTGGCATTGAGATTTGGTGATTGGCTGGCCATTTCAAAACGCTAACTCCATTAGATTGTAATCACTCAATTATAACCTTGGAGGTGCGTTTTGGTTCATTATCGTGTTGAAACCTCCAGACTAGTGGCATGTTTTTTTTTTGCTAATTTCAGAAATCATTTTACAAATTTTTGAAAAGCGATTTGCTAAAACTAGCAAAAAAATACTAATTTTAATAAAGTGGATATTGAAGGAAATGTTATTTCTAATTAAAACTTACACCTACAAACTTAAATTGCCTTAAAATGTTACATAGATTATAAAAAATGGATCGGAAGTGAATATACCGACTCATGTCTAAAAATAGGACATCCACTTTAAATAGCACTAAAACTTTTTTTAGTTCTAAAAATCAGTCCTAAAAACAATTAAAATTTGATTTTACAAGTAAAAAAAATTGACTAAAATATTTTTCAAAACAGAAATTACCAAATTAAAACAAAATGATAAATTCGTTTGTTTTTACAATTTTTAAGATTTTTAAGTCTTTGATTTTTTTTTTTTTTTGATTTTGTAAAAAATATTTTGTGAAAAAATAAATAAAATAAAAAAAATTTTGATGCTCGATAAAAAAAATAAATATAAAATTTTGTACTAATAATAATATTTAGTATTTTTTTTGATGATTTTAGCAAACAGATTTTAAATTCCACTTTACAAAAAGTTTACTAAAATTTAGCAGCGGCTACTAATTTCACTGACTATACGTCAGCAGACATGTGTTAGCAAAATTTCCCGTAATAACAGCAAATTTTTCAGTTATTACAGACTTTTTTTGGTTAGTGTAAAGTATCATTACATACATGAATTCGTCCCATTCCTTGGCTCGAAAAGCAGCTCCATACCATAACATTGCCACTTCCAAACTTAACTGTTTTGTTGGTATACTTGGGGTTTAGTCTTTTTCCTTTGGGTCATCTTAGAAAAGTTTTGCCGTCATGGCCCCTTAAATTATATTTCGACTCATCTGAAAAAAGTGTTTCACTTCTGTCTAGACCAGTTTAAGTGGTCTCTAGCAAAATTAATATAAGCAAATCGTATTTTTTTTTCAGATATAAGCGGTTTCTTTGAAGGAAGGTAGCAGCCACTGCCAGCCTCATTTGCTCAACGGGAAACATATCTCTGGCTTATTTTTAATTTTAGATTATTAATGACCTCTCATGGAAGCATTTTTTAAACTCTCTTGATATTAAAATGTCCCTTCTTTGAGTGCGCGGCCCGCCGCTTAAATGTTGTGTCTTTCTGTACCTTTTTCGCGATACTTCTTAATTATTTTTGATATTATGGATCAATGAATAGTTTTCACAAATAGTCTTGCTTTACTTCAGCATAATAATCGTTAATTATTATACCCTCCACCATATATGGTGAGGGTATATATCAGTTTGTCATTCCGTTTGTAATATGTCGAAATATAGGTTTCAGACCCCATAAAGTATATATATATTCATGATCCTTATGCAATTTTAAGTCGATTTAGCAATGTCCGTCTGTCTGTCTGTTGAAATGGCGATAACGACGCGAAGACGCAAGCGGGGGTGCCAATTTTTACCCAGATTATTGAACATCCTCCCGAGCAGTTTGGTATTCAAAATGAGCGAAATCGGTTTAGCGGTTCAAAAGTTATGAGTGAAAATGTGAAGGTACCTCTAAATTTTCCATACAAATTTGTACAATTTTTCTGTATCTATTTTAATTTTCTGTTAAGTAAGTAAAAATGTTATTAAGTCTTCTTCTTGTTCGACTACATTTATTGTCTTTCATACTATGAGAATAACATTCTTAGAGTTATATGTTAAAGTCGCTAACAGAGCAGACCTCTGTAAATAACATTACTTAAACCAAACAAATAACATTACTAAAACTAAATAACAAAAGTTCTGTTACATAAATTGACAAAACATATTCATATAAAAGTTCATCCAAAATTTAGTATATACGTATATCATATTCAGCCCCTATAATTGCTGGAGGCTGGGCTCATATAGAATGAGGTAAGGTCCAGAGGAGCTGGATTGTCGTTAATACGTCCATTGATGGTGTTTTCCTCGTTTTCGTATATTTGGCTGACAAGCAAATTATCGTGTAGCTCAAGTTTCTCAACAAATCTGGCTTGCAACGACATGGCGTACCTACAGAAGGGTAGAACATCGGCATTTTCATAGACGTAACTATTTAAAAATCGTTTTATAAAAATTGTATAGTTTTTCCCGATGCATTTTCTTAGGATTTTCCATTTTAAATATCTCCAATTCTTTGGCTACTATAGGAGATATAGTAAACCTGATTGGGTTTTTCTGTTAAGCTTTGTTGGTTTTTCGTTTCATTCCATAAAATGTATTTTTTGTTTTTGTAACCAAAGACATTTATATCTAAAGAAAGAGCAAAATACATAATTGCTTTAGTGCCGCTACTTTTGAATAGGTGGCACCCCATGGCGATATAGCCTTGGATTAGGCTTTCAATTAATTTATTTGCCAAAAATATTAAATTAACTACAACCGTCAAATTCTAATGCATTAAGATGTTACTGGTGGACTTATTACATAATTTTAAAGTCAAATTTTCAAATGTTTGACGTAATAAAATAGTATTTTTTTTTTTCATTTGTATTTTTGAGAGTTGAGGGATTGGCAAATGTATATTTATGTTAATGTTTTCTTTCATAAAAAAATACACATGAATAAAGTGCAATATTGTGCTCTTAAACATCTAAACGAATAATGATTTAAAAAATTAAGCTATAATATGCACATAAAACATATATTTTTCATAGTTTTTGGCAAATATTCATTTATGTTACGAAGAAAATAGAAAATCAATAATACTCTACTACATATTGTAGCACAATATGGCTAATGGAGACTAGCTCTGCAGCAAAATATGCACCTTCTGATGGGCCATCTATTGACAAATAGTTACAACTCATGTTCTTTCTTTAACTAATTAATTTCTTTGCTGTATTCTCTCCATTAGACAAATACACTTCAATTTTTTAAAGAAAGAATATTCGTTGCAACTATTTATCAATGCGTGGCGCATCAGAAAGTACATTCTCTCCATTAGGCATATTCAGCTGCAGAGCTAGTCCCCATTAGCCGGAACAAAATTGAGTATTTGACAAAAACTATGCTTTAAAATGTTTTTTTTTTGTGCAGTCCATGGTTAAAAAAACTAGTGAAAATGTAGAGGTGCCTCTAAGTTGCCCATACAAATTTAGTACAATTTCATAGTAGCGACTGGTACATAACATATTTTCTCATATTTTTTTCACCAGTCGCTTAGCAGTAAATATTTTGTATTCACCTCAAACATTTTTTCATCACTAAAATTTTTTTTTTCACAACAAAAAATTTTTTCACCTCAAAAATTTTTTTTCACCTCTAAATTTTTTTTCTTCCAAAAAAGTTCTTTTCACATCTAAAAAAAGTTTTTCACCTCAAAAAATTTTTTCACCTACATAATTTTACTTCAAAAGTTTTCTTATATTATTTGTATCAAAAACAGTAGAGAACATCTATTTAGGATATTAGCCCTTTTTTACTTGTTTTTAATCTAATGTTACCCATTTTAAAATTATATTTTAGTAACTCGTTTTAATTTGTAAAATACCAGTTAAAAACATTACAATAGAGACATTTACATTTAAAATAACGGAAAATTTTTGATACATTTTGTTTTACATTCTCTTTTATTTTTATTTCTTTCGTACATCAGTTTTAAAGTTTTTATTGTTTTGGCAACTTTTTATGCTTTAAATTTATTACATTTAGTTTGATAACACACTAGATAGTTATTTACCAAAAAAACACGTGTTAAATGTTAAAGGGACCTCGGATGGACCTAAAATTAAGTTAAGTTTAGCATTTACTTCAATCAGTTAATGAAATAATATCATAGATTGGAAAATATCAAAAAAGGAAAGCCATTTTACCAAGTATCTTTTGTTCTTAATATTCAGGCTATTTAAAGATTATAAAATATCAGAAAAGGACAACATTTGGCCCATAATATTTTATTGTTATGATTTAGGTTAGCTAAATGTTGATTCTTATGTGTATACTCTGCATAAGAGATCTGCAAAGTCAGTGTTGGGTTTATCCCCACATTGGGTATTTTATTTCGTGAATGGGGATAAAAATTTCTGTTTGGAATCCGGGGGTGACAACAAAATTTAAGGGGATTTTTGGAAATAAAGTATTAACAATATTTTCATCTCTTTTAATTTTAATTATTTTTTTAACCCTGTTAAAGTTTCATAATTTATGGTAACAGTGTACAGTTATAAAATGTGCATAACTCGATACTACGCAATACTTTTTTCATTCATACTAACAGCGTTGTATTTTGATACCAAAAGCGGTTATATTTTCATAATGTTTTTCAGACCAAATTACGATTATATACAGAAAAGCACAACTATGGAGTATGTTACGGTGGGTATTTCGCCCCACTCATCCCTAGCAGTAGTCACGCCACTGACTACCAATTTATTGATATTTACGCCACTGAAAGGCGCTCAGCTGTGTTCTGTTATGTATGTAGTACACTGTGTATATTTGTTAGTGTACTTGGAGAAACAAAAGTGTAATTGTGAATTACGTTCTCTCTGTTTTCGGCTTTTGTTCTTTTGTGTGCCCTCTAGTGGTGGATTCATAGAAAGGGACAACTAGCTAGCAAAGAGATAGAGTTCACTACAATGGGAATTCTAGATAAAGGGTATACATATCCAGGCACAGTGACCATTTTTAAGAAAAAGTATATGGGAATAAAATCGAACTGGTTCGCAGGATATTTTTTAGTGTTTCTTCCGTTTTTTATAATAAAAAAAATTAAATAAATAATTTTTAAATAACGCGCAAATCCCTGTTTGCCGGTGTTCTTACAGAGAACGTGAGTGATTTGAATTTTAATTTACGAAAGGGAATATTCTTATAAGTTTGTTTATCTGCGACAGATTGGTACTGGCCTCCAGCTGGTTGCAGGGTCCAGATGTGAAGTGGAGGCCAGAATATTTTTGTTTATATGTATACGTTTATTTTTATACTGCCCGGACATTTAAAAGGGGAAATAAGCCCAATCTATGAAACTTAAGGTAACAAAGTTAAAAAAAAAATGGCTTCAGAAAAGGAATTTAAGAAAAAAGGAAAGAAGTAATTAATGCAAATGGTGGAAAAGTATAGACAAATCCAAAAAAAGAAAAAAATTAAGCTAAGATTAATAATTAAGTTAGTGTTAAAATTAAGTTAGTGTTAAGTATAGTGTTTGTGCGTGTTATAATAAGTTTAGTGTTGTTTTTTCCGCAGTAAAAAAAAGGAAAACAAAAAAAAAAAAAAGACAGAAACTATAAAAATGAAAAATATTATGAAAATTTAAATATGTACAAAAAAAACTCCAATACTTTAGGGAGCTCCTTCGGGTATAAGGTGTTTCGTGACGTTTAAGCCTTATGTTTTTTTTATCTGTTTTTTGTATATAATTTGTTTTTTTATTTTATTTAGATTAGTTTTGTTTCTCCCTTTAGTTATTCTTTTTTTTAATTTTACATATATTTTTATTATTATTTACGTTTTTTTATTATTTATATTTATTTTTATTTAAATTGGCTTTTTTTATTTATGTGTTTTACATTATTATCACGAAGTTTATTTTGATGCTTTATTTATTTTTATTCATTTTATTTGCTAGTTTTAAGAGATTATTTAATAAAAATGTTAAGTTATAAGTTACAAAAAATATTATTTGGTGGCGTATATTTAAGAGAGTAATTGTGTGAGTATCGTGGTTATTGGGGTCGTGTTGATTGTACTGGACAGACGGACGACCAAGGTAGGGAGGGCCAGTGGGGGCCAACATCCTCTCCCCCTTTTTGCGACGAGTTTTGTTTTTGTTTCGTGATTGAGTTTTTTTGTGAATTTTAATTGTTCGGATCGATGGGTTAGGGTTTTGGCGGGATGGACCGACCTTTGAGTGCCTTTTTGTTCTGTCCGCGTGTTAGCCAGTATTTGCCACCCTAGCGCCGTTTTGGTTCATAACAAGTATTGAGTTTGAACTTTTTAGTATTGAGAGTCTTGATTCTGACCTTGAACGATACAGACGCACAGAAAATAACGGAGTGTGATATATATAAATATATTTAACGTAGAAAGTGAAGTAGACTATTGAGACTGCAAAAATTTTTTATAAAAACTGGAAAATATAAATATTGCTATATTTATAAAAAATATATATACCTGAAAAGATACTGAATTTGGCTACCACGTGTGCATTTGCAACGTGGTGCAAGCATGGAATTGAGCAACGATGATCAACACTCATTTGTAGAGATCAAACATTCAAAGTGAAGAAGAGCAGATGTGTTATTGTAACCTGCAAATATTGACGTAACTCATTTGGGTGAAAATAGATTTGTTTTACTTAATGGATTGGAGATTAAAAATACAGAGGACACCACCATACAGAGAAAGGCAGAGAAAACTGCTAGATCCAAAAAGGAAAATGCCGGCAAATCCTTTTGCCCTCCAATATTTTTATTTGATGTCAACATTAAACGTTTAGTTGACCAATTGGAGGCAAAAACAACCTAAATAACGTTTAAAATAAGAAACGTTAATAAAAGTAAAAGTTATACCTTTTAGATGCTACAGGGCATTCTGAAATGATGGCCATCCTGAGGGAGAAGAATATACACTCTTACTCATACACACCTAAAGAGCTTAGACATACTTCTTTTGTATTAAGAGGTCTTTACCACGGTACTAGTGTTGAGGAAGTTAAGTCTGCCCTTGACAAATCGGTTCCAAAAGTTGTGTCCAAAATTACACGTTTTACAACTCCGTATTCCGTAAAGAACTCATACGACACATGACCGTTTCTGGTTACGCTAAACGCAGGGAATTCACTATCAGATATTGCGCATATTAAATATCTTTTAAGACAAACTATTCTTTGGGAGAAACCTTCTGAGACGTCAGCACCCCATTGCATGAACTGTGAAGTTGCCCAGCCTATAGAAATTACCTTGCCGTACGAAGGGAACGCATAAAAAAGGCTAGTGAAGAAAAGCTTGTTGCGAAAGATAAAGTAAACAATATAATAAACTAATCTATTCGTTCACCAGGCAGATCATTTGCCAGTCTTTTTCAGGTAAATGCTACCCAAACATATAAACCATCAGTAATTTAAGAATTTTTAAAACTTGCCAATATGTTTCTTTTGCCTGAGGAATTGTCGCTGGAACAGCAAATTACAAACTTCCTTATGGATTTAAAAAACATGTCAAAAAATGAAGCTAAAGCGGAGTTCCGGCTTCTTAAGAGTGTGAATAACAAATATGGCCCATAGATCTCTTAAATTTATGACATTTAACGTCCGCTCTCTTGTTAACATCAGTCGCCAAATTGAACTGTCAAATATTCTTCATCATAACCAAATTGATGTAGGATTCATACAAGAATGTCATCTTTGCGTAAATAGAGAAGTAAATCTTAATGGTCGTTTACGACAATTCAGCTTTAGGAGTAGCAATTGCTATTAAAAACACTGTACATTATAATAGAATTATTTGCAATAAAACACAATTTAATAACGTTCTTATTAAAATAGAAATGGTTTCAAACAGCATTAGTAAAAAATATTTATTAGGGTCCTTGTATATTCCTTGTGTATATGACTTACATGAGTTAAACAACACCTTAAACCAGATTCTCCAACTGAGCAACAATTATGATGGGTTTATATTCGGTGGTGACCTAAATGCGAAAAGTTTAAATTGGGAAGACACTGCAGATAACGCTAATGGAAAAGTTCTACACAGCTGGCTACAAAACAACTGTTTGGATGTAACACGAGTTTGCGATATATCTCCATCGTTTCCTAACGGGTCTTCTTTAGACCACTTTCTATTAAGTCCCAGCATAATCAACAGTATCCAACTTAATTATCAGATCGAAAGCTTATCATCTTTCTCGGATCATTTCCCATTAGTACTGAAACTGGAAAGTGATGCAGCCTGTTTAACATTAAGAAGTCCCCTGGTAATAACTTCATACAAGAACACTAATTGGAACGCATTCAGAAGAGATTTAGATGCAGCCTCAGACACCATTTTACCTCCCAACAACTGCAATTTAAGTAATGATGATACACTTTCCTCAATACATGAAAGCAACTCCAACAAACTGGAAATAAATGATCAAAAACGTCAGTAAATTTGATCAAAAACGTCAAGAAATTTTTTAAAGTTAAGTATGCATGGCAGAAGAACCTAAAGAAAATATATCACAGAACTGGAAATAAAATTAGTAGCGAGTATAAAATTCTCACTAAACAAATACAACTATTAAAAACAATTATTAGTGAGCTTATAAATCTTGAAGATGCTAAAAATTTGGGACATAGACTCTCAAAAATAACACCAGGTCCTACTGCCTTTAAAGACGTATTTCGGTTCGTTGGTAAAAAGAAGTCTCCTTTTTGCCAGCAGCTCATCCACTATGTTTCTATCACTTCCAATAGTTGTCCAATTCAGAGATATTTATAACTCATTATACTGCTGTTTTTCAAGAGGTAAATCCTGAAAGACCGGTTAACAATATAGAGAATTAAATCTCATCATGTGTTGATAGACTAACGCAACATATCTATACATTTGATGACACGTTTCTGGCCGATAGGAATCTTGATAATTACCATTTCACAAATGAATAATATCAGAATGCACATTAACAACAGTAATAGCAAAAAGTCTTTTGGCTTTGATGGCGTTTCCAATTTTATAATTAAAAAATTTCCTGGTACAACACTAAAATTAATAACTGCTATTTTTATCAATGAGGATTTTCGCCCAATATCCGTTTTATCCAACATTGGTAAATTATTTGAACACGTAATTAAGGAAAATTTAGAAAATGAGTTAATTGTGAAACAATATCAGAATTTCAATTTGGATTTAGAAGATCTCACTCAACACAACATGCATTGTTGAAATTTCACAATGATGTAACTTGCAACATAAGGGATAAAATATTTACGGTGGCAATATCATTGCCAATAGAAAAGGCGTTTGATTCGGTTTATCATAATGGAATCCTCTACAAACTGATAAATCTTGGCGTTGACCCATTTCGGGTAAAAATATTTTGCAGCTACTTTGCTAATAGAAAGTTTGGCGTCCAAATCAACATTACCTCAAACTAGGGCATGTGAAAAGTGGGGTACCTCAGGGAAGTGTCTTGGCTCCCTTCCTATTTAACATTTTCTTGCATGATTTTCCTCACCAATCTAGAAATTCAAAGGCTATCTTATACGCTGATGATTGCCTTATTTATGCACACATTATATCACCAATGCTAGCTCTGAACTCTGCTCTGAACTCATCTTGGAGAAATAAGCGCCTATTACAAGAAATAGGGCATTAAAATCAACGCAGCCAAATCTGAGGCTATCTGTATTAGGAACTCTTCGGGTAAATGTCCTAGATATGTGGTGCCGGAAAGTAAATTCCTTCAACTTACACTAGACGGCGAAAATATTCCATTTAAAAATTCAATAAAATATCTCAGAATACATTTTGATAAATTATTAAAGTGTCTTGGGAAAGGCAAAAAAGTTTTCTGGAATGTTTGCATGTCGGTATAATCAATGGACGTATTGACGACGATCCAGCTCCTCTGGACCTTCCCTCATTCTATATGAGCCCAGCCCTCGGCAATCATAAGGGCTGAAGATGATATACATATATACTAAATTTTACATGAACTGTAATATGAAAATGTTTTGTCAATTTATGTAACAGAACTTTTGTTATTTATTTTAGTCAGTCACGAAAAACTTGTCAAATAGAAAAGTCGTAGAAAAGCTCCGTAAAATTTTTTGGAAATTATAAAATTATAAAACAAATTAAAAAAAAAAAGGAAAAAAAGAAATCGACTATCTCTCGTGGTTTACAAACGTGTGAAATTGACAACGCTTTTTAGATTTTATTGTGATTAACTAATTTTTAATCAGTAAATAAAAAAGAATTACATAAAAAAAACATAATAAAAGGGATAATGGCCCCCAGGCCACCTGACAGACAATCCAATAGGTTTGCCATATTAGGTGACTACTTGGATCAACATAATAACATCAACTTTCCTCTTCTTCCACCAATAAAAACCAATATAATAAATGATCCAAAATACTTAATAATAACAGCAAAAAATAATGAACTAAAAAAATTAAGTCCATTTATTATCCAAAAAGGTTTACACTCTATTTCAACATTAATCGATTCCATTAGTCAACTAAGAGATGGGAGCCTTTTACTTTTAGTACGCAATCAAGTGATTGCTGATAAATTCTTGAAAGCTAAAACGTTATTAAATACTTGTGAAATTACTGTAAAACCACATGAAACCTTGAACTTTGTTAAAGGAGTAATATATGCCCCATGCCTAATTGAAGTATCAGAAGAAGAAATTGTTAATGAACTCAAAGATCAAGGCGTTGCTTCTGTATATAAATACACATTTACCAACGAGGATGGCACTAAACAATGTAATGGATATATGGTACTTACCTTTAATCTATATAATTTACCAAAAGTTATTGATATTGCCTGGTACAAGGTTAAAGTTAAAACTTTCTTCCCAAACCCGATGCGATGTCGCAATTGTCAGCTTCTAGGACATACAAAAAACAAATGTTCCAATCAAGCCACATGTGAAAATTGCAATTTACCACCTCACCAACCAACTGAATGTACACGACAACAATGTGCAAATTGTGGGGATAAACACCCAGCCTCAGACAAAAACTGTCCTCGTTATATTCAGCAAAAAGAAATTATTAAAATAAAAACCATTGACAAATGCTCTTTCAGTGCCGCAAAACGTAAATATGAAAACACGGAAAACTTAAATTCCAAACAAATAGAAAGCCAATCGTATTCCGAAACTATAAAAAATAATGATAATTGCAAAAATATTCCGAACAAACAAATACAGAAAAGATTAGCATCATCAGCTAAAACAACAACAACAATCGATAAACTTCCTCGTCTTGAATTCCGGTCCAGTCCCTCTTCTAATGAAATGGACATAACTGCACCATCATCTGAAACAACAAAATCAAAACAACCAAAAAAACAAGCAAAAAATTCAACATCTTCAACAAATAACGACAAATCAAATAAAACAACAATACCAACAGAAGAACTAAAAGTGAACAAAAAACCAACTTCAATGAACCCAATATCGCCTCTTGGGAAACTAACCCAAGACCTGATGTCAACAGATCAGTATTTTATACCTTCATCCAATACGGATGTTAATTATGGTGCTCTAGACATCCATTAATTGTAAATTAAATTTTACAATTTTCTTATGAACTTAATATTATGACTAATTTCAAAATATTACAATGGAACATCAATGGTTTCATCAACAATATCAATGAACTACAACTTTTAATTAAAGAGCACAACCCATCATTAATATCTATTCAGGAAACACACTGCAAATATAATTTTAATCCAATTCCACCTAAAGGCTACACTGCATATTATTATAACTCTCCACTCAACCTTACTTCTAAACAAGGTATTGGTGTATTAATAAAGGATAATATACCCCATAAACAAATTTTTATTAATTCCACATTACAAATAATAGTAATAGAAATACAACTTAACATTGAGTTCACAGTTATTTCCTTTTATATACCACCAAGTCAATCTTTTTCTAAACAGGAACTTGTAAACATTATCAATTCTATAACGACGCCAAAGTTCATCATAGGGGATTTTAACTCCTGGAACGTAGCTTGGGGTTCACAAAGTAACAATCACAGAGGCAATATCCTAGAGAGTGCTATAATATCTTCAGATTTATGCATCTTGAATGATGGACGGCGCCCACTCATCTTTCCACACATGGAACGTTAACTCATGTAGATGTTTCCTTTTGCTCTCCAACCTTATTACAATTAACTTCATGGGATATATTAGATGAAATGTATAGCAGCGATCACTTCCCTATTTTTATCACGATATCATTAAGAAATAATACAAAAAGATCTAACTTTAATTGTAAATTTCTAATCAACTTAGCTGATTGGACAAAATACTCCAATACACTTGATTATGAACTACAAAAAAGACCTCAATCTTTGAACATAAACAAAGAAGCATCATTAATTACAAAAGCCATACGTAGTGCAGCAAACGTTTCAATACCTCAATCATCTAAGAAAAAGAAAATGAATGTTCCTTGGTGGAATAAAGATTTATCTATTCTTCGAAATAATAAAATGAATGCATGGCAGAAATTTAAAATATCACCTACAACTTCTAACCTGATAACTTATAAAAAAAATGCCATATTTCGAAGAGAAATGAAGAAGCAAAAAAAAACCAGTTTCGAAAATTTTACGAGTAGTATCAACAAATACTCATCAGTTGGTGATATATGGAATAAAATTCGCAGACTTTCAATAGAAACAAGACAATAATAGAAACAAGCAAATTTTAGCTATTAAAAATAACAATCAAATCATCACAGATTCCGCCTTAATAGCCGATACTTTTCCGATAATAATTTCTCCCAACAATACAATCAAACGAAAGCCATTTATTTAAACATACAACCTAATAATGAAACCAATTCCAAAGCAGTTCACATAGAAAAAGACATCACACTTAGAGAATTAATGTATTGTTTGGCTAAGGTAAAAGGTTTAACTCCAGGTTTTGACAGGGTATCGTACAAAATGATTAAAGAGGCTAGTCTTCAGGCAAAGAAGAGATTATTATTACTTTATAACAACATATTCAAAACGAGCATAAAACCAACTGTCTGGAAAACAGCTACTGTGATACCAATTCCAAAAACCAGCAAAAACTCACTCGAAGTTAAATCATATCGTCCAATCTCTTTGTTACCATGTCCTAGTAAAATCCTTGAAAAAATAGTGGCTACACGTCTGTATTGGTTCACTGAAATAAATGGTTTGATATCCCGAAACCAGATTGCTTTTAAAGCTGGCAGGGGCAGTACTGATGCTCTTTTACATATTGACTTCTACGTATCTAAAGCTTTGTCATCACGTAACCACGTGTCACTTCTTTCAATCGACTTTGAAAAAGCGTTTGATAGAGTTGGTGCCCATGTAATTCTTAACATTCTTAATAAATGGAAAGTTGGGTCAAAAATTTTCAACTTCGCTAAATCCTATCTAAAAAATCGAAAATTTCGTGTTAAAATAAATGAAATATACTCTTCAACATATTCATTACACAATGGGATCCCACAAGGTTCGCCGTTATCCGTAATTTTATTCACTATTGCATTCAACGAAATCAGCCTCATAATCAACAACTGCAAATATCTGGATCATTGCATTTATGCTGACGATTTATATATTTTTTGCAAAAAGAATAGTAACATAGAATGCAATAATATATTACAAGATGCTTTGAATAAATTAAATGAATGGTCATTAAAATCCGGTGCCAAAATATCTACTGACAAGACCAACATATGTAGGAAAAAATTATGTGATATTCAATCTTACCACATAAGTATTAATCACACTAACATTAAAAACGTAAATCAACTTAAAATATTAGGTATTATATTTACCAACAAATACGTGTGGAAAGAACACTACCTATCTCTTAAAAAATCATTAATTCAAAGGGCAAACGTAATTTCATTTTTATCTAACAAGAAAAGTTTTATTCATATTAACACCCTAATTTACCTGACTAGAACATTAATTCTTAGTAAAATCGGTTATGGTCTTTTCTTAACTGGGAATACATCAAAATCAATAATAAAACTTATTCAGGGAATATATCATCAAACCATTAGATCAAGCATTTATGCATTCAGAACAACCCCTGTAAAACACATACTTTCTGAATCTGGCTTACCATCACTCGAAGAACGGATATATGAAGCTAAATCTAAATTAATACCCAAAATCACTTATCCAAATAACTCGATTATTGATGAAGACGTTCAGAAACAGTTAACTGCCAAAAGAAAACCACGAATAACATCAACATTGTGCGAATCGTTAGAAATTGCTAGATCTTTAAACATAAACAATATAAACAAACCAGCCAAATTAATTTACCCTCCTTGGTTCTTTTCCAAGGATTTATGCGATGTATCCCTTTCAAAATTTAATAAACAAAACACAACTAACGACATCTATTTAAAACTGTATCTTGAAAAGTAAGATTGCTTGCTTAAAAATGGTTGGAGCTTTTTCTTCACAGATGGATCAAAAATGACAAATGGTGTAACGTCTTACGCCATTGTCAATATTAGTGGTGAAATTATTCGTCTAAAAATTCTTCCTGATTTTACATCAATTTTTGCTGCTGAAGCATTTGCAATAATTAACGCTATACATATCGCTCTTGAAAAACGGCTTAAAACTGTAATTTGTACTGATAGTTTATCTGTTGTTCGGTCAATACTCAATCCACTCTCGCGTAGATGGGATTCCATAAACCATATCCGTGATATATTAATAAAACACCCTGACACATTAAAAATCTTATGGATACCAGGACATACTAATATAAGGGGAAATGAAAATGCTGATGAAGCTGCAAAATTCGCTTGCAATGCTGCTATTATTCTGGAAAACAAACCTGAAAAACTAGATATCCAAAATTATATAAAAAAATACATCAATCAAAATAAAATCACACTCTGGTTTGAATACTACCATCCTCATTACAAGGAGTTGAATATGAATTGTATTCAAACACAATATCCTACTAATGTTTGCAGACAACAAATTCCATACAAATGCAACACATGGTTATATTATTAGAAAAGAAACAACAACACCACTCTGTTCCGAATGTGGGCTTACTATCTCTATAAAACATATTCTACTTGAATGTATGCATTACCAGAATATCAGAATTGCTATTTTTGGTGCCACCAATCCAATGAGACTACTAATGAACCCCACTTATGATAATATTGTAAAAATTCATAAATTTATAATTCAAACTGGAATCATTATTTAATAAAATACTATTTTGTTTTTAATTTTTTTTTTGTTATAACGAAAAATATTATATATCAATATTGTAAATTATCCTTCTTATTATCTATCTAGAGCTGATAGCCTATGTAGCTAGTGCTCCTTAAATTATATTAGATCTATAATTAATTATGTATCTAATAAATAATAATAATAATAATATTTATTTTAGTAATGTTATTTATTTAGTTTTAGTAATATTATTTACAGACGTCTGCTCTGTTAGCGACTTTAAAGGCCGAAAGCAAGCCTTATCTTAACTTTTAATTTTGTTCTTTTTTTTACTTTTTTAACTTTTAATTTTGTACTTTTTTACATATTCTATGTCACTTTAGCAATGTTGCTTTTTACGTTAACTTAGTTATTAGAGTAAGACACATAGCAAGAATGTTATTATTCTCATAGTATGTAAGACAATCAATGTAATCGAAAAAGAAGAAGACTTAAAAAAATTGTACTTACTTGCTTTTAAGTATTGACTAGGTACTCAATATCCAAATATTAAATACTTTTGCAACTCTACACGGTAAAAAAAACGGCCTGTCCCAAACATATTTCTGCTGGTAATATAGGTATGTTTGGAAGAACTGCCAGACATGTTCGATGCGTTTTTTACCTGCAAATATCATGTATGTTTGCCTGTAAATAAATGTACATATATGTTTGGATCACATAAAATGCCATGTTTGTCTAAAAACATTAAATATTTTTGTCATAAACATTATTTGTTTACATGAAACTCTTGTAATATATTTAGTTACAAAGCAATTATTAATAAAAGCCACGCAATGTGTTGTATCAATTTATCTTCCTAAGTTCTCTCTATATTTAAATTGAAAGACTGAAAAAATAAATGAATAAATTTATTGTTTGTCATTTATTAACTGCTTTTAACTAAAAATATCATAATTCAAGACAAACAAAATGTGTAACACCCAATATTTTTATGAACAAATAAAAACAACTTTAATAATAGTTTCATTATTTTAAATTTTAATCACTTTTTTGTTTTAGGTTTTTTTACACAAGAATATTTTTTCAACTGACTGCTAAAACCAAACGACAACGAAATAGCTCAACTGACAATGAATTGATCGATATAAACTATAGTTTACCATTAATAGGTATTTTATTTCTTTTTATTAATTTTAATAAATTTGTATCTCTTTTCAATTAATTTTTTGTTCCAAATTAAGAAAAAAAAAAACATTTGTAATTTATGAAAATAAAATGTTTTTTGTCCTCAAACAAAAAATTTTAATTTTACTAAAGATGCAGTTTTTCTTATACAATAATACAAATGAAAAAGCATGTAAAACATGAATAATATTATTCACACCATAATGACTGAGTCGCCAAAATGAACGATTAAGTCCAACTATAGCTATATTTAAAGGCTACAGAGTTGTATGTACAGTCAAGGAAAAAGTCTAAATACACCCAACGATTTTGAAGTTTTAGAGAATTATAAGCGATAATTGAAACTTTCAATTTGAAAGTTTTTATAGCAATGTTTACGGCATTTATTTATTTTATAGATTATTTGAAGTAAAAAAAATTATGAAAAAATATAACATAGAAATTATTAGGAAAAAACAATAATTAGCGGGAAAAATAGAAAATTAAAAACAAAGAAAGGGGAATAACAGTTGACAGATTTATTGAAACTTTCAAGCATTACAATTGTTTACGTGGATAAAGTGATTACTAAGGAAGGTATTATTTAAATTTTTATCCTTGAAAATGGAAAATCGAAAAGCGATACATACATATTTCAGTTAGATATATGGCAGTTAATCTCTAAAAAGAAAACAAATCATATGGAGAAATTGCTAAGACTGTAATATTAAGTCGTGCTACGTTTACGTATGAATAATCATTTCTATATACCATTGCTTGTGTTTTCGGAACAGCTGATCCGCAAAGTTAACGTTTACGTGTCGCTAATCTAGCCTTAAGTGAATTCGCCTTGATTGTATCCACTTACCATATTTGAAAAAATTCAGTTAAGAATGTAATATATTGTTACGATAACCGTTAGCACTAAGGCAAACTGTAGGCCGACTAGCTCATTAGCGGTTACTTCGTCAGGGTATGAATCCCAACCCTTTACCCTAGCCTCAAGGATCGTACCAATTAAAAAAAAAAAACAAAAAAAAAACTAATTACCAAATGCAAACACATCACCGGTAGGAGGTAGGTATTGTAGCCTCAGTCGCCCTTCCCAACCATGGTCACTTCCAGATCCAAAAAAAATTAATTGGCATGACCCCATGAAACCGCACGCTGGCACACTTACCCGTTTACCTCAACTCTCCCCTATTACTAACTTAACCCATCATTTTTCTATTATTTTATCTTAACTCATAATTTATTAATAATTTGATTATAACTAACTTAAAATATATATCTAATAACAACCTAATTAATGTCTATTATTCTATGTTTTCAGATAAAAAAAAACTCAACTCAAAAATGGAACCTAAATACCAAAAAAAAAAAACAACTAACGGTTAAATCATAAATAACAGTATAAATTATAAATTAAAAAAAAACTGTTTCTAGACTTATACTTAAAATATATATATATAAAAAAAATAAACTAACTAAAAAAAACTAAACTTTCATTTTGTATTAAAAAAAAAAACAATATAACCTAAAACAAAAACCAAACATCCGTTGAAAAGATAAAAATTATGTCTTTTATATGCGTTGCTATGCGTCGAGTCGATAACTAAGCGATAACCATCGTCCGAACTAAGGGGTATATGACATGTACAAGTATTTCTGGCCTGAGAGAGCTCCCTAAAACCTACTTCCGCGACAATATTGCAGACATAAAAAAAAACGTTTTAATAAAAATCATATACTCCAAAAAACAAACTTCGACATCCAAACTGTACACAATTTCTTCTTTCCAATCACACTTTCATAAATAATACGGATTTAACTCTTTTACTTTAGCTCTAAATTATATAAATTTTAACATACATAATACCTACAAAAAAAAAAACTTAGATAAACCTACTTAACCTATACTTTAAACATTTCCGATGACGTAATAACCAAAATACCAAAATGGCTTTAAGCCTCACACAAAAAGGACAAAATCCCATTGTTTCGATGATTCTCATCTAACACAAACTATTAGAATCACTGGCTCTCTGTTAAAATTTAGCCTAGGTTACCTTCTTATTCCGGGTTTCTTTTTAAGCCTTAACTGTAAACTCGGTCTTTTCAGGCCTCCACTTCCTAGTAAACAACGTCTGGCCCTGCTCCAGGTGGAGGTCCAATTCCAACTATTAATACACATATTATCTAATAATATCTGAGGACATACAATAAAATTCCAAAAAAAAAACTTACGTTCTTCTTAGAGTATTCAAAAACCGAAACCGGTCAACCGGTTTCTTTATTTTTAAAAACCGATCGGTTTCGAATATTTTGTAAATTCGAAGAAAACCGAAAACCGGTCTTTTTTGTTCGGTTAACCGGTTTTTTTAATTACATCACCAACTGGGTTAATTGGTCTCTTTTATTTTTTCGAACACTTTTATAATCGTTTGTTTGGTTATGAAGATTTAGATGTAAGTCCGATAGATTCCGATAAAGACTTAACTTTGGATATTCCAAATTCAAATAGTTTAATTTCTGATCTAAATAACACAATAAACAGTATTCAAAATCCTAAAAAAGAGACTGTACAAAATCATTCATCATTATATGATGATTTCATTTATCTTGATAAATGCGACAAAAGAACTGAAAAGTTGGAAAATTTATGTAATTGTCTTTTGACTATTTGTCCAACATCTACTATTAGTGAAAGAGTATTTTCCACTTCTAGCTTTATCAAAAGCAAACAAAAAAATCGTCTTAAAACGAAACATTTAAATTGCATATTATTTCTAAAATATTTTTTTAGAATTGAAAAAATTGATTTTCTTTTTACATATTTAAAATGTAATATTAAAAAAACTTTGTAATGCCAAAGGTTTAAAACGTTCAAATTACTAACGTTCCTAATTTACAAACTTAATAATCTCTATTCATTTGATATGAATATAGTTTTATAATATTAATTTTTAAGATATTATATTAAAAAATATTAAAACCAATAAATAAAATTTTGAAATGAAATACAATAAAAAAATTAAATTGAAATGAATATATATATATACATATATATATATTTTTTCAAAGAATGTATTTTTTTATTTTTTTTACTATACTATATATATTAAAAAAACCGAAAAAACCGGTCGACCGGTTTTTTTGCAAAAACCGAAACCGGTTTTTTTAAAATTCGATATTTCGAAGAAAACCGAAACCGGTTTTTTCAAAAGGCCGGTTTTTTTAATACTCTAGTTCTTCTATAATAAACAAACAACGTATTGCAGGGGATTAACACGATCGCTATGGTCGATTTTCCGCTATCTTATCAGGTACAAATCATTAAATACACCTTTTTAATGCGATTTAATCAAATACAATAAGTCACTTTTCCTTTATAAATCGTTATTTTTTTTTTTTTTTGAAAAACACTGCAACTATTTTAGCAGGAAAGTTAGGAACCTTTCCTTTTTTTAATTTTATAACAGGGAAAAAAAATATTAAAACAATTAAAACTCCGCTTTTTCGACCACCACCGTTTGCGCTTATTTTGAGAATAATCTCGAAAAAATGGCTGAACCCAGTTCCAACCGCCTGGCTGTGGTAACTAAGATACATTTATCTCTTTCACTATTTTCTAACTATCCTTCTCTAAATTTATTTCGCCCAAAATTCGCTTCATTTTCCCTATTTCAGACGCAAACCTAATATAATATTTTTAAACTTAAACACAAATAAACGAAAAATTCATTGATAATCAATTTACCATCCACCCGCCCACTGTACACTAACAAAAACGTTTATACTAACACGATTATACTACCACAACCCCTTTTTACTACGTTCTCAAACATTCCTGTTTTGCTTAATGTTCCATCTGATAGGTAATTGTGTGAAACGAAGAAGGTAAGAATTTACAATTTGTTTATAATTTTATATTTTACATTTTTTTAGGAATCGAGGAAAATAACAAATCTACTGACAACTTGATGCTTTTTCCTTTCATTTCAGCCACTGCGGGATCTGGAACGTGTGTACATAAGTCCCCTATGCGGCAGTACACACCATCACAAGGTAAATATATGTATCGTTCCCTTTCAGTGTTCGACATAACTTCACTAATATACTCCTTTCTTCTAATTTTCAGGATGGAAACCTCGGGTTGACTGTGGTACCATAACACCACACAAGCAAGGTCTTCCCTTGGTTGGCGGTGACTCCTCTGCAGGTTTGCCACCTGCAAAAACTTTAAAGTGGGTCATCCAACGTTAGAGCCGCGGAGAGGGGTGGGGAAAAAATATTTGTTTGGCTCGCCCAAAGACAAAATGGGACCCTTCCGCCATTATTATGAAAAAAATGAAAAGCACGGCCGGCTTCACACTAAAAAAAATTCCCGCCATATAGGGCCAAAACACAATTATGGCCAGCGTCCACGCCAAAATTTTTTACATGCTTTGGCTAGACTAGAGGGGGGCCACCGCAACAATATATATTGTAATTATTCTCATTCCGAAACCCGTTTCCAGATATCGTGTATCATATCTAAGATATCCAGCATCGACTTAGCTCTGCATCGGTAATTTTAACATTTAAAGAACCTTGGTTTGCTATTTCCACTGCTGTTTGGCATAGAAATCAAATTTCGCATTTAAAAATAATTTACAAAATTTGATTATTTTGATGAATTTGTAGCATATAAGTCAAATTTGCATATATAATTGTTTAGTTACATTAGCACAACAAAGAATGTAAACCAAAAAAAGGGAGCCCTACTTTTAGGCTAACATTTATATTTATGGTCATACTTCATAGCCAGTCACAATAAAGAAATTGCTTTTTAGAAATACATTAAATTTGGTGTTATTATTTTGTCAAATCGAAATCTCGTCAAGTGCAATGTAAATGGTCAAGATTTTTGTACGAGATAACCATTGAAATCTCGAGATTTTCAAAGCTAATGGAAACACAGTATTACATAACTAACATTACATAAATAACCATAAATAACCCTATATCTGTAAACCAATTTATTCGATGCAATTGATTGCATGCTTTTTTTCAATTCCCTATTCAAATTGCTTCCAAAGTTGTCTATACAGTTATTTTTTTGCTCTAAAACCGAATGTTAATGAAGCAACAAATCAAGAAAATATATGAGTGCGAAAGAGAAATAACATAAACATGCACGTAAAACGAAAACCGTGCTTTTTTGTTACTCCGCTTCGCAAACAAACAAGCACAGCGTACACAGTGAAGACACGGTGATTAGAGCGCCTTTTTTTCTTTTACGGCCTTTTAGAAAACTACGCGGAAACTACTATTTTAATACACTATAAAAGCAACTGCGCTATAAAAAACTGTAGGTGAAACAACTGTATGACAATTATTCTGTCTCTCTTTCTTGCGTCTGATTTTCAATTCGTCAGCTTATTATTGGTTTGGCCCACTCACCATTTTTGTAATAATAGAGGCGAATGGATTATATATAATATCAATATCCTCTTTCTAATTCTGAAACCCGTTTTTCGATATCTGGCATCATAACTGAGATAACTAATATCAACTTTGATATAAAATTAAGAATGAAAACCATTTTCATTGTTTTTCTTTTAAATCTTTGGGCAAACTAATAATAAGCTGACGATTAATTAAATGTGTTTTGTGAGTGTGTTTATTTGCTTATACATTTCACAGATCATATAAATGTGAAACTTTGTCGTATGTTTTGTTCTTTTAAATACTGAGATAAAATTAAAAAAATACATTAATCATGTGCAAAAATGTTATAAAAACATAAAACAGTTTTTGTTATTAAATATGTAACCCAAGTATAAAATTTGTTATGAGTTTGTACTAAGTTTATGAAACAACAATTTAAGTAAATACAGTCATGTTGCACTTCTATAGTATCTTTTTGGTATTTTTGGCGATCATATGTTTTAAAACATGCTGTGTAGTTGTTCACTTTTACACATTATTTTTTTGTATACATTGTTTTTAAATCTCTTTCTCGCCTAGGACATGAAATACAACAACAACCCTCACCATACGGTTTTGGATCACTCGTTTGACAGCTGTCACTTCTGCATCACTGGTATACTCTGTGACAAAAGTCATCGCGGAAATTAGCTCTAATGCAATATGGCAGCCCAATATCATGCCGCCTGTAGTAACCGCTTTTAGTACGAGTAGTCGGTATTTATTAAAAGTGATTTTCTCAAACGTTGTCTAGTTTTATGGGAAAAGGCTAGAAAT
Source organism: Eustalomyia histrio (assembly GCA_949748255.1). Lineage (NCBI taxonomy): Eukaryota > Metazoa > Arthropoda > Insecta > Diptera > Anthomyiidae > Eustalomyia > Eustalomyia histrio. The sequence goes on along the minus strand of OX456525.1, from coordinate 121,754,552 downwards.
TTAATTTCTTTTAACAATTAATAAAATATTTTGTAATTTGTTATAAATATTTGCTCACAACAAATGGAGATTATCGTGGAATTCATAAAGGAATAAGTAAAACGAGAATAATTTTTATAAAAAATTTTGATCTCTGGTGATTTTTAGAATACGGTTGACACTTGGCACGCCGCCGTCCATCGGTGTTTTATCATTCAGCAAAGTGGAACAAATTTTATAATCTTCAATAAGACTTGCAAATTATTCTTTGTAAATATTTTGTTGTAGTTTCACTTTGTATTAATATAGAAGTTTCAAAATAATGTCATATCCACCACGCCCACCAATGCCACCATATATGAATCCCTCCATACCGCCGCCTCATGTAAGTATAGTCGACAAAAATGTGTAATGCGTTTCTTCTTATCCTTTACTTGTTTTCTCTATTTCGGTTCTATAGATAATGGGATCTATGGGTAATCCACCACATTCGAGAGGTTATAGAAATTCAGCAACAATAAGTTCCCAACCGACGGTGTATCAAAGGCAGCCAGATCCGGTACCACAATTTAAAGGGCCAATCATTACTGTATTCGTTGGTAAATACATTGGAAATAAATCGCCGCAGTAGATAGAAAAATTTTGACCTAAGTAATAAAAATAATATTTAAAACAAAACTATACTGTCAAACCGCTGGGGGCAAGTGTATTTAGAAACAAAAACTTGGTTAAAATTTTCAATACCTAATGCGGCGATCTCATTTTATTTACTCTATACGAATTATTATTTTTTTTTAGGAAATATTAGTGAACGAGTTCCAGAGGTTCTTATCAAACGTATACTGGCCACTTGTGGACCAGTTATTAATTGGAAACGTGTTTCAACCTTTGGTTTCTGTGAATATGAGTATGTTTAGTTATTGTTTTTATTTAAATTTTATTGCATTTATTGATTTTCTTTAACAGTGGTCCCACAGCTGGAATGCGGGCCGTTCGTTTGCTTAGTGAAATCGATTTGGACGGCAAGACATTAGTAGCTAAAGTTGACGCTAAAAATAAACTTTTGCTGGATAACTTCAAGGAAGAGGAGCGAAAAAACGGTACAACGGATGTGACTGCCGATGAGAAGCTCGACGATGACGATGCCATTCGTGCGATGCGCCGTATTATTGAAGAGCACAAACATGAAATGGATGAATTCGATCCAAATGCACGTACCGACATTTATGGGAGTGGTCGGCCCATTAAAACTAAACCCGTTCGTAATGATGATATTAAAGTTCCGAAAGTGCTTCACGAAACAAATCTGGAGGAGGAGAAACGTAATCTTATAACCACTGAAATTGGAAAATTTCGTAAAAGAGCTGAAGCCGATGAACATCGCAAAGAAAAGGAAAAAGAGCGCGAAAAGGAAAAGGAACGCGATAAAGAACAACGAGAACGGGAAAAGGGTAGAGAGAAGGAAAAAGAAAAGGAAAAGACACGAGAAAAAGTAAAGAAAACCAGTGGTAGTGAGCAGGACTGGGATGCGGAAGAAGTTGGAAATGATGTTCCTGTTATAACTAATAAAAAAGAACGTTTAGCGGAAATAACTTCTCCAGTGCGAAAAGAAAAAGAACGTGAGGGTGGTGCTAAAGAGTCGAGGCGTAAACGTAGTCGTTCCAAAGATCGGGAACGTGAGCGTGAGTATAGAGAACGAGAAAGGGAGCGAGAACGAGAGCGTGAAAGAGAACAGAGAGAAAAAGAACGTGAACGTGAAAAGGAGCGTGAAAGGGAACGCGAACGGGAAAGAGAGCGTGAGCGTGAAAGGGAACGCGAAAGAGAAAGAGAGAGGGAACGTGACAGAGAACGAGAAAGGTAAGCTAAAATTTGTGCACCTATAACGATTTTATTAAAAATTAAAATAGCCTAAATTTCTGATCATCCATGAACCAAAAATATAGCAATTACATAAAACAATAAAAAGATGTATCTGAAAGCTTATACATTTCTCTTTATATTAAATTATATGGAAAAAATGTATTCATTTTACAACCACTTCTTTAGAGCCTGTACTAATTCAAATTAGCGTTTTCACCTATGACTTTTATTTGAAATTGCCACCTTTTGCAGTAGTTCTAGTAGTATTAGAACAGGTATCAGTTCTATGAACCGGTTTTAAAATCTATACTTTTATCCGTGATTTTTGTATAAAATTGTTATACTGGAATGCTTTTAAAGAAAAATTTTAAGTAGCATTCAGTAGCATCGTGTTTTCCATACAACATTTAAATTTAACTCTATTTTGATTTCTTTTAAAAGGTTGAAATGTGTTGAAAAGTTTTATTGACTAGAAAAATCTTGGAAAGATTTTCATGTCGACCTAAGTAGTTTTTTTTAACTACGCAGTACTACGGTATTTCAAACTTATTGATCAGTTGACTCTAAAATTAATATAAAGATTTTAATATTTAAATCAAATTTTATTATTAGAAGCTATACACTATATAGATTTTCGTATCAAATATTAACACCAGTGATAATACTTTTCCCTCCGATGGAGATTATTAAAAGGTGGACAGTAATTTTATTTATTTTATATTTTAAAATTAAATCCTGATATTTTTATCACAAATAAATAAAAATTGGAGATTTCGCCTGAACTTAAAAAAAAAAAACTGTTTTAAGAAAACTTTAAAAAGTATAGAAATTTATTTTTACCCGAGTAAAACAGTTTAGATATAATCATACGTGGCCTTATCTAATAATATGTAATCATATATAAATACATATGTCAGTATGCATTACCATATATAATTATATATTACATTAATTTTTCTTAATTACCTTTTATTTTGTCATATATAAACACATCTAGTTATATATTAAATTAAATATAATTAATATGATAAGATATGATATATATTATATCATATAAAATTATATATATTACTATAATAATACAGCTTACACGGGACTTTATATATTTACATATGATGTATACAGAACCATATATACTTATATACGACCTATACGGAGTAATATATAATTATATATACTATATAATATTTGAGATATAATGATATACGGTCCATATTTTTTGTTATGGTATAAAATATAATTATATATAATAATAATAATTGATATATTGTTATATATAGTTCCATATATAGAATATTTTTAATATGATATAAGATGTAATTTGATATTATTATAATCCATGTCAATGGTTTCAATCCCAGCCAGAGAGATAAAAGTTTTTTGTTGTTAATTTACTTGTATTCCCTTATTAATATTTTTTGCACAACCTTCAAATTTTAATCCATTTCGGGTCAACAAGACCTGTAACATTTATAGACGCACCACGTCTAAACATGGACCCATATAGTTCGTCCTTGGGTTAAAACAAACTAGAATTCACAAACTTCATCAAATTATCTTTTTCATTAGTGACCTGTAAACTGCCAACAATTTTATATGGACGGACGGAATCGATCGGTATGTTAAAAAGTGTTCGATGATTTTGGTTGTTTCCGAAAATTACTTTTCCAAAACAAATGCTAATTAAATTACCCGTAGACTGCCAACAATTTTATATCGACGGACGGAATCGATCGGTATATTAAAAGGTGTTCGATATTTTTGGTTGTTTTCGAAAATTACTTTTCCAAAACAAAAGCTAATTAAAATTACGACAGTTTTGAAAATTTAGTGAAAATATATGAGTTCTTTTTGAATCTTTCTACAAGTATAAATTTTGTAATATTTTTAGAAAATTGAGTCTTTTTTTCCTACAGAAAATTTTACAGATATCTATCGAAAGCTTTTTACGTTTCTAATTTGTGATATTTTTTTTATTTAAGAGAACGTGAGGAAAAGGTCGTTAAAAATGTTAGAGATCTCCAACGTGAAAAGGAAATTGAGGAAGAATTGCGTGAGCGCAAAAAGGCAGATAAGAAAGCTCGTGAGAAAGAAGAGGCCTATCAAGAACGTTTATTGAATTGGGAACAAAGAGAAAAGCGCAAGGCTAAGGAATATGAAAAGGTTTAAATTTTATAACTTTTGCATCTAATTAAAACAAAACTTAATCACACTATTATTAACTTGTAGGTACGTCTAAAAGAAAGAGTCAAGCAAGATGAACGGGAAAAGGAAGCCAAACGCCTTAAAGAGTTCCTAGAAGACTATGACGATGAAAGAGACGATGTCAAATATTATAAGTAAGTTAAAGAAATCACACCAAGCTGAATAAATAAAATATTTTTTTAACGTTTAGGGGCCGGGAACTGCAACGCCGTCTGGCGGAACGTGTCCGAGAAGCAGATATGGATGCTAAAGATCGCAATAAAGAACAAGAGGAATTGGAGGAATTAAAGAATAAAATATTTAGTGGTGAATTTGAGAATCCTACGCAAGAATATGAAAGAGCCAAAAAGGAACATGAAAAACTGTATAGACCGCAAATTATTATAGATGTGAACCTGGAGAATATGCAACGAAAAGAAAGAGAACAAGAACGCAGTCGGGATAAACACAATATGTCTTCGAATAAACGTACCAACTCTCATGAATCGTATCATCGAAATGAGGATGTAGGTGGTGGTGGCGGCGGCGGAGGTACTAATAGTGTTAGTGGCGTCGTTGGTAGTGGCAATGTGGGAGTTAGTATGCGACCGCTCTCTAAAGCCGATTCAGTTAATTCATCCTCAAATGAAGATGCTGCCTCTAGACACGAAACAATGTCCAATGCTAGCAGTCAATATAGTCGACAAGATTCCGAGTCACGTGACTTTTTGAATGCACCCGATATAGAATCAATGTCACCTGCTACTCCCCAAGGTTTTGCTGCACATTCACAAAATAACGATTCCGCCTCAACACCGCCTATGATGCCAACAGTGGGTATTAGTTTGAATCTGGGTGCTAATGCTAAGAAGAAGAAAATTGAATCTACAGCTGGTGTTTTTAGTAATGATGATGACAACGATGACGTTGCGAATCCTAAAAAACGAAAATTGGTACCTTTAGGTAGGTGATATAATTTGCGCTATTTGTTTAAGGTCTTAAGACCACCACAGATATTTGAAGAATTAGAATTAACTAATACATGAATAATTTATTTTTCTGTCCGTCCGATCTGATATTTTTCCAAAGTTTGGCTAAAACCAAACTTTTTGCTTTGCTTTTTAACATGAATTTCGATTGATTTTGATTACAAAATTTATTTAAAGTAAAATAGTGTCTAAACATGATTAATACTCAAAAAAGCTAACTTCTGAGATTTTATTCAAAAATATTGAAACCATTAGGAGTTCAATTATTTAAAAGATGACTTAAAAAAAATGAAAATGTTTGTATATTTTTGCCAACAACTAATTTCATGTATTTCTAAACAAAATTGAAGAATATAATGAAAATTATATACAATTTCTTAAAATACTCAGTGTTCGAAGAAAATTTGACCGAACTCCGATCTCGGTCTGACTCAATTTTTCTTTCAATTAGAATGTTAATTTTTTTATAGCTATTATTATCTCTTTTTTTCAAGTAATTATCACATTATAATGCGCTTTATTTTTATTCAATAGATGCCCTGGCCAATCTGTTAGAAATAAACAAATGTTCAATTAATTACTCTACTCGCAAAACCATATTTCTAGTTCTTCGTTAGAACTATTCTCACCAATTATATGTATAAAAATGTATTTTTAGGCTGGTTCGAGATCATAGAACAATTTTTCTTATTTTTATTTAGTAATCATGGAGATTACATAGAAAAGGTTATTACTTACTATTTTTGTGTTTTTTTACATTCTCCTTTTATTACCGTATGTCCCAACCCAATATTACAACCATGGCCTTGAAAATAACGTGTTTTATGAACTTAAAGCAAACATCTCAAAACTTCAATTGGGACTGTTGAAAAATTTTTTTTTATTTGGTGGATCGCACTTTTTTTATATTTTATTACAATTTACACATTTGAACAAGAATTATTTAGGTAAACGACAAATGCTAAACACGATTGCTACTTTTTAAATGAGTTTTTATAAAAAGTTTACAGAGTTTATTTAATTTAAGGAATTTGGAATGTACCAATTTTTTTGAATAATGATTATCCATCGGGTAACAGGACAATACTGTCAGGATTGATAATCCCACCTTATGTCAACGTAAAACCGACCATCACAGTCCAGGATGTCTTAATGACGTTTACAAATACGTTACTAAATTTTGCTACTCATATCCTTGTTTCGTTATTTTCTAAAGAAAAATCAAAATTCAAGCACTAAAAAATCAAAAGTATGCGCATAAAATATGCACTAAAAATTTTCACTTAAAGGAAAATATGGTTTAAAAACCAAAAAATATGCTCTAGACAAAAAAAAAATAATGTATTTAAACGATTTTTATAAATCATATTTATTACTCGACAGCGTGTGTTTACTGTCAAGTTATTTTACTTCAGTGTGGTTAAGTGCTCTGGGAACATCGGAGGATGATGTTGCGATATATATGAGGCGTAGAAAACTCATACATATTATTTCCTAAACCATTACATTACAATGCTAAATTAAATATATAAAAAAATATGATCTTAATGTTGTATTCATTCTTTGATTCGAAAAATTATTTGTTCAAAATCATTTTTAGGCTATTGTCTATAAACGTGCATTTCCGTGAAAGTCGCTGCCCTGATTATAACACAAAATTGAAATTACTCATTTCAAGCATTTTTATGTACCAGGATGGTTGGTATAGGGAATAAAGGCATACCTGAAAAACTGATCCCCATAAAATTACTTAAAATATAATTGCAGATTTTAATTTTTAAATCCTATGAACTTCTTGTAAATTAATTCGAAACAAACCCATTCTAAAAGCTCCGGTAGTAATTGCTTTTATATTAAGTTAAATTTATTCGACTGCGCATTTTATATTTCAGATTATGATGACAATCAAACAAAGCAAGGCCCACATGCGTCTAGTATGCATACAAATGATCGACATGATGATATGGGCGGAAGTGGAGGTGGTAGTGGGAGTGTCATTGGAGGATCATCATCATCAACTGCGGGTGGCGCTGGAAAGGGGGGAATTTCATCAGCAACAAACAAAAAACATGGTAAGAATGAAACTTCTGCTGTAGCTGCTGGTAATACAGATGCAGCAAATAGCAAAAAGGATGATAGTAGTGGTACAAAGGTACACGATGAAAAACGACGCCACATAAAAAGCATTATTGACAGGATACCCACCCAAAAGGAGGATCTCTTCAACTACAAACTCGATCGCAATGAAATTGACAACAATCTTATGGAGCGCAAGATACGTCCTTGGATAAATAAGAAGATTATTGAATATATCGGCGAACCTGAGCCAACTCTGGTCGATTTTATATGTTCTAAAGTGTTAGCTGGCAGTTCGCCCCAAAGTATTCTGGACGATGTACAAATGGTAATAACATACATACATCAGTTATATGGAATTGTTATTCAAACATTTATTTATTTACTATTTAAGGTACTTGACGAAGAAGCCGAGGTCTTTGTTGTCAAAATGTGGAGACTACTTATCTACGAAGTGGATGCTAAAAAGATTGGTTTAGGTAAATAATTTCTATTCATTTTGTGTGTATTAACTTGAATTACATATTTGCAAATATAATAATTATAGTAGTAATACATATAAAAGAAAACAAACATTTAGAATAACTCTTACAACAGACAACAGACCGAATGACGTCATAAAAACAACCGACATATTTCAAAATTCTATCGTAATTGCTGCTGTAGCTGTTGCAGCAGCTGCATAGTAAAAAAAAATAATAAAAATATCTTTTTTTGGATAAATCTTTAAAGATTTATACTATTTAAATGAACAACAAACACACTGAATTGTTTTTTTCTCATTTTGGTACAAAAAAATTGTGGTAAGGTTCGTTAACACAGGTCAACATCAAATGAAAGAAAAATATTAAAAAAAATTGGTGTTGAGACACGTTAGTATTTTGTATTAGGTGTGCATTGGCAACACTACAAATATTTGAATTTTTTTCCTATGTCTGGTTTGGGATTTCACCTCAGTTTTGATAAAAAAAAAAAAATAAAATAAATTAACAGAACGTGATTTTTTTGTAGAGGTATTTTGTATTATTTTAGTAAATACTCATTTCAATAAATCTGCACAAATATTAACTATTAAACTTTGCATAGGAAATTAACAGAAAAAGGCCAGCAGATATAAATGAATCGCCAGCAACGCAGGAAAAGGGGGAAAAATAGAACAAAAAGGTATTGCAAATTTCAACCACATAAACCAATGTGGTTATTTCCAGAGTTGATTAAGAAATGGTGAAATGGGTGCATATTATAATATATAATATTTGCAAGTTATTTTTTTCAGTAAAATTTGAAGGAGTCGTAATTATAAAGAAGCATGCAAATTCCAAAAAAAACATATACAACTCATAAATGCAATAAACTTTCGTACTAGCTAGAAAAAGTTTTTTACAAACCCCAATACAGTAGATGAGAATGAGGCTATAATATCCGAAATAGCATTAACGTAACATAGTGTAATGCATAATCACAGCTACGTCTCAAGATCATGGTATAAACTTATTTAATGATTCGAAAAAAACCCAACGTATTCACTGCGGCCGAACGAAGGCTGATGCAATTGTTGAGAATGTGTTAGCTCTATATTATATTGAAAATGTTTTATTTGATGTTAGTGGTGGTCCTATTTCTATAGCAACAGACGCTTCCAACAAGGGAAATAAAAAATATTTTCCTGTTGCAATTCTATATTTTTCATAGGGACTGAAACCGAACCCAAACGGGTTCAAGTTCGCTGTTTATAAAAACTGTGAACCCGAACCCGCTGAACCCAAAAATTTAACCAGGTTCATGGCGTGAGAAATGTTTGATACATTTCTTCCAATCCAGTTTGCAGTGCTTGACACTATGACACTATATCTAGTCCTTTTAAGCAAATACTTGATCAATGCAGAGCTACTTGCAAAAACTTGCAAACACCAAAAATTTCTTCTTTAGCTAAAGTGAAGTAAGTAATTGAAGTTTTCAGTAAATTTTCTTCAAGTGCTAAAAATCTGGCAGAACTGAAGGATTTTTATGGAAACTGATTACATATATTAAATTACTAGGTAATTCACGTATTAGATTTCTGACATTATTTCCAGTTGTTGATCGTATTCTTGAATTTTGACCTGTTTTAAAATCGTAGTTTTTAAGTAAAGGAGAAGAAAATGTTTCTAAACTAATTTTGAAATTTGTTGCCTGTGACCAAGATTCGGAAGTACAGAGAGACGAGAATCAATTATCCGAGGGATACCTATATTTTATTTATAATATTATGAGCATATTATCATCACGTATAAAACATTTAGAAAGTAATTTCATCCAACCTACAGAAGTTTATGATATTTTTCATAAAGTTAAATTAGAATTTGCAAATATATTGGAAAAACTTTTTTTTGTTGGTTTTAAAGCAAATCGTATTTCACAAAAGAAGGCATTTCCGTGTATAAAAAAAAATCCTAGATTATTTGCATAAGTGGTTTGATTATTCAACTGAAGTTTTTTTTATAAATGTAAACAGTATAATTTGGATTTTGAGTTAAAATAAGATAAAGTGGTTGAAGTTGCTCAAAAATGGGAAATACCGAAAGATAAGGATGATTTATTTTCTGAAATATGTTACCTAAATAGTATTTTGTCAAAATTGAATACCACTTTTAAAGAATATAGTGCATCCACTTCTACGAGTACCGAAAAACTGTATTGAAATAAAGTAGTTCAAAAACGGTAAACGATAAATTTCATCTAAACTCAATAATAAAAATCAACTGTATGTTAGCATAAATAGCTTTTTCAGTTGATTTGTGAGTTAAATAGAGATATTTATATTTGACACTTTCAAGAATGCTAATGAAAGTAGCAGCGGACCTGAAAATGCATTCCATTCAGCTTGTGTCTTATATTTTTGTTTGTGTATTCTAAATGATTACTAAATAAAAATAAGAAAAATTTTTCTATGATCTCGAACCAGACTAAAAATACATTTTCATACATTAAAATTGTTCGGTAACGCGAAAAGTCCAAATTTGTTTATAATAGTGCAATATATTTTCGTTTTACCTCCGCCTTGTAATTACTATGTAGAGCGTGTTTTCAGCGTCATGAAAAATAAATGGCATGACACTCGCTCTAAGATGCTTGTACCTTTAGTTAAAGCTGAGTTGTTGGTGCATTTCTTCAAATAAAGATTTAATAAGAGCTGCTAAAAGTAATAATACATATACATTTAAAACTAAAGAGTAAAATAATTAAACTTTATTAAATATTTTATGTCCTATTAATATTAACTATTCGTATCATGTATATTTACGTTTTTTATGTTTTTTTTATTGGTGTCCCGTTTTGGAAATTTCAAAATGTGGTAAGTCTATCTTATCGGTACATTTCTCTAAATATATTAATTTTAATATGTCTTATCGCGAAAAAGTTGTCTCAATGAGCCAAATGTGTTTTGTTACATTTGTGGTGAATACACAGTTAAATAGTCCAGAAAGCCTGTAACAGATTGTATAATAGAAGCTTATTTTCCTTATTTGTAATCGGCAATTGAGGATGAATACACGCTGTGTATACCCCAAATTGTTTGTATAATGTGCTATGAATACTTGTGACAGGTTGTGTCAGTGGCAGAGTTTGTATTTGCACAACACGAAGTGTTCGTTTTTGTTCTTTTATGATTCAATGCACATGAAGGAAAACAAGTAAAAAGGCTTAAATTCGGCTGTGCCGAATCTTTGAATACCCTCCACCAATATCCTAAAACAATGTTCTCTGTTTTTAATACAAATAATGTAAAAAACTTTTGAAGTAGACTAGCTCTGCAGCAAAATATGCCTAATGAAGAGAATGCACCTTATGATGCACCATCTATTGACAAATAGTTACAACTTATCTCATGCGCCATCTATTGCCAAAACAAAAATATAAAATATAAGTTTTACAAAATCAAAAATACATTTTATGAAATGAAAAACCAACAAAGCTTATCAATGGAAAATAACAGAAAAAAATTTTACTAAAATACACCAATTTCAAACTGCTCGGGAGGGTATCTAATAAACTGCTTGCGTCTTCGCGTCGTGATCGCCATTTAAACAGACGGACATCGCTTAATCGACTTAAAATTGCATAAGGATCACGAATACTTTATGGGGTCTGAGACCTATATTTCGACATGCTACAAACGGAATGACAAACTGATATATACCCTGACCATATATGGTGGAGGGTATAAAAACCAGTCTTTATTTGATTTAATTTCTTCATCCACACTCATTTCATCTTCATGACGGTCTTGATGTGTGTCTAATATATTTCTTCATGTTCATGAAATGAAATGTAAACATTTTGTTCCCGTGTTGACCATGAAATGAAAACGTATTTGCACATTTTACCAAAAGAATAAAATGTAAATGAATGTTAAAAAGATAATGTTCATGAACAATATTTTCTTTACAAAAATTTTCATGACAAAAATATTTGATATTTTTGGTGGAGGGTATTCAAAGATTTGGCACAGCCGAATTTAAGCCTTTTTTACTTGTGTTTGCAATCGGTATTTCAGAATACCATCCAAATAAATGGCGTCTTGTTATAGACAGCTCTAAATAAAGCCTTCAGTGTGGCCTTTTAGAAAATTGCAAAAAATATGGTTCAGATCCCATGGCTCATTCAAAAAAAATATTTCACGTGGACGATGGCGGTAGCAGAATATTATAAATCAACCTTTGGTTTCAAGAAATAAAATTATATTGCATACATGAAGGAAATCAAAATTTTTGCTATTAATGTAATAAGTACACAAGTTAAAAAAATTACAGCTTCTTGGCACCAAAACCAGTGTAATCTATAAAAGTAAAAGGGGAAGTTCCAAAATTGTTAAAAAAAACTACTAAAGGTTTGTAAATTAGGTTTAGAAACCTAATAATTTCTATTAATAATTTATTTAGTTTTATAACTTAACAAATTACTGGTACACAAATATTGTAATTACTATCATAATTATTTAGAAAACAAAGAAGTACAAGGAGGTGAAAATTTATAAAATAAATAAATAAAAGAAATACAATTTACAAGTATTTCTTTAGCAATGATTTTACATACACTCATATGCAATAAGGGAGTAGATCGTAGAGAATGCCACTTTAGAATAACAAATATATAAAAAATCAACATCTACAAGATGATGCATCTGCGGCATTATCACCATCGTTGAAATCAACTGTATTTCCATTATTTAAATTTTCATATTGATCTGATGTTACAATCTGGAAAGAAATAAAAAATTAAATTTAAAAAAAGAAATGAAGAAAACTTTTTTTGTTTGTTTTATATCAGCAGTACAAAAATGAGTAATTAGAAGACTAGTGATCCCAAAACCTAATATGTAATTTATTTTAATTTTAGTACTAGACCATGAAATTTGAGATATTGTTATATAGAGTTCCATATATAGAGTATTTTTGATATGGTAAAAGATATAATTTCATATAATTATATGCGGCCCCATGTCAATGGTTTCGAATCCCAGCCTGTTTGTTTTTACTTCCTTATTAATATTTTTTTACAAAACTTTCAAATTTAAATCATTTCGGGATAACAAGAACTAGAAATTTTTTTAAATATAATTATTTTACCATGTCCCAGACCAAAACTCTTAAGATGTACCTCAATAATGAGTTAGCCCATACTCCAGGTAACACATATTTAAAATTTCAGGTTTCTAGCTAAATCGGTGTGGGCAGCCCGTTAAGGGAGACTGTTCACCTTTTTGCTCTTCTTCGTAGACATTTACAAAAATCCCACCTAGGTGAATGTCTACACCGGAGGAGGAACATATTAACCAAATTTCAACTTCCCAGCTGCAGCGTTTTTGGCAGGACGTCAAGGGTGAGAATATTTCCCTTTTCTGTCCCTCCCCTTTGGATTTTAACTTTATAGGTCCAACAGTTTATGCAGGCTGTTAAAGCATATTTCAAATTTCCGGTTTCTAGCTATAGGGTTTGGGCAGGCCGTGAAAGGGAAGTTTTCCCCATTTTGCTCTTCCCCGAAGGAGTTTCCAAGAACCTCGTTCTAGCGAATGTCTATGCCGTAGGGAGAACCTACATACAAAATGACAGCGTCCTACCTCCTGTGGTTTGGCTGGGCATTGTTAAATTAAATAAAGAAATAAATATTTACACATTTGCCCAGTTGCACATCTGCCCATTTGCACCTGTGCACATTTATTTAATTTAATTTGTTTATTTATATCAATACAAAAAAAGCCTTCATGGCCAATTATTTATGTGTTGTTAGATAAAAACTAAATACCATAATGATACAATTTAAATTTTGTATTAAATACATAATAATATATATATACATTTAATATTCAAGTATATTTGCGGCTCCCCAGCCATATGAACATAAAAACAAGTATTAAAATAAGTAAGTACCTATAGCAAGAGACAAAAAAAATCTTAACGGTCATAAATGAAACTTTAAGGGCATATTATTATTTATGGAGGAGTTTCATTAAAGTAATCCACTAGTCTACGTTTATATGATGAATATGAAAAAAGTTTTAGACTGTTTACACATTTGCACATTTACATTACCATCAAACCATCAATCTGTCAAACCATCAAACAATCAATAAAATTTTCACTTTTGCACATTTGCACTTTTGTAAATTTGCACATTAGCATATATGCACATTTGCACTTCTGCAAATTTGCACACTTTCACATTTGCACATTCACAAATTTGCACATTAGCATAATTGCACATTTACATTGGATGAGGAATCTACACATATGGTCAAAATAATAAGTACACTACCTTATTATTTGTGTTTGTTACTTTTTTTTTAAATTTTACCGAAATTAGACATGATACTTCTTTTTTATTTTAATATTTATAATATTGTAACATATTTGAAAATAAAAATAAACCGGTATTTCCCCGATTTTTTAAAATTCCTGTGTGTTTTGCTCTGAAGTGCTTTGGAGACCTGGTCAAAATAATAAGTACATTTCAAATTTATCTGGTTTTTTAACAATTGGCTCGGATTTTTTACAAAATATTGTTAGTTTATTTCTGTTTTTATTAATTTAGAGCAAAATAAAGAGAAAATAATTTCATAGATTGGTCGAAATAAGCATTGTACTTCTGAGAAAAGGAATAAAGTTTTGAGGCTAAGAAATACAGACCAAACTCTTCGTTCTATTGCTAAAACCCCGGGCCGAAAAAAAATAATTGAAACCCGCGGAAGACCAAAAAAGGTATCTCCAACGACGGATAAACGTATTGTCACTCTTTGCAAAAAAGGATCCTTTCGTATCTTCAAGAGCCATTTCTGTAGATATAGGTGATGTGATCTCTTCCCGAACGGGTCGTTAGCCTGCTGAAAGATGTCTTTGTAGTGGGATCTGGTCATAGTATCGATAATTCGATGTAATGGACGGACGTTATCGTCAGCGAAATAATGGAAAATAGCGATACCGAAATAATGAAAAAATCGTTATCCCTAAAATAACGTTACCGTAATAACTGAAAAAATCGTTATCCCTAAAATACCGTTACCGAAATAACTGAAAAAATCGTTACACATTACCGAAATAACATTATAACATTACCGAAATAATAGAAAATAGCGTTACCCTTAAAATAACGTTACCGAAATAGTAGAAAATAGCGTTACCCTTAACGACAACGGCTTTTGTTTCGGTTACCATACATGTAAATTAGTTAAAATTCCGGTTAGTACGAACTAATATTTTTTGCAGTTTTTACACTTTGTACATTGTATTTTAGTCCATGTAACAGGGTCATGTATTGTTGATGAACAAACATCGCGTGAAGCTCCGTTCTTACAATATTTTTTTGTGTGTCCCAACCTTAATTGAGCTAGCAATATGAGCTTGGACTTTACAGATGTGAAATCCTATTTTAATTTCTTTAGGCAGGCAGTATTGATTAAAGTGCATGATATGTTATGGAGAGTTAGTAAAAATGTTATTATGGAATTTGATAATTTTTTTTTACAATCGACTACTCCTAGGTCGTTGAGTCTGTTGGTAATATCCTCTATCGTTAATTCCTTTGAAGATGGTACAAAAACGACTCCTTTAATGGCGTTTAGCATAGGATGCCAGCAACATTCAATTGCGCATACCCGCGTACAGTGGCGTATCCAGCCCTTGCTTTTGGTCTGGTATAATTTTTAGTTTTTACACTAACAAGATTTTGTAAAACTTATCTTAAACCTCTACTTTTAAAAACTATCAACTAATTATTGCAATGTGAATTTAAAAACCCCAAAAAACCAAATTTAACTTTCGATGCTCTTTAAAATTTATAAATAATTTCTTAGGACTTAATAGTGTTCAGGTCTTCTCTTGTTTGGCTCAGAATTGACAGACAATACCAACGAAGTAGTATGGCATAAACAAATATTGAAAATTCCATGCATATGGCTTTTGTATTACAATATAAATAAATAAATAAATATGATACAGAAATGTTTACATCTATTAGATTCAATGACCACTATTATATTTACATAAAAAAATATTAAATACTAATAATACTTCAAACCTTTTTCTTACTGTGCCTATTTTTATTCATATTCGACTATAGGAAATTATAATACTTTTTAATATTGTTTTTTTTTTTCAATTGCAACAACAAAGTTGAAATTGTTGCTATAATCTAAAAATAATATTGTTTGTTTTTAGCGAAATGTATGTGTGTTTTTTTACTTTAAATTTGTTGCATGCAAGTGCCTATTTTTTCGCACATGACTGTATAAAGGGCTCTTAAGAGATGACATGATAAAAAAATTTGCATCATTTACAACCTGCAGAGTGGAATACTCCATAATTGTGAATGGCCCTTAAAGAGTTATTTCATTGCTTAACTGCGCCATAACTCTACTTTAACCAAAATTGTATTTAGCAACACTAGTTTGTATTGGAAAATATGCATACATACCTTTTCTACAATATCTCGAAAAACGTCTGCAACAAATTTATCATGTTTGGCAGATGTTTCCAAAAATAGAGACCGATGTTTACGAGCAAATTTTAATCCTTCCTCACGACTTATAACACGATCATTATCGATTTTGTTGCCGACAACAATTGTTGCTATATTTGGATTATCGCTGTAATTTTCCAATTCGGTAAACCATGCTTCCAACTTTGCCAATGATTCTCTGCTAGTAATATCATACACTAGAATGGCACCCAGAGCCTTTCTGTAAAAACTAGGTGTCAAACTACGAAATCGTTCAGCGCCAGCTGTATCCCAAAGTGCCAATTTGTAATCAACACCATCGATATTCATTACTTTACTCTTAAAATCCATACCAATTGTAACATCGTGATTTTCATCGAACTTGTTTTCAACAAAACGCCGTATAAGACTGTAATTAATAAATAGAATAATATCAATGAAACAAAGGAAGACACGAAAACACACATTAACATCTACACACAGTACCAGTAATTTACACTACTCTACTATCACACACACTGAATTTATTCCAAATACGTAGTTGATGGCTAATTTAGTCATCATAAAGCCATAGTGCCCTTTTTGAATTTTTATTTATTTTTGTTTATGCTTACCTAGATTTTCCAACACCACTCTCTCCAATCACCAAAAGTTTTATAGCTTTATCATGAATCATTATTCTTGTAGAAAATGTATTAAAAGTTTAACATTAATTAATTGAAGTTTTCTCTCGTAAGTTTGTTAATTTTACAAAATTAATATAAATAATAAAAAGAGCAGTATTAAAAAAAAGGTATTCGACTATTGAGAATAAACTCCGAATATTAGTGATGGGCAAATTTATTACGAACAATAGTGATGGAAGATAAAGAACGAAAACTACACACACAAAAAAAAAACATAGGAATGTTAATCCAAAAAGGGTAAAAGCTTACCAAGTACAGTAGGAGGATTTCTACTGTCTCGTTCACGTATCCCGACTAAATTCGATAATCGCGTATTTTGTAGGCATTTTTTATGAAAATATAGCAACGCTGGTCAACTACTGTGTTAAAGATTAACTAAAAAATATTTCAAAATAATGAAACAACATACAAATTAATACTGCGAAATACGAAATGATGTAGCATACAACGCAAATTTGCACATTTTTTTATCAAAATCTATTATACCAATATTTTCATTTGCAAAATTGCATACATTTGCGCACATCACCGT
The DNA here is from genome assembly GCA_949748255.1 of Eustalomyia histrio. Taxonomy (NCBI): domain Eukaryota; kingdom Metazoa; phylum Arthropoda; class Insecta; order Diptera; family Anthomyiidae; genus Eustalomyia; species Eustalomyia histrio. The sequence goes on along the minus strand of OX456525.1, from coordinate 121,737,273 downwards.
AAAACTTGTTTTGAATTTCATATCTATTTACCTGAAATTAAATTTATTTTTCATATATCTGGTTTTCTAAACTTTAGCGCGCGACCCGTGTAATGATCACAGACATGTTTCAATTATTCGTTGTTGACAAAAACGAATTCAAAAGCAACGGAATAAAAACTAATGAAATTCGAGGAAGTCCGTATTTGACGATACAGAAATGGATGCACCAAAACGAAGGTAAAACGTACTGGTTTCGAAAATTCAATTATACGGACCGTTAATGTTCCGTTTACGTACATGCTTTGACGGATACGTATTTACGGCCCGTAAACGTGCAGTAGAACCGGGTTCATGAATCCGTACGTGTCGGAAAATCCGTAAAAATGTTTCTTGGGTAAAATTCTAAAATTTTGGAGATGTTACTCACAAAACTATTTAACTTTAGGATTGAAAATTACTGCCTTTTACTAACTTTGTAGATTATAAAGGCCCTATGCACCACGATTAAAAAAATTGATCTTTTGTGGAGCCTTTTTTCCTTTTTTTCTTCCTTTTCCTCTTTGCCCTAAATGTTTAGGCTTCAAATAAAGCCAATCACCCTACTAGGAACAAATTTCCAAGGGCGGTAGTGTATCTCCTGCCGCGAAGCAGAGTATATTCTCCGCTATCTCAGTCTAGTCCTTAAATGGTATCTAAGATTATAGTGTCCAGCGAAAAAATTTCGATTGAAAGTTTATAGCATCTTCACCCGAACAGAAAAATTCGATTTTCGCTCTGTCATTCATGGTTTGCGCCTCAATCATGATTTAACTAACATGTTTCGCCATATACAAATTTTGGAGAGTGAACCATCTTGCTTCATTTTCAATCTTGCTGCGAACCACCTCCAATTTTGATAACAAATTATAGCTAGTTTATCTGAACTGTCAAAACGAAAATAAAGAAAGAGACAAAAAATTATTGTGTGCAAAAAAATAAAGGCTGAAATGCACTTTCTCCAAAAAATAAAAATCGCGCGATTTTTTCGAAAAAATGTTTGCCTGCGGCGTTTTTACTTCAAAAAATGCTTTTTTTATAATATATGCTTTGTGGCTCCCTCTAAAAAATTATTTTTTTTTAAAAAAATCGCGTGATTTGATTTATAAAATGTTGAATCAACTCACTGATTTACAAAAAGAATTTTTTTTGCGAATTAATTCAATAAAGATTTTTCTTTTTCAAGGTCCGAACACACACAGCTGTGTACACGTATTCATTTCATGTCAGTTGAATATCAGCAAAATAAGAGCTGAGGATGAAGTAGTTTAACACTACATCTACTGTACACGATGTTGTGAAAATTTCGGTGAATCATTAATGATTTTAACATTGGCGTGTCATTGGGAGGAAGAAGTTTGTTTCGGTGTTATGAAAAATCGATGAGCAGATGGACTTTTTCATTAGTTTAGGGAAGTTGTTAAATATATTGACAGCTGTCAAACGAGTGATTAAGAACCGTATGGTGAGAGTTGTTGTTGTATTTCATGTCCTAGGCGAGAAAGAGATTTAAAAACCATGTATACAAAAAAATAATGTTTAAAAGTGAACAACTACACAGCATGTTTTAAAACATATGATCGCCAAAAATATCAAAAAGATACCATAGAAGTGCAACATGACTGTATTTACTAAAATTGTTGTTTCATAAACTTAGTACAAACTCACAACAAATTTTATACTTGGGTTACATATTGTAATAAAAAAAACTGTTTATGTTTTTATAGCATTTTTGCACATAATTAATGTATTTTTTTATTTTATCTCAGTATTCAAAAGAACAAAACATACAACAAAGTTTCACATTTATATGATCTGTGAAATGTATGAGCAAATAAACACACTCACAAAACACATTTATTTAATCGTCAGCTTATTATTAGTTTGCCCAAAGATTTAAAAGAAAAACAATGAAAATGGTTTTCATTCTTAATTTTATATCAAAGTTGATATTAGTTATCTCAGCTATGATGTCAAATATCGAAAAACGAGTTTCAGAAGTAGAAAGAGGATATTCATATTATATATAATAAATTCGCCTCTATTATTACAAAAATGGTGAGTGGGCCAAACCAATAATAAGCTGACGAAGTGGAAAATCAGACGCAATAAAGAGAGAGAGAATAATTTGTCATACAGTTGTTTCACCTACAGTTCTTCATAGCGCAGTTGCTTTTATAGTGTATTAAAATAGTAGTTTCCACGTAGTTTTCTAAAAGGCCGTAAAAAGAGGCGCTCTAATCATTGTGTCTTCAGTGTACGCTGTGGCCGTCACTTCTATTTGAAATTTCCGAATGAGTCAATATTTCCAAAAAATATTTCAATACAATTTTTCATACAGGTCTTCACGACACATAAAATCAATGTTAAAAGATGCAGCCAAAACGAATTCATGTATTAACTTTAATTTTATAATTCGCGTAAACGTCAATAGCTATTTAAAAAAAAATTGAAGTAAATATACCAGAATCTAGCTAGAAAATCTCCAAATTGATAACACTGATCTTAACAAATTTGCTTATTTAAATTTATTACAAAAACACGTCAATTAAATAATGTGTTTGTGTGACTTTTTTGCTAACTGGTTGTATTAAGAAATGACAAAACAATAGAAAAAAAAATTAAAAGAAAATTGTCAATAAGTTTCAATTACGACAAAAACAAGGACGTCAACAGTTGATTGAATTTTAAAAAGTGAAAACTTTTAATAGAAGAACATTTAATCTTGTCATATTTGTGGCCGTCTGCGTTGAAACGAACGGATTGCCTGTCGTTTATAATAAGAACGTAACACCAACAACACATGGACATTTTTACTACCACCAGCAGCGGTTTGTCGTATAAAAACAACAAAAATACCACCACTAAACATAAGGTAAATAATAAAAACAACAACCAACGTAACGACAACCACAACGTAATAATAAAAACAAAGCATGTCTCGCTGGATCACACATCACACTACAACAACGAAAAATTAAAAAAAGAAATAAAGTTAAGTAAAGCAACAAACTTCAACGCTACACTAGTCTCGCATTAACAGTCGCCAAGTAACGATATAAACAGTACTCTGATCGGACAACGAAAAATGCTGATTCGATAACAAAACAATTTTCAGAGTAGTGTGATTACTTTTATTATTGTATTGTGTTTAATTCTGTTTTAGTCATTTTGTTCGCTAGTTGAGAATAAGAATAAGAGATCTGAGTAAAAAGAATAAGAAAACAAAGAAAGAATCAAAATAAAATAATAAAAATAAAGAAACATTTAAAAACGAACAACAACGACAACTTAAAAAGTGAAGAATACAGAACGAAGCAAAAAATTAAGCAAATAAAAATAAATTGAAAACCACATAAAGAGAACAAAAAATAAAGCAAATTTTCTTCTGTCTTTCCAAAGAATCAAAACAATCCGATAATATTTCTTTTTGATACTTCTTTTACTTCGTTCAAATACATTTTAACATCGATCGCCTCGCTGCTATTGTTGCTGCTCCCCCTACTCCTTTGTGTGCTTTTAAGTGTAAGCGCCTGTGTTCCAACTAACTGCATACATCCATCCATATTTTAACGATCGTTGGTCGTATTGTGCTAGAGGTTTTTTTTTTTTACTTGTGCTAAAATATAAAAAAGCAACTACAAAAAACACGCCTGATTTGTGAACATCGGTTCTGAAACATTTTTTTAACTAGAAGAAAACTTGTAAAATATTAAATTTGCATCAGTTTCAATTAATTGTCACTTAATCCCCCACAGCACACCCCTGTGAAATGCAATAAATGTAAAATAGACAAATCATAAAAATAAAACAATTGAGTAAAATTAAACAATATAATAAATATGCAAAAGTAATTAATAATAGTAAAACAACAAAATCAAAAAGTGCCTTCCTTACAATTAGTAAAATCAACAAAAACATTTTAGTTTAATTACAGTTTAAATTTGAAACGTGTACATTTTATAGAAGCTTTTTTTTCAAATTTTGTAACAACTGGCTGTTGCATGTCCTTAGATATTCAAAATATTGTTTAACAAAGTTAATTCAGCAACAACAAATAAAAATGTCTGCGGCAATTGTGCAAAATAATAGCACCACCACAACAATCTCCTCCACAAGCAACGCCATTTTTTTCAATTGCGGTGACATTTTTACAACGGTAAGTTTTATTTCTTTTGCTTTAATTTTAAATAAAACTTAAACAAAAACAACAAAAAGTGTGTATACTTTGCCCGACTACACATCCAATTGTAGTCCGGCTTCAATCCAGTGTGTGCACATTTTGGAAGTTTTTTTTTTTTTTGGAAATACAAATAAATGTATTATGTTTTTTCTACTCAAAATTGCAGTTTTTGGCATTTATTTTAATAGACGCAATTAGAAAAGGCCATTAGCCCAGGCATAAAAACTGTCTAATATGCTCCTAGTTATATTAAATCAGAAGTTATTTAAAAGAAATATGGGACAACTTATAAGAAATATTGGAAATAACATAATTCAAATGAATGTATGAGAACAATTTGTTAAATCTCTTTATATAAAAGAATATCGAATATATATGACTGACTCATTCAACATCGCCCAGCCCAAACCGCAATTTGGTATGTCCCGTTTCACACAGAGCAACATTTGTCGCGCAACTCTTGAGTTTGTGGTAGAGAGGGGAAAGAAGAGTAGGGGTTGGTACGGTGTTGCTTGTTCTCGGCAATATGTTTTATTTTTCATTCATTTTAAACCAAATGTAGACGAAATTTGCTGAAAAAAGTTTCTCTGTGTGAAATTAAAGGCAACTTTAAAAGAGGATTGACAAGAATCACCGCGACAAAAGTTGCTTTGTGTGAAACGGGACTATGCATGTTCCCCTCCGGCGTAGACATCCGCTAAGACGAGGTTTTTGAAAATTAATTCGGGGATGGGCGAAAAGGTGGAAAACTCCCCTTTCACGTCCTGGCTAAATCTGAAATTTGATATATGCCTTCCTGGGAGTATATGATAACTCCTTGATAAGGTATATTTTGGAATTTCGGCCAGTGACATTGTAAAAAAGGGGGTTTGAAGGGCGAATAGTCTCCTGCCCAAACCGTTGGATCTATAAAGTTTAAATTTGTAATGCAGGCTCCTTCTCCAGTATAGATAACAGATAAGACGTGATTTTAGGAAAATCCAACGGGGTGGGGCATAAAAATATAAAATTCACCACTTGACGTCCTGTAAATACCGCAAAAGCTGGGAAGTTGATATTTGGTTTGCAGGCTCCTTCTCCAGCTAAGACATGATTTTGAAAAATCAAGCGGGGAGGGTCAGAAAAGGTTAAATTCTCCCTGTTGACGGCCTGCCAAAACTGTTAGAGCTGGAAGGTTGAAATTGTGTATATTTGCCCCACCTGGGTTGTAGGATTTTTGTAAATTCCTATGGGGAGTGACAAAAAGGGGGAAAATATCCTCCTTAACGCCCAGCCCACACCGAAATAGCAAGATACCTGAAATTTTAAAAATGTATTACCTGGAGTATGGACTAACTCACTGATAAGCTATATTTCAGAATTATAGCCAGGAAGCTGGAAAAATGGGGTTTAAAAGGATGAAATATCTCCCATTTAACGGCTTGGCGAAACCGCTGGCCATTGGATGTTGAAATTTGGTATGCAGGCTCCTTCTCTAGTCTAGATAACAGCTAAGATGGCAGTTTTGGAAAATCCAATAAGGAGGGCAAAAAAGGGGAAAATTCTCCCCCATGCCAAATGCGCTATAGCTGGGAAGTTAAAATTTGGTATATAGGGTCCAACTCTAGCAAAGAAATCTACCCAAGTTGGATTTTTGGAATCTCCTACTGGGAGGTGCAATAAGGGGAAAGCCTCCCCCGAACGGCCTGCCCAAACCGATGAAACTAGGTTCCTTCTTCAGAGTAGATAACACATAAATGTGACTTTTGGAAAATCTAACGCGGGGGGACAAATAGCGAAAATTCTCCCTCTTGATGGCCTGCCAAAACCGCCGGAGCTGGGAAGTTAAAATTTGGTACATATATTCCTCCTCCAATGTAAATGTGAAGATGTGCAAATTTGCAAATGTGAATATTTACAAATTTAATATATTCCTACGGGGAAGAGCAAAATGGGAAAAACCCCTTTCACGGCCTGCTCAAACTCCTATAGCTAGAAACCTGAAATTGAAATATGCTTTTCTTGGAGTATGTGCTAACTCATCGATGATGTCTTCCCATAAACAGCCTGCACAAACCACGTTGCACCTAGGAAGTTGAAATTTATTATGCAGGCCCCATATCCAATGTAGATAACAGTTTTGACGTAATTTTTGGAAAATCCAACGGGGAGGGGCAGAAAAGGGAAAATTCTTTCCATTGCCAAAACCGGTGGAGCTTTGAAGTTGAAATTTGGTTCAAAGGTTCCTCCTCCGGTGTAGACATTCACCTAGGTCGGATTTTGGAAAATGTGTACGGGGAGGGGCAAAAAGATGAACTATCTCCCCCTTAACGAGCTGCCCCCAACGATTTAGCTACAAAGCTGAAATTTTAAATACGTGTAACCTGGAGTATGTGCTACATTTTTGAAAGGAAAAAATCTAAAATTTGAAATGTGTGTTGCCTGGAATATGGGCTAACTCATTATTGAGGTACATCTTAGAATTTTGGTCTGGGATATGGTAAAAATTAAGGACTCCGGGTAATTATCTGGGAACTCCGTACGCCCCCGGGTGTTAGCCCGCTATGGTGTATATGGGGGAATATTTGCAAGGTAATATTACAAATTGGACACAAATGGGAGAGAAATGGAATGGAAAGGGTACGAGTAAAATTGAAACCATAGACAAGGAATACGAATTGGAATTAAAAAACTTGACGAGGGGATTGCAATGGAATAAAATGAAATGAGGAAATCGATTCAATTGATAGAGTAAAATATAAAATGGAATGGGGAACGAGTGCAATTAAAATGTTTCACGAGTGGAAATAAATATAATGGGAACGAGCGGAAATTAATCATTAGACAGGAGAACGAAATGGGATGGAACGGGGAACAAGTGATATTAAAACAGTCAACACTGGGCACGTATCACATGAATGACCCATGAACAAGAAATTCAAAACTTTAAATTTAAACATCCACTTCAAAAAATTAAACAAATTTACTTAAATAGTAAAATCTTTACAAAATAAAATTATATTTTATTCTCAATATATTTCGATATTTAAAACTACCGATAACGAAGTATCATTAAGCTAGTCATAATTAAAGTATAATAAAAAATTAGCGAAGCAATTAGACAGTCAACACTAGTCGTTTAAATGCACTTCCATGGTAAAAATCCGGGACACGCAAAATTTAAACACTTACACTACACGTGTAATACTTGAATGAAATTTTCTTAATGCATATAATTCTACTTGTATTGTTGAATTCTAATCAAAAACAGTAAAAAAAATGTTTATTCATAATATTTAACCATGTATTTTGTCTTCTCCCATAAAATCTCGAATTGGGTAATTTTATTTTTGACGAAGGCGTTCAAATGTAAAATACAATTTTTTAATCAAATTCTTTAAATTTTAATTATAAACAAATTTATTTATAGTTGGGATGAAATATTCTGTATATAGGAATTTGTAAAAGTACCGCAGTACCTCACTAATCGGGTTAGAAGTTTTTTTAAAGAATTAAAAAAATGTTAGTTTTTAAATTATTCTTCAGTGTTTAGTATTTCGTTTTTCAATTGTATTTTGTATTTGTATTTGAATATCTTAAAAAAATGTTTTTTTTTAAAGCAGAAATTAATCAGAAAAACATTTTTTTAATAAAAAAATTTTTATCTGTGAACTTTATCAACCTTTTTTTGGTCTAAACGAAAATGTCGTTAAAGCAAATTTTGTTTTTTAAATTGTTTTATGTTAATATAAATTAAATAAGTTAAATTAAGTTTTTCTAAAAAAGGATATATAGGTTCGAAAAAGTACTAATTTGTTAAAGTTTCGGTACCATTTTAAAATTACAATTTTACAATTTGCAGTGAAATTCTTAATTTACATGTTTTTGGATTAAACCTTTACTTTTAAGTACTCTGTATAGAGCGATATACGATAAAAAAAGCTGGGCTTATAAATCTTATCGATATAGGGAGTTTTTTAAATTTTTATTTATCATGAGAGTTTTTTGTATGATTTTGCAATATTTTTTAAAATAAAACGGTGCTTAAAAATTAAATATCAGCTAGACTTCTGGCTTGTAGTTAATCGAAAATTTTTCCCAATAGAGGCAAATTAAAATCTCTATATGTAACGAGAAGGTCAGCAAATTATTAAAGTTTTTTAGGATTAAGGGCTACATTTTCCCACTTTCTGCAGTTTTTTGTGTAAAATATAGATTAAGGGTTGTATAATTTTATATTTTTTTAATTCAAAACAACGATTAATGTTAAACAGTAGTGTTTGGTGTCTGTTAGACTACCACGTCAGTCACCGAGGGTTAGTACATACGAGGCCGGATCGATAAGTCCGTGACTTTTTGAACTTCTCTCGTAGTTATATGAAATGCAACACTGCTTCCATCAAGTACCACCTGTTAATAGACTACTGTCAAATTTTTAGCAAGTTCTGTCATTTACTTTGCGTATAACAGCTGTTCAAAACATACAACCACGTGGCTTTTTTTAAAAATGGAAAAAAGTGAATTTCAATCAAACCAAGGAAATCTTGATAAATACTATGGGGACACTGCACCATTGATTTCAATGATAAACAAGTGGTTTAAGTAGGGTGATTTTCACAAGTTAAATTTAAACCAGATATTACTACGGTTTTTTGTGTAATTCATAGAGGACCCCTCTATGGAAGGTAAATATGAATGGGGAAATATTTCTAATTGTGAATTCGGAGTCGTTACCAAAAATTTTCTTAGGTTCATTTATATTAAATTTAATTTATTTTTTTGAATACTTTATATTTATTATTTTTTACATACTGGGTGTCTCAGTAACAGTGCAATTTTTAAATTTAGTGTCATTTTTTTGTGCAAGTGCCAACTCTGAAATTCGGCAGCTGTCATATATGTTTTCGAAAGAACTTCGCAAACTTCGAAGACTTTTCAGTCGAGAAAGTGCACCTAATGTGTCACCTATTCGAAAAGTGGTCAAATAATTTGAAGAAACTGAGTCGGCTATAGACAGTAAGACTCCTGTGCGCCAATGTACCGGTCGGTCTCTTGAAAACATTACTGCTGTAAACGAGAGTGTCGCCGAAAACCCGAAAACATAAATTCGTCATGGTTCTCAACAACTTCAAATTTCACGAAGCACTACGCATCGAATTTTGACAAAAGACCAACACAAAGAGTAATGAAATGTCATCAGAGCCGAGGGAGCCATTTGGGGGATATTTTATTCCATGCTTAATCGGAACATGTCTTCTTTACAATCCAACAAAAAATCACAACTATCTCAACAAATACGTGTTTTTATTTTTAAATGAAAATGTGCATTCTTATATATTTTATATTTTTGTATGGCTGTAACCCCTTATAGAACCGCAAAGGTTTAATTGCAATTGTTGATGTCTTTTGAAATTTCTATAGCGTATTAGCTACGCTGTTAGCGTAGAAAAATGTTGGTCGGGCTAACGCCCGGTATTAGACAGGGTCTCCAGATGAAATATGTAGGTTCATTAAGGAGCTTTAAAATAAAATTACCCGCAGATGCTAATGTTTATTAGAAGCTTATGCAAAAATATAAATCATTAAGAGAGTTATTATTTAGAGATAGATAAAAGCTCACAGAACTGAAAAAAAGGTTATATGTTAAAAAAGGCGCAATTTTTATATAGAATTAAAAAATTTTAAATTAATAAAACGCTATACACCAAATCAAATAGAGTTGCCCGTACTAAATCCCAGAACTGTCGGACTCCCCAGATGAAAATGGTTCGAAAATTACCTCATTAGAGAGTTATATTTCAGAGTACACATATTTAAAATTGGATGTTTCTAGCTAAAGGGATCTGGACAGGCAGTCGTTTTGCCACTACACCTAGGAATTTTCAAAAGTCCTGCCTGAGCAAATGTCTATGCAGCCGGAGTAGGAACCTTCATACCCAATTTAAACATCCTAATTTCAGCAGTTTGCGCAGACCGTTAAGGGGGAGACTTTTCACCCATTGAACCCAGATTTTTACCACGTCTTTGTCAAAACTTCTAAAGTATACCTTATCAATGAGCTAGCCTATAATTCAGCAAAAATTTGAACACATCGTCAAAGGGGAGTTTTTCTCCTTTTTCGCCCCTCCCATAGGATTTTCTAAAACTCTAGTTTAGCTGATGTCTACGCCGAAGGAGCAACCTTCATACTAAATTTCACCTTCCTAGCTCCAGTGGTTTTGGCGGGCTGTTAACCGTAACTTTTTTGACTTGTGAATCTTATTCTAACTGGTATTTTTAATTCATTTGTCAATTCGGAGTCTATTTAAAATTAAAATTTTTTTACCTCACAGGTTTATTTTTTTTTTTTAAGTTAATACAATTCCAGAAATTGATGATTTATGCACTTGATATTTAATTGAATCATTTCCCGGAAAATTTGCATGATTTAACCGATATTTTTAAAAATGGAATTTTAAGCAACGTAAATGACGGAACTTGCTCAAAATTTGACAGTAGTCTATTCAAATGTAGTACGAGGGAAGTTCGAAAAGTCACGGACTTACTGATCTGCCCTCGTATTATGAATAAATAATTAAAAAAAGTGCGTGCAATTTTTGTTGGCAAACGGGCTAGAGAAGCAAGCGGGTTAACAAAAAAGGCACGTTTTCGTGCAGGTTTTTGTTATTTCTCTTTCGCACTTATATATAATCTTCTTTTGTTACCTCATTCACATTCGATTTTAGAGCAGAAAAACTCACCGTATAAATAGATATAACTTTGGAAGTAACTTTGAAAAGGGACTTGAAAAAAGCATGCAATCAATTACATCGTAAAAATTGGCTCTCACTGAACCAGAAATTTCAATTTGAATTAAGCATATCAAACGACTTCTCTTCTCCATCATCTACATGTGACCATCGATATTATATGTTTTTCTGCACGAGAGAACAATCTGCATGCCAATGATGAATTTTTGCATAAAAGCAATGATAATGCTTCAGTGCATTGTTCATTAAACGTTTTAATTAAATTAATTTTTTCATCAAACTAAAAACATTTTCATTTTATGTATTTACTGAAAATTTTAGAGCCGGCTCTGAGGCTATTAAAATATTTTGGTGTAAAAGCTATCAAAAGTTAATGTTCAAATGACCCCAAATCATTAAATTCAATTCTTTTGTAATACAAGCTTTTGAATTTCGTTAGTTTTATTTTGTATTGCTAAATGTTTTTATTATTGTGTAGTTGTTGTTGTTTGGAAGCTTTATATTAATTTTAAAGCTTATCAGAATTAGCGCAATTTATGTGTTAATCTTTTGTCGAGACAGGTTATTATTATTATTATTTTATATGTATGTCTGTATATTTCTTAATCAATTGTGTCTCAGTTCCGGGTTAGTTTTTAGAATTTTATAAGTTGTATTTTTAAAAACCATCGACTAAATACGTAATAATATACGCACATGACGGTATGTTATGTACCTACGTAAAATATAAATTTCCATGTCTAATGATTATTTTATTTTTAGGATTCTTTTTGTTCTCCTTCTTCGTCACTTCTATTGCATTGCATTTATTTTCGAAACTTAAAGGATGACGACTTTTTGACAGTGATGAATTGTTGTTTTATTATTGTTTAATACTATATAAAGTGCAACTAATTATTTCTAATTTTATAAATATGTACATTTTTAAGAAATAGCCACATCTATTATCAGTTAAAATTTTTGTTTAGTTATTTTTTTATATATATTTATTTATTTTAACCGTCTAATTTCGGAGACAAATGAAAATATTTTTTTTATCAAAAAATGTTAATAACAATAGTTGTTTAAAAGTATTTTATAAACAATTTCAATTTAATCTTCTAACGTTTCAATCAACAAAGATCAGAGAAAAAATTTTAGTACTTAGAGGGTTAAATTATTAAAAATGTGTTTACGTCAAATTGTTGCTGTCGTTTTTAAGGGTTTATTATAATATTTCATTATAAGTTAGTTAATTTTGTATTTGTGTAAAACAATAACAATCAATTTTTATTAATATTGTATATATTATATATGGTTGTATATAATATTGTACATACAATTTTTTTTTGTATACAAGTAATAAATGTAAATATTTGAACGTTGTTTTTAAGAAAAAGTGCATGTATGTCAAGATTATTTTTTAAAGTTATAACTAGAAAATATATTTATTAGGTATCAAAAAATTATTAGCCGAATTGTTATTTAGCAATCAAACAAGAGATTAATCACAATGATGTCGACAAACCACAACCATATATAACATAATTGACAATTTACAATTACAAACGTCATTGAATTTCTCAGAATTAAGTTCTGGCTAGAGTTGTAAAATGCCGATACATTTGAATGTTCCGACCATTAGCAAATGCCCGAACTAGTTTTGGACTAGTTAGTACAAAACTAGTTCTCAAAATTATAATTTCGAACTAGTTGGTATTTTAGTTTAACAGTAACAATGTAGGGACTGTTAAAAGTTGTACCAAATAGAGTATTCAAAAACAGAAACCGAAAACCGGTCAACCGGTTTCTTTTTTTAAAAAACCGATCGGTTTCGAATATTTTGTAAATTCGAAGAAAACCGAAAACCGGTCTTTTTTGTTCGGTTAACCGGTTTTTTTAATTACATCATCAACTGAGTTACTTGGTCCATTTTATTATTTCCGAACACTTTTATAATCGTTTGTTTGGTTATGAAGATTTAGATGTAAGTCTGATAGATTCCGATAGACTTAACTTTGGATATTTAAAATTCAAATAGTTTAATTTCTGATCTAAATAACACAATAAACAGTATTCAAAATCCTAAAAAAGAGACTGTACAAAATAATTCATCATTATATGTGACCTTCTCCGAGAAAAGGGACTTAGTGTGTGAAAATAAATTTTTGAGAAAAACGCATTTAAAGTTTCATAACGCATTATCACTGTGAACACACCTTCAGTTGGGATATACGATTTGATATGGTAAGTTATGATTGGGTGCCGACTTTGGTGACGTCATGCCTATGTGGTGACGTATTTTTTTTTCGCTTTTAGAGTGACAATTAAAAAACAATTTAAAACCAAAAAATCAAAAGAAGTAAAATTTTAATGTTTTTCTCATTTTTATCGATTTTCCCAAGTTAGTTTTGAACGTTTTTATGGGGTAAATAAATTTTTATTAGAAATCTAACTCATTTCATCTTATTCTACACCCTTTTAGGTACCAGAATCCACTCTTAAGTCCAAACCCGTTATTTGACACACTAGGTCCCTTTTCTCGGAGAAGGTCACATTTCATATATCTTGATAAATGCGACTGAAAAGTTGGACAATTTATATAATTGTCTTTTGACTATTTGTCAAATATCTACTATTAGTGAAAGAGTATTTTCCACGTCTAGCTTTATCAAAAGCAAACAAAAAAATCGTCTTAAAACGAAACATTTATATTGCATATTATTTCTAAAATATTATTTTAGAAGTGAAAAATAAATTTTCTTTTTACATGTTTAAAATGTAATATTAAAAAACTTATTTAATGCCAAACGTTTTAAACGTTCAAATTACTAACGTACCTAAATTTACCCAATTTACAAACTTAATGATCTCTATTCATTTGATATGAATATAGTTTTATAATATTTATTTATTTATTTATTAATCATATAATTACAAATTATATGTTAATACCCTAACCGAGCACTAGCAACAAAGGCACTGATAAGCTAGCACGCTACCAACTAGGCTACCGCTCAGTTTCATAATATTAATTTTTAAGATATTATATTAAAAAATATTAAAACCAATAAATAAAATGTTAAAATGAAATACAGTCAAAAAAATTAAATTTAAGTGAATATATGTATATACATATATATATATAAAGGGTGTCCCAAGAAGAACGCAATTTTTAAATTTTTAATAAAACACAGATATTTAAAAAAAAATCGTGAAACTTTATTATATCGTAAAGTAGACAGAATGAGGTTATGTATGGAACAATATATCGTGCAGATGGCCGCCGCGGCTTTGCTGGCATGCACGCGATCTTTTAATGAAATTTTCAATGACCGTTTTGCATGAATGCTGCGGTATTTCATTAATGCAGCGTCCAATTTCCTCTTTTAAGGCTTGAGTCGTCGTCGGCTTATTCGCGTAAACCATCGACTTCAAAAAACCCCAAAGAAAAAAATCTAATGGTGTTAAATCGCACGATCTAGGCGGCCAATTCTGATCTCCAAAACGCGAAATAACACGACCGGGAAATGACTGATGCAGCTATTGAATTGTTTCTCTGGCTGTATGACATGTTGCGCCGTCTTGTTGGAACCGCATGCCCTCCACATTCATTTCTTCAATTCTAGGCAAGAAAAAACTGGTTATCATTTTACGATACCGAACACCATTGACTGTTTGCGCTTGACCTGCCTCATTTTCATAAAAAAAAGGTCCAATGATTCCTCCAGCCCAAAAACCACACCACACAGTGACACGTTGAGGATGCATTTGCTTCTCGTGAATCACTCGAGGATTTTCCTCACCCCAAATGCGACAATTCTGCCTATTGACGAAGCCATCAAGATGAAAATGGGCCTCGTCACTGAAGATGATTTTATCGGCAAAATCAGCATTTTCATGTCGTCTTTCCAATACCCAATTAACGAACTCCCTTCGCTGTCCATGGTCAGCTGGCTTCAGTTCCTGAGTCAATTGAACTTTGTATGCATGAAGATGCAAATCTTTCGTCAAAATTCGCTGCAAAGTGGATTTGGAGACACCAATTTGCTGAGCTCGGTGTCGAATTGAGGTGGATGGAGTTTGAGCGACATCATCACGTACAGCTGCGACATTTTCGGTCGATCGACCTGGTCGATGGCGCGTTGTTATCTTTACATCACTAACAGACCCAGTTTCGGCAAATTTATCCATTAATCTCTTTACAGTTGACTCTTTTGGAGCATTATTGTGAACCCAAATTGATCGCAATTTGTGAACTGTAGCCGCAAAACTTTCACCATTTTGGTAAAACAATTTCACAATGAGAATGCGTTATTCATTCGTGTAGCGCTCCATTTTTACTAACCTTGTACCTTCTACTAGCAAATAATAACAATTGTTCAAATGTCAAACAATGACACTTCGAATGTTGCCAGATTTAAAAATTGCGTTCTTCTTGGGACACCCTTTATATATATATATATATAGTAATTTATTTATTTTTTGTTTGTAATAAAAACAATTAACAAATTACATAAGCTTTTTATTCAAATTAAAAAAAAAAACGAAAAAACCGGTTGACCGGTTTTTTCCTGCAAAAACCGAAACCGGTTTTTTTTTAAATTGGATTTTTCGAAGAAAACCGAAACCGGTTTTTTCAAAAGGCCGGTTTTTTGATTACTCTAGTACCACAGAATCACTCTTGAACTAGTTTCGCAAATGTCTGATTAATGCCAGTTTGGATTGGATACATGTTTTTCTTCCAAAGGCAATAACTTTGAACCAGTTGCGTTATATGGATAGAGTGTTTTAAAATATTCCATTTAAATACGAATTTTGAAATTCTGATTTTGTTTACATTTCTTTTTAATAATATAGTCTAAAAAGCTAACTATATTATATTTTAAGCAAATGTGCGAATACATGTAATCAAATATGTATGACTATATTGTACTTAACAAACTTTACGTTAAATTTCGTCAAGTGTCACTTGCTTAAGCAAACAGCTAAACTGACCGCACTTTACTTAAGGAATCCTATGTTTTTAGAAAAACAAATTGCAATGTACGCGGAAAATATTTTTATAGAAAATTTAATTGAAAATGTTAAAAAACAAACGTGCATGTATAACAAAAGGGGTGGGTTTTGTATTTGTTTTTCGATTGAGATGCAAGCACTGTTGCATATTTTAGTACTTTTTTATTTATGTTTATATAGATTTACTTGTTAATTGTAAAATATTTATAAATTGAACACATTAAATAATATTTTTCGAAAATATACATATATTTTAGAAATATAAGAAGAAAACAGTTTTTGCAAAAGTACAAATATTTGCAACTAAGTGTAGTAAGTATTTAAGTTTAAAAAGTACATTGTAGCTACCCAAAAGTCTTCAATAAGTTGATTAAGCATTTGACAGACTTTTCGTTAATTTTTGACAGTAGCTTAAGTTAGCAAAAGTATAATATAGTAAGTCCTTAAGTTTGCAAAAAACCACTAAAATTTTTTATTGTGATTAGAATTTTTATTAAAAAACAAATATTAGAAATGTTTTAAACGTTATTAAAAATAATGTGGTCATGATGGGAATCGCACCTGGGAACTCTGGTTGCCAGTCAAGAAATCTACCCACTTTTGATTGCTTTAAACATAAATTGTAATTTTCAAACTAGTTCTACAACTAGTTTAAAGTGTGAGTTTGGCGACAATTGCCCCAATCCATATGCCATCCCCATGTTAAATTCTACAGTTGTTTGTATAGAGGCGTTACAACTCGTACTAGTTGCTTGGTTCAAATAAACTAGAACATAACTAGTTTTGTATAGTACTTTTTGCTACTGGGTCGATACTACTCAATACTTTTCAAGTGTTGACTCGATACTACTCAATATTTTTCAAGTATTGACAAGATACTTCTCAATGCTTTTTACCATCGGCTAAAAAGTCCGTGGGATAACCAATAAACAACAATTTTTGTTGGCAAAATTAGACTTTATTCATCAACACTTTAACACCTTTCTAACATTTCGATATATTTTTATAGAATGATTTATCTTTTGGCGATTCCAGCAAAGATTTTTTTGAGGTCTGAAAACAGGTAAAAATCGCTGGGAGCCAAATCTGACGAATACGATGGGTGCGGAAGCAATTGAAGGAGTAATTCGTGCAATTTGGCCATAATTTGGAATTATTCATACGTTGTTGTTTTTGGCGCACTGTAAGCAAACGCTGCACCATTTCTCATAGACAAATGTTCATGCAAAATAAAGCCGATACTCCTGTAACTTCACTTTACGGTCTGCCAAAACGATTTTGTGAACTTTATTGATGTTTTCCAGTATCACCTCCTCTTTTGGGCGACCAGAGCGTTTGGTGTCATGTTTAAAGTCAGCAAACCACTTTTTTACCATTTGTCTCGATGGAGCAGAGTTGTATGGAGTTTTGGGATTAAAAACTGTAAAAATTGTAGTAGTTTATTTTATATTTGGCTAGTGGAACGAGTTTTTATAGAGGATTTTAAGGAAACAGTGATTTGAAAAGTCGGTAGTGAAAGTGTTAAACTGCTTATAGAGAAGTCTTTTTTATTTAATAAAATTGTTAATAGGAGAAATTTAATAATGTTAAAAATCAATTAAAAATTGTCAGTGGTACAAAAATCAATTAACATTTGGCACCCATGGAATTAAAAATTAATTACTGGCAGAATACTTATTTCGGACGGCATTTGCAAAATACCTTTTACCAGTTTTTTTTTAACAAAAATTTCAGTGGTAGTGTTTCTCCAGTACTAGTAGTATTTTTATTAGTATTTTCAATACTTTTAAAATTCTCATATTATTTACATGAAATTTTTACAATATTTCTTGTTTTTGCTCTATATAATTACATTAATTTTACAAAATTGTTACATGCTTTTCTAAATAAATGATAATTTATCTCATTCCTTTTGTTATTTTATAGTGTGTTTTATAATTTAAGTCCTTTGTAAAAAAAGATAATTCCATTGCTCTTGTGGTAGCTCTTTGCAGTCTAAAACATTGCGAGTTTCTCAGTCTATACGGTTGTACGTCAGCGACATATTAAATTTGCTAGCAAAGATACTTAGGCGCATTTCTTTGTTTGATTTTTTTTTTATAAAAATTTGTGTATCTAGTTTAAAACGTTGCTGCTCAATTAAAAGTTACCATCGATACAATAACACGGTAACACAGGACTAAATTTTTTTAACTTTTACCAATCCCATGTGAAAATATCCAAAATATTTAAAATTTTATTTTCTTTTATTTTTTAATTTTTTCAACTTTGGCGTCTTTATTTTCTCATACTTTATTTTAATTCGAAAGTACGTTTATCAGTGACTAAAAGAAGTCCTTTGTTAGAATCGGTTGAAAATTGTTAAAGCTATAATTTTTTAATGAAAATTTAACAAGCTTTCGGTCATATTAGCGCAAACATCGATTAGCCAGCAATTATCATTCGTTTAGAACTTGGCAACGGGTTTGAATCCCAGCATGATCAAAAAAATTCCAAATGGTTTTTTCTTTAAATTTTTGTCTAACGATGTTATCATTTGAGATTGGAAAAGCAATTTTTTCCAACACTTGTACCACCTGTTAAAGTGCCATGTGGACCCTTTACCGTTTGTATTTTTCTGACTGGGAATGGATTTAGTTTTTTAAATTTTGTGTTTCTAACATGCGTGTGTTGTTAAAAAAATTTTGTTCATGATTAGAATTGAGGCAACGAAAAACTCTTCCTTAAGTAAACATCAAATTAAAAAAGCAGTATTTAAGCAAATTGTATTTTAATTTTATTTCTCTTATGATTTATTAAATATTTAACATCTTGTGGTTACTCCTATTACTTTTATTTTACGTAATACGAACAAGCGGTGCTTGTTGACCCATTGGACCATTTTACTTTCAACATTTTTTGTAATAGCAAAAGTTTGTGTAAACTAACAATTTTTTCTTCACATGCGGATATGATGAAGACATCTCTTTATCTGTCTGTCTACATTTATCGTTAGATAAGTTGCTGGTTTTTGCTTTGCCAGTTGAATGGTTGACTGGCTGGTTTGGTTTGTTGCATGATTGTTGCTTGGTTGGTTTTTAATAAAATAAAACAAAATAAAAAAATGTGACTTTTATTTAACAAAAGGTCAGCAAAAAAATATTAACTCAAAACCAAGGTTGGCAAACGATACCTTTATCCGTTTCAATACACTTTTAAATGATAATTGAAAAACCTTTTTCTTTAATACGTGTACTAAATTGTTTTCTAAAAAGCACTTTTTTAATATAAAATATCCAAAAAATATTGTTTTTCAAGAGAAGTAACACTCAGGACAATTTTTCTATTAATTATTGTGTTGCTTTCTTGTATAAGTGAATAGAGGAGAGATGAAAGATGGTGAAAGATGAAAAGCTGCACAACACTGTAATTGCGGAAGATGTTTAGTCTGAGAACAGTTGTTGCGTGCCATCTAATGTAGAGTTGGTTCTTCGATGGGGTGAATAGAGGGGTAAAAAACTCATACTAAGTATTTTTCAAAATTTACATCATAATTGTTTACATCATAATTGTAAATTCATTTAACTTTTGTTGGTATAATTTATCAATCAGTTTTGATAAAATTTTCATTTGCTTTTCCAATCTTGTGTTAATTTAAATACCAGTTGCGATAAACCGAAAAAATCGATACCAATACCGTTATTCCTTTCAGTTGCAAAATTGCTAAAAACGAAGTGAATAACGTTATTGTTATAGATTTTTTGTTTGTTTCGGTTTTGGCATCTGTGACGCTATTTCATTCATATCAGTATAATCTTTACCGGAACGTCAATACCGGTATTATTTGTCGTGTTTCTAATACAATATGTTTACCTGCAAATATTATATGTTTGTAAATATAAACATGTTTGTATCAGATGAAATGCATCCACCGGCAATTAAAATATATGTATGTTATATGTTTATCAATATTTTGTTTTTTTAAATACATATATTTCTGTTTAAATAGGGAAATACAATAGATATAAACATACATATCTATAATAACTGTAAAAATAAAATAATTCGTAGCATACGAGTTTTTCATATATATGGTAGTTTCTAAACCAGTGGTCTAACAAGATTTTTGTAAAACTTACCTTAAACCTCCATTTCTATTAATTTCAACTTTTTGCTTCTTTGGTTCGAAGTCAATAAAAAAAAAATACCAATCAGATGATTTTCAAATCATTTTCTCTATTTTTTTTTATTTTCGGAAATAAATGTCAATAACAAGTGCAGAAAGAAGCTCTTACAATATATAAATAATTTTAAATTAAAATCCCATTTGTATTTAAAAATAACAAAATATTTTCCTAGGAATAGCAAGTTCTTAAACTAAAAGCTTTGACATGTTAATTATCTTTGCTGTTTAGAATTTCCCTACTAGATGACAGTAAGAGATTAACGCATTCCCAAATCAAACCGTAGTCTTATTATGAAACTTAACATTTTTAATAACTATATTACGTAGTTTAAAAACTTTTCACGTCGCAAAGTCCCTTGTATATTATGATTTTTTTAAATCGTTTTTTGGGGGGGGGGGGGGGGGGAGGGATGCACGCCTGTTCTAAACAAATATATTGTTACGATTTTACCCTTTATAACATCGTTGATTTATTTACCTTTTAAATAAATCGAGTTCTTTCTCTATTGCAAATAATAAACACTGTTTGAAATTATTTATACACTTATAAATACACTTTAATAGCACACTTTATTTACACGATTTAGATGGACTAAACGTTAGCCACACTTTAGTTCTTCACACTCTGCGTTTTACTTATAAACTGAACTACTGCGTCACCGAGTACCAGAATTTATATGAGTAGTCAGGTATTCTAGTTATTTCCAGTTTATTACGACACTAGATTTTTCCAGCTGTTAAAATTTGTGTTAAGAAATTTCTAGGTGTAGAAATTTCGTGTAACACTGCCGCCCACTTAGAAGTGTTCGTCCCGAACAGACATAGCTATTCCTTTTGCATAGTTGGCTAGTCGTTCCAGATGAACAACCTTCATTTATGACCTTGGGCTCTGATCCTTCTGTATTCTGTATACCACATCATTCAACCTTTTAATTACTCTATAGGGTCCGTCCCAATGCGTTTGTAGTTTGGGAGATAATCCTTTCTTTCGTTGCGGGTTAAATAGCAGAACCAACTCGCCCTCATTAAATCCTTCAGAATTCGCTGCTCGATCGTTTTTACTGTCTGTTGCGGCGGGCTTAACACCAAGTTCCAAATCGCCAGTCAATTTGAGTTCCGTTCCAAAGATTGTTCTTACTGGTCCTTTGGCTGCGATGCATTGCGCGCAATTTGCTACCCAATCGCCTACAGCTTGTTGACAGCACACCCAGTAAAACCGTTGTTTTAACTTATCTATAGTTTTTGTGATACCAAGATGACCACCACTGGGACCTTCATGGAACTCCCTCAATACCTCGTTTATTCTAGATGCCGGCACCACAATTAAATTCGCCACATTTTTGCCGTCTGCACTTTCCCATGTACGGTATAAGCAACCATTTAACACTTGCAGGCTATTCCACTGGGACCAATATGCCTTCATCAGCGGACTTTCAGC
Source organism: Eustalomyia histrio (assembly GCA_949748255.1). Classification (NCBI taxonomy): domain Eukaryota; kingdom Metazoa; phylum Arthropoda; class Insecta; order Diptera; family Anthomyiidae; genus Eustalomyia; species Eustalomyia histrio. The sequence goes on along the minus strand of OX456525.1, from coordinate 121,715,743 downwards.
TGATATCTGCTCGCGGGTAGGCCTCCTGTTTTCTTCTTTGGCTGATATAATCTTCGCTAACATGGGGTCGCTCCGTTGCGCCGCTGACCGGGCTTCACTCGACTCGATATGCGTTTGTCGGGTGTACACAATACTGAACTGTGCTTGCCATGTTTCCTACCCTTGCTGTGCTCAATGGTAACCGGTTTTCTTACTTGAGCCTTGTGCTCATATCGAACATCAAGCGGTATTTCAACATTCCGCCAAATCATAACTTTTTGCCCCATATGCAGATTAATGCCGTGACTAATCATAAAATCTGCACCAATGATTATTTCGTCCACAATATCGGCAACAGTAAATACATGATTGACGCTTACGTTGGAAATCGTTAGTTTTACATGCACTTTGCCATAGACAGTACCAGTCTCACCAGTAGCTGTGCGCAGTCTCACCCCATATAATGGTTCAATTGCCCCCTTAACTAAATCGGGTCTGATGACAGACTGTGATGCTCCTGTGTCTATAGTACAAATGTGCTTTCTGCCGTTGATATATCCACAAGCAGTAAGACTGCTTTTTCCCTGCTGTATTCCAGATATGGAGATTGTGGGGCCCTCGCATGTATGAGCTGGATCGTGTTCCGCAGTGCTAGCTGTTTTTGGTTTTAACGGTGACTCCAGTGCTAATTGATTAACTGATCTGAAGCTTTTTCTTGGTGCTCGGCAGTTCCGCTGAAAGTGTCCCACTCTTCCGCAGTTATAGCAATGGGCCTTAACTTGCTTTCTGCCTAATGCCAGCATAACTGCCTCTTTAACTGCTTCTATAAACTTGGCGCTTATATCTTCCTCTTTTTCAGCAGTTACTTCAAGATTTCATACATCAAATATTTGTTGCTTAGAAATTATCTTTGCAGTTTCTTGCGCCAGCGCGCATAAGACAGTTTCTGCAAAAGACGATTTTCGTGTTGCACACACCGCGTACCTTACATCGGGATCATGAATTCCCCTCACAAATGCTTCAATTTTGAGTTCATCTAATAATGGATGATTTTCGCCCGGATACGTTAGCTGCACCAACCGCTCAATTTCTGTTGCGAAATCCTGCAACGACTCATTTGCTTTCTGCGGTCTACCTCTTAGTTCCATTCGGTATATTTGTTTTTTGTGTTGGCCACCATACTTTCGCTGCAGTGCCACCATTATGTCGTCATAATTATTTCTGCAGGTGATTGGCACACTTTCTAGAATTTCTGCAGCGTTTCCTTTTAAGGCCAGAATCAACTCTATAGCTTTTTCTGGCGGCAACTGTTTCGAACAGGAACTTAAAAACATTAAACGGTATGCTGCCATCAAAAGTAGGGGCCTTTGCTCTACCAGAACTTTCCTGAATAATTCGTACTGGACCCTCTTGACATTGGAGATTATTTACTTTATTTTCTAGATCTTCCAGTTTTTTTCTCAACGTCATGTTCTAAGTCAGAAACTCGTTTTTCAACCTCGGAAATCTCTCTAGAAGTTTCTTGAAACTTTTCTTTCATCTTCATTAGCAATTTCTCGTTCGTCTCCATCTTGGTTAAAAGTTTCTCGTTGTCTGCTCTAGAAGTTTCTTGAAGTTTCATTTCCATCTTAGTAAACATTTTCTCGCTGTCTGCTCGAGAAGTTTCTATTTTTTCCATCATAGCAGCAAACATTGCGCTTAGCTCCATATTACCTTCTGCTTTACGGGTACTCCATTGCTTCTTTTTCATCAAATTCGTAAATTGCAATGTCAATGTTACGCCGCTCGAATTCCTCTATCAGCCGTTTTTGCAATTCCGTCTTATTACCTGCTGTCGGTAGCTCCAACTTGCTCAATTCCTTCTTGAGCTGTTCCACCTTAAGCTCCAATTTCATGACTGCTTATTATTTTGCAATCTCACTTCTGACACCAATTGTTACGATTTTACCCTTTATAAAATCGTTGATTTATTTACCTTTTAAATAAATCGAGTTCTTTTATATATTGCAAATAATAAACACTGTTTGAAATTATTTATACACTTATAAATACACTTTAATAGCACACTTTATTTACACGATTTAGATAGACTAAACGTTAGCCACACTTTAGTTCTTCACACTCTGCGTTTTACTTATAAACTGAACTACTGCGTCACCGAGTACCAGTATTTATATGAGTAGTCAGGTATTCTAGTTATTTCCAGTTTATTACGACACTAGATTTTTCCAGCTGTTAAAATTTGTGTGAAGAAATTTCTAGGTGTAGAAATTTCGTGTAACAACATAATTGCCTGTAAACATATTCAAAAATGTCTTTTCTGCGTGTATGTCAAGTTAACAATACAAGTTTTTCTTAACAAAAATCGATAAAGTTAAATTAATTTATAATTTTGAATATTTTTTTAAAAAAATTTATATTTTTTTACCAAAAACTAAAAAACACGATTTTGTTTAAACCCGGTATTAAGGGAAACGATAATGTCATTCATGTGTTGGTAGCGATTATTAATTTGAAAGGTTTTAAAACTGATAACGGTATTAAAAAGGTTTCGGTTTCCAACGTTGCCAAAAACATAAAATTTATGCCCACTTATTTATGTAGCCTTTTTTATTTATTAATTTTGCATTAATTTTTATTAATTTACTTTGTTAATTTTATGTTTATATTTGGCCTTTTTATTATCTGGACATTATTGGAACATATGCCTTCATATACTAAGGGTAGCTGCGTTATATCGAATGGGTTCAAATAGGATTATCGGCAGTTTGATGATATTTATTGAAAGTTTTATAATAAATAATACTATGAAAAGACCTGCCCCGCTGAACACATATCTGGTAAACATTTTAAAATCACATGACTAGTTTTTGAGATATTCGAATTTCAGATTTTCATTGAACATCCTGCGGCAGTTTATTACAAAATATATTTATATATCCATATTAATGTTAGTCTCTATTAAATAATCAAAATCAAATAGATTGCAACTAATTACTATTTTTTTAAAATAAGTTTTGAAGAAGACTTATCTTTGGGCTTCTAAAAATTTTATTTTGTAACCCCATACTGCATCCAAACTCGAGATTTTATAAAAGATATTTTAGCTGCATTTTCGCCTTTTCCTATCAACATTAATTATTTCAAGCAAATTAAGAACATGCAAGTAAAAATGCTTGGAATGTTACGTGGAAAAGTTACGTTAGAGATAAAAGTCTATCCACGTTAAGTTTTCAATGTTGATAATTAAGTTTTCTAAGTTGAAAAAATAAATTATGTAGTTAAATGAAATATAGTCACATTTTCTAAGAAAAATATTACCACATTTTCTAAAATAATATTTCCAGGTCTCGAAATTCATGGAAACATATGTTTGTTATCGTTTAGCCTATATGATGCTAGATTGTAGTTTTTTTGGGCCATCAATGCAAATCATATAAAGGACACCGCCTTACCGACTTTAATTTGACAGATTGCTATTTTTTCTTTATGATTGAACTCTTCATACTCATTATTTTTCACATAAGTTGTTTTGACCTCTCTTCTAATTAGGATTATTAATACTGAAACTAGCAAGTGCCATATAGGTTTTGCTGGAGAGCATCGTTAACCGAAATGGCTGCGGTTTGTTAATTCATATTTTGCATATTTAGCTATAAACGCATAAAATGCTTACTTAATGAGAATTGCAAACTACACTGTTTTGCAACCGAAGATTTCTAAAAAATTTGTTATAAACTTGTAAAAATACTTTATCATATTAATGAAAACAAATGATGAGTTTTCAAGTTCCTGTTAAAAAGTAATCCTCAGAAAAAATGGCTGATATCAGCAGAATCTGTTAAACATAAGATAAAGATAATTTTCGTTAAATCCGCTATATTCAACAAAATATTTTGCTGATTTAGCAGGATAAACTGTCATTTTCAATTAACTAAAATGTAGCTCAAATTTTGTAAATTCAACAGATTTTTTCTTGCGGGTTTTTTTACTAATGTTTAGCAAACAGATCTTGCTGATTTTAGCAGTTTTTCCTGTAGGGCCCAGAATTTTTTCTCTTAGTGTATGTTGAATTTACGTTTTTAAATTTACTTGGCTTGTGTTTAAATGTTTGTATAGCATTTGATGTTGCCATTTGTTGCTATTTTTTTTTGTCGTTATTGCAATTTCATCACACCTAATTTTTTTTTGTTTAAATTTTAAAGAAATACATACATATGTATATAAATTCCATTTCCTGCCAATGCGATAACAGAAAACTTAAAGTATAGTGTGCCTTCTTGTTGCTGCTGCAAGTAACATTTATTTACTCCCCAAAACCCAAACCATTTTATTTTGTTATAAGCACAAGTCAATAACAAACACCGTCTCAGACTTCTCTCGCTCTCCATTGTCAACCATAACGTGAATGTAAGAAATAAAAAAAATAAAAAACAACTGAAAAAGTCAGGGAATGATTAGCTACAAACTACTTTGCTGACTGCGTTGTTTTCCTACGAAAAAAAAATATTAATATATATACTACAACGACTACTCCGACAAGCAACTAGAATTGTTATTATCATTGTTTTTTTTGTATTGTATTTTAAGTCGTTCGATCACTTGTTCGACCACTTTGGGGTTTTTTCCCAAACATTAATATGTTCTTGATGTCTAAATAATGTTACCAGATTATTGGATTTTTTTAGACCTTGTAAAGAATACAATTTCAGAATTTCCACTAAAAAATCAATGTGTCAAGGAAGACAAACAAAACAAATATCGGTTACCTTTATCGTGACTGTATATTTTAAATCTTTATTTCTTTTTTTTTTTTTGAAAAATAACGGCAACAGTATTTCAATCGGTTACGGCATTTTGGCGATTACTGGTGTTTAGTGAGTTCAGATATCCATCCTTGATATTTAACAAACATTAATTGAATTTCAATTGGTATTTTATGAATTTCAAATGAAAAACCTAAATTTCGATTAATGTTGTCTGTGCTTCAGTGTTTCAAATAATATACGATGGTCATAAGTTGAGAACTCTTCACTGACAGCTTGAGTTAAGAATTTTCTGTGTCGCTTCTGTTTATAAAAAAATTAAGAAATGTTTACAGTTTGTAGATGAAATGTTGTGTAATCTGCTAAAACATTTTAATGAAAATTAAAGATGGGGTCGAATTTTGAAAACAAGTTTTTAGTAATGTCAATCAGTAGATTGAAATGCCATGTCTAAAAGCTATTTTTATACATTTAGTATGAAATGATACAAAAATGTAAATTTGAAAAGTTCTATTACTAACTGGTTTATATTATAAATATTTTTTCTATAAAGGACGTTAATACTTAAAATGAGCAAATTCCTTTTTTTTGGTCGATCTTGTTTATTTTTTAGCCAGATTTATAAAATAATATTTTTTTTATCTATGTTAATTTTCGCATAAGGATGACATTGCTACAAAGATACATCATAATTGAAATAAGTATATATAGATGATTTTTTCTCAATTGACATTACATACAGAAATATTGAGCCGCCATAAAATCTGTTTAGACATAATAAACTAGAGTTAAATATGCTGGAAATATTCTTTTAAATTTTGCAATGTGGCATCACATTTTTGTTATTGTTAGTTCTCTTTTAAGAGTTACACAATCATTACTTCTTGCTCTTCTAGTATATTTTCGTGATGGAATTGTAGTCGCTGTTGTTTTGTTTGTGTTGTAATCAGAATTTTATTCTTGTTATTAAATTGGCTTGCTCTTCGTTGTTGTTGTTATTTGTTGGGAATAAAGCAGCATAAAACACATGTGCGGCACTGCGGGTCTTGTAGTGTTGGTACTCCTTTCCTATACATATGCATTTGTATAATGTATAAATTAAGGTGTCCCTAAAATTCTGAATTGTCGATTTTAAATGCTAACACCACTCAGTTTTGTTCCATTCGATAACAAAAATACAAATTAATTCCAAAAATTGATCCCCAAAATGTGTAATTATTTTTATACCCTTCACCACAGGTGGAAGGGTATATATAAGTTCGTCATTCCGTTTGTAGTTTCTACAATATTGATCTTAGACCCTATAAAGTATATATATTCTGGGTCCTTATGAAGAGCGAAGGTGATTTAACGATGTCCGTCTGGGTATTGAAATGGGTTTTCCGCAGAACCCAGACATGATGAGGACTTGATTGTTATTTATTTCTGTTACATGTGATCCATTTCTGTTTGCTATTAAAAATCAGACAGATCGGTTAATAAATGGCTGAGATATTAGCAAAAAACTAGGACTTCCTCTAATTTTTTCCGTACAATCCCTTTGTTTAATATGTATGTAGAATTTTACGCATAACAAACAGATCCATTTGTTGAAATTTTTTTCTTTTATCTCCACCTTTTACACACAAACAACACACATACAAAGATTTGTCATTTAAATAAAAACTAAACAAATCTCTAATGAACGAAGACTTTTATATATGTACCTCTATTGACGATGATTTTGTGTGAGCTTCAATAGCTCAGTTGTCTAGACGGTATGTCACAAATACTTTTTTTCTCTAAGGCTGCGGGTTCGAATCCCGGTCAATTCACTTTTTTTTTTTGTACATTTTTGTTATTTTCTTAAGACGTTTTTTTTTGTTTTTTTTAATAATTAATTTATATAAAATTTGATATTAATAATTAAATAATCCATAAATAGGCTAAAAACATTTTATACAAACGATTTTATTTCTGTTTTTTGCTCCGATTTAAAAGAATTTATAAACAGATTTTGAAACCATTTATTTCTCATATATTAAGAAAATTTTATACATAATTTCCCTTTGAGTGCAACTATTTTAGGTCATAACTTATAATAATTTATAAAAAAAATTTATAAACTATTTTCGTTCAAATTTTTAAAATTAAGCTAAAGAAATTAAAAATATTTTTCAATAAAAAAGCGAAATAAAATCCCAAATGCAAATTTGCCAGCTAAATCAGAAATGTAGAAATAAAACACAAGCAGTTCTAGTGATTTCTTTTAACGATTTGTTGAAATTCTTTTCTTTCACCTCTTCACCTTTTATACACAAACAACAAACACTATTCTAGAGCTGTAATATGACCTATAGATAAGTCTTATATAGCAAAATATCGAAAATCTTTAGTATAACATATTTGCTGAAAAAACTCGGAAATATCGGTTCAGATACATAAAAGTTATGCCCAAAACATAAATTTTTTTTTAAATACCTATTTTCTGGAACAATAAATCTTCCCGAGTCCAAGTTTTATCACCAAACTAAATGGTTAATTCCCTCTTAAAGGCGTCCGTATATAAATCTGTTCATTCTATATATGTCCATATATAAACTTCAGTTTTTTCCCAACCATGGTGAAGGGTATATAAGATTCGGCATAGCCGAATTTAGCCGCTCTTGTTATATATCGTGTGTGTGTTTTATAAATCGATTTTGACCGGTATTAACCAAGTTTTCATCTGGGCATAATTATGCATTTGAATAAAAGTACAATATATTTCCATTATAAACATGGTTGTGTTGTATCGGCCTTGCTGGGATGTATCGGCATTTATTAAAAGATTTTCCAGTTTCGTTCAAAATTGTTCGTCTTAATGTTGTTTGTCTTCGCTCTTTCTTGTATCCTTGAATTCTGTCTGTGTGCTATTCAAATGTTTCATCGCAGATTTTTTTATGAAAATCATGCAACATGCTTGATGGTATATGTCGAAACAACTTTCATGTTTTCCAAGTATGATGAAAAGCATGCTCGATCGTCTATTGGCCGCTTATGAGTTTCTGAAAGTATGACCAAACCAATTATATTTATTGTATTCGAAGAGCATCATATATTATTAAGTAGTAAAAATAATATATTTATCATTGTATGATAATAAAATTACCACTATTTGATATGATATGATAATACACCCTGAAAACAGTATCAGGTGTGGCCACCGAATTTGTTGCCAATCGAATTCTGGCGGTTACGACAAATGTATTCATATAAAATTATATTTTTAGTTGCGAAAGTCAATATTTAGTTGTTCAATTTAATATTTATATATTACACATAAATGTTATTACATTCCACAAAATTTTATTTTTAGATTTTTTCGGGTTTGGAACCGGGGCATTCAGATTCATAGTTCACACTCTTGCTTACTCCATCACAACTAATTTTAATTTTCTTTGACATATTTTCCATTTACACATTCACAAATTTTTTAAATGTTTGCCTTTTCCGAGATTTTAACTCGAAAATTCGGAGTACTAAGCTATCTCTCTACCCTCTACACCACAAACAAATGTAAATTTTGATGGCTAATTTTAAATTTAAGCATTTTGTTAGGAAAACAAATATAGTATACATTTTTTTATCAATACCAATCATTAGTGACGTTTATTATCAATACAAACCGCAATTCCGTTGCTTCTACTAAAACCTTAATTCAATGATATATTTGATCAGAATAACCGTACTTTTTAATAAATTTGATAGATTGTAACAAAATTCTAATATATTAACTAAATAAATGGTTGCTTCCACCGCACACAAATACTAAACTAATTTTATTTTAAAAGTTGATTGGAAATACCAATACTTGAATAATGGATTTTTACAAAAAAAAAAAAACGATTTTCTTTGTTCCATCACTAGCAAACCGACATTGCAGTAAATAAACAAAAACAAATTATTCAACAAAGGAAAATGAGCGGCACATGTAAGAATTTCATTCTTATGTCTACCAAAAATTTTTCTTCATTATCATCTTCTTCCAGAATGACCTTTAATATTTCAATGTTCTGCATTAAAATTCGGGTTTGTTCTTGCAAAGCAACAACTACTCCAACGATTAATGCTTTCTCTAAATCAGTGCTGTTCAAAAATAAAAATGTAGTTGTGTTTGTGAGAAAATGAGAATTGCACTGTAAGAAATGTTCAATGGGTTAATAGCAGTGCTAGTATCTGAATGAATTTATTTTTTATTGAAAATATGAAACTGTTAATGTTTTGTGTAAAACTGTTTTAAAGAAATAAAAATTAAACAAAAATTAAATTTTTGAAAGGAAAAAAAGAAAAACATATACATTAGGGTGTCTTTTTTTATTGTATAAAAACAAAAAGTTGAAGATTTTTTTAATCAATATAAAAGATTTCAGTATATTTACATATTAATAAAATATCTTTAATATGTTGGATTTCTGTTAAAAAAGTGCAATTTTCGGAAGGAAAAACAAATACATTTGATCGGAATAAATGAATGAACGATCGGACTCGAATTTTTCAAAACATTTCAACTTTTATTTTAAAAAAATGTTTTTTTTTATTAAGTCTATTAAAGATTTTTATAGATCTTGTAGTATCACAAAATATTTTTCGTACATTGCTATTAATTTTTTTCAGTGCATTGAAAAAAAATCAGCATACATCCGCTACACGTGTACACTCGTCGCTGTTTCAGTGACGACTAAAAGCAAGAGCGTAAGAATACATGTGAGTTGAGTGTCCCCTGCTGAATTGTCCCATCAAATGAACAGCACTGCTCTAAATCCATGTTTTATTTCTAACAAAAAATATGCGTCGTTTTCTTTTATTTTATTGACAGCTGAATAAATGGCAGATGAAAGATGTTGTAAACACTTGTTTCATATTTTCATCATCTTCCACGCGTTTCACAAAGATGTTGTTTAGTGTAAAAAGCCTATTAAGGTATCAGCTATATGACAAAACGATTTTGTGAACTTTATTGATGTTTTCTAGTATTACCACCTCTTTTGGGCGACCAGAGCGTTCTGCGTCATTGGTATTTGTACTACCACGTTAAGTCAGCAAACCACTTTTCTACCATTTGTCTTGATGGAGGAGAGTCCGAATAACACTTATCAAGCCAAGCTTTAGCTTGAACATTGGTTTTTCCCATTAAAAAGGCAATGATAAATCAACAAACGAAATTGCTTTAAATCCATTGTTTTCAAAATAGCAAAAGTACCGTCACTAAAACAACTGTAACTTGTTCACCTATGAAGGAATTCTCATTAAATTCCGACAGGTATCATCTGAAGGTTGGTAGTTCTAAAAAATCATATGGATTTTGCATTAGTGACGCCACCTATGTGTCATCCAACCCACCGCTAAAGCTAGGAAGTTCAAATTTGGGTTGGAGGTTATTTCTTCACTATAGGTATTAGCTGAAACGGAATTTTATAAAAATTCTATGGGGAGGGGCAATAAGAGGGAAAATTCTCTTCCTGAAAAACTCGAAATTTGAAATACATATTCGCTAGAGTTAGCTTATACTCAAACTGGAAAGACGGAAAAATATAGTTGGAACACGATTCCGGATCTGAAATGATTATAGTATGTGGCTAATGTTCATAAATATGAGTCCTACTGATTATGTTATAATCACTGTGTACGGCCTCATAATCATTTAGGATCATATTATGATCACAATTTCGAATAGTGTTTTTAATGTTACAGCATTGGTTGAAGAAAATATTTAAAATATAGGAAAAAATATTAATATTTTCGTGATAATATATTAATATTTTCGTGATCAGCATACCAATATTATATCTAAAATGTTGTGTATTTTAAAACGATCTGGATTTTGTTCATATTTATAAAAGTTAAACTAATTGGATGAATATCGAGGTTGTTAACATTGAAATTTGACAATTTTGAATTTAAGGGACAGCTTAATATACATAATTCATGTGTTAAAGTAATAGTACAGCTGGGTTGTTTCAAAATGCGCTTGCCTGCAAGTTTGAAAAAATAAACTATCAAATGACTGACTGCCTGCCTGCCTGGTACCATATTTTTGTTTTACAGTGTGTTTCGCAAAAAAGTGTTGAAAAAAAACAATATAATATTTGACACTTTTTTATTAAAATTATTAGAGTTTGGGTTGTTATGAAAACTATTCGCCTTAAAATAACCTATTCGCCTTGAAATTACCTAAAAAACATTTTGATATGTAAATAATAATTTATAATTGACAAAAATGTTTAGTCAAATTTTCATCAAGGCTTTGAATTAGCCAGTCTAATGTTGAATAACTTCTTTAAAAAAACAGTATTATCATTCTGAAAATCATAATTTGAGCAATGCACTATAATCTCGCTTATCACCTTTTCTTGGCCAAAATTTAATTTCAGTTAGATGCTTATTCCATTTTTTGTCGTTGTTGCATTCTATAGGTAATGGTGAACACTTCAAATAAAAAGAAAATGCATTTTATTTTTCTAAATAAATGAAAGTTGATATTTTTAAGTAAATTTTAAAACGGAATTAAAAACGCTTTTTAACACATTTTTCTTTTATTTTTCGTGATTAAGTAAAAATAGTTTTTACATTTTCCCCTATTCCCGACTACTATCTACAACTTTTAATATAATAAAAAAAGTATTATGTTGCTTAGACCTTTTGGAGAATAAATACTTCATTGTGAAACTCACTGTATGATACATATTAATTTTCTTCTATAAACCTTGTATATTTAGTAGTTGTTTAGTTTACTGAATCTTTCTTTTTCTTTTTTAAATTTGAGACAACAGCGGTAATGCCTATAGTTTTGCGAACTAAGTAACTAACTGACTGACGGACTAAATGACTGAACGTACGCAGTTCCAATTTGCTATACATTCCACATGCATGCATACTCGTGCATACATACATATGTATATGCGGGCAATTAAGTATTAATTTAAAAGACTTGAGCTCTCTAAATATTTATGAATTGATCTGATCTACAAAAGAAATATACACGCATATACATGTATGTACATTTTCCTTACACTTTGTTTTGAATTACATTATAGAAGGGTTTACATCAGATTTACATCCATCCATTGTAACAATGAAATTCACCATAACGTACATGTATGACGGTAATACGCATACAATTTGGTGTTAGATAATGACCAGGGCAGCGACTTTCATTCAAATGCATGTTTGTAGTCCATAACCCAAAAACGTGTCTGACCAAATACTTTTCCGAATCAAAGAGTTTGCAGCAAAACACTCTCGAGTAATAAATAAGATTTATAAATACCGGCAAGTTTTAAATACATTTTTTTTTATTTCTAGCGCATATTTTTGGATTTATAGTGCATATTATTTTTAAATTGTATATTTTACAGCATATTTTTAATTTTTTAGTTCATATTTTAAGCTTATATTTTCGATTTTTAAGTGCATGAAAGTCGCTGCCTTGAAAATAAACTTTAGATTTTCGTAAAATAAAACGCGGAATATAATTACACATGGCCGAGAACTAATATCGTGAAAGTTTGAGCGCAATCGGGACACTCTAGGCCACGCACATTGATGTCAAAGTTCCAAAATTTTGGAACAAATAAAAAAATATTTTCGGTCACGCGTGATTCACGTAAATTACGAAATTTCGTGTCACGTGCCCACCTATAATACTGGGACTTAGTAATTAAGTATAGTAAATTGGTCTTATTATGATACAATTTCACCAGTATTTTAATGACCTCAAATCGTAATTTTAACTGTGAAAATGATTTTTTTTATTTATTACGAAACACACTTCAAAATAAAAATAATAGTGTTGTATATTAATTTTGCGTGAAAACAAATTGTTATAAATTTTCACTAAACTGCATTATCGTGAAACATCCTTTTTATATGGAGTATAACGGGTTTTTTCACTTACAATCCGAACTACTTACTTTGATTAAGCATGCAAAAAAATAAAAATTAAATCCATTTATTTTACGTCATGAGAAGGTTTTTGTTTCTTAAATTTTTGATTTATAAAATAATTATCAATGCAAACCGAGCAAAACCATGGTATCAACAACTTACCAGCATATTAACTCGCTTAATTACTTTTGTTTGCGATGAGACCAAAAGTAATGAGTGGTCATTACCTTCTCACTTACAAAAAACACAAAGTAATGGGTGGTCGTTACCCTCTCACTTACGAACAGCCAACAAATAATGAGAACCCATTACTTTTTGGGCATCGCGAACAAAAGTAATTAAGCGCGTAAATAAGCTGGTAAGAAGTTGATACCATGGTTTTGCTGAGAACTTTAAGATTTTGACAGTATTTAAGTGCTGTTTGATTAATTAAATGTATACTTTTTTTTAGATAATTCTAAATTTAAAAAAATAAAACCTAAGTGATATTGTGACATTCAGTTGATCTGGCGGGTCTGTTTGTTTACATTTAAGTGTATCTAGTTATTCGGATTTCACATGAAAAAACTGTTATACTCCATATAAAAAAATGATTTTTCAAGATTACGTCAAAATTTCAAGCAAATTTAATATACAATACTATTTTTTTATTGGTGAAATAGATACATTTTGGGTTTATTGTTATTGTGTCTTTTCAAAAATACAAAAATTTATTAATTATCATTAAAATTCGAGAAAAAATTTTTCACGGAAAACACAAGTAAACATAGAAAGAACAAAAGAATTGCGCCAAAATTTAAAAACAACGAATTTAAGAGAATAAAACTTGTAAAAATATTAATAACTAGCATGTTAACAACCAGGCATAATATTGTTAAGAATAAAAAAAAATATTTTTAAAAATTTTACGAAAACAAATTGTGAAAAAATCTTAAGAAAAGACGAAATGCAAATTTCTGCAGGTACCGCACTTGCTCACCGTTGTTATATATCCTATAAGACCCTGTTCACATTAAGCAATTCTAAGTTTATAGGAGAAGGAGGAAAGAAGAACGGAAAGGGATAAAGACTTCCTTGTACTTGCAATTCTCTTGTGTTTTCTAATTCGTACTTATACGATATGTAAAATAAACTCAAATTGCAAAAAGAGACTTTAGCTGGGTGAACACGAATGCAAATTCAAATAAGAATTTAAGAAAATTTCTGCAAGAAGAATTGCTTTGTGTAAACCGAGACTTAATTGCAATAGATTTGTTAACAGAGTTGTATTTATTTTCAAAATAAAAAATATCGTTTTATATGCCGACGTATTTTTCTACATCGACAACGCTCAACACAACCAGGCTAAATAACATACATACTGTTGAATGGTTGTAATATTGGTGAAAACATTACTATCAAAGAAGTTTCAGGATGCTACCCACAAAAAACGGGTTTCAAATAATTAGGAGCATTTCAACAATTAATGTTTTTTTTCGTGTTTTCGTGTATGTTTTAATATGATATGATGGTGATGATTTCAGTGTATTCATATGACTGGCAATATTTTTGACTTTCGATTTTTATGAAATATTAAATTATTGTAGCATGAAAAACATTTTAACCTTTTAAGAAAACTTTAAAACTAGAACAACAATGAACAAAGTTCAAATATTGATTGCATTTTTCGGAAAACTGTATAAAAATTTTACAATTTTTATTATAATTGAGTGTCTTGAGATTACCCTGCAAGCATTACAATACGAAAATGTTGCGAAATGGTATCACCTGGAGGAATAATTTTATTGCAGCAATAATTATATGCCTATTGCGGAAGTTTCCACCTTCGGTAGTAAATGTCTGCTCTAAAGCTATACGAAAACAATACTTTTGGAATACAAATCCGCAAAATATAAAAATAATAATTTTAGAAACATGTTTTATCGCCAAGTTATCGTCTGAAAAAAGATACTGATAAAGATTCTGGGTAATTAATTTAATTTACTCTTTATTTGGATTGCGATTTACAAATTTTAAGAGCGGTATTGATTCGTTGGCTCAAAAATGACAGAATATTTCATACAAATTCTGCCATATCATACAAAGGTGATATTTCCACAATAATTCCATAAAGAATTATGATATTAAAAAGGAATTTGATTTTTTAATATTTTTTCCAAGTATCGGCGAAATGTCTTTCAAATTAATGTAAATTTTATGCATGTTTTTTTCACGATTTCGTTAATTAATAATCTACTACGAAGAAATATTAATTTGTAATTTAAAGATCACAACAAAAATGCTTACTAAATCTGAAAATAATTGATTTTTTAAACCTAAAAAATAACGAGTCTGTGAAAAAAATGTATTAATAATAATAACATTTAGACAAAAACATTAAAATATAAAAAACATATGTTTTCTAATCAAAAACAAAGTTTTTGTTGATCCTAAAAAGTAATGATTTTAAATTTATAATTGAATAAATGTCCTGCATACTTCATTTAATCGAAACTAAGTGGCATCATTTAAAAAAGCTCAGAGTCCATACTTTAAAATCATATTAAAAATCATTCTTAGTTTCCTCAAGTTTTTAAAGTAATAGGAAATTTTAAAGTTAAAAGTGGCTTTTCGGTAAAAGTTAAATTTGCGAATATTTCAAAAAGTAGAGCTTATTTTAAAATTTTTTGTTCACATTCCTTATCTACATCCTAAAATCGATTAGAATTTATGAGTCACATGTCCGATGCATTTTTCGTGTTGTATTGTGTTATTATATTATATTTATATATTTTTTTCTTTTAAGTGATTATCTTCTTGGAAGATATCTTCTGAATGTTTGCAGGGTCGCCGCACGGCTTAGTACTGCGCAGAAGTCAAAATTAAAATTTTTGTTAAGATTTGTTTTTATTTTTAATTATATAAAATCTATTTATTTTAAACAGAAATTCACACATATTACGCAAATGATTATAGCATTTCGAGCTCAACTGTTGAAAATTTTAAGTCAAATCTAATAACCAGGGAAACCGCAATTATGCTCTAAAAAAGTGTTTTATGCGCATAAAATATGCACTAAAAACATAAAAATATGCCCTTAAAATTGAAAAAATATGCTCTAAAAATTAAAAATTTTTATATATTTTTTTAAACAAAAAAAATATTTTTTATTAAAAAATCAAAATAATTCAATTTAATATACACACAAAATTTGCGTATTAAAAAAATGAGATAATTATAACAACTAAAACGAATAAACAAAGGAATGCACAACAATAGGAACTTAAGTTTTTAAAAGGTTCATATTACGAAAAACTGTAAATTTTTCCATATTTCAGTCAATTCTACATTTAGTAAAATAAAAAAATTAAATATTTTTTTTATTTGGTTAGATGTCTCTTCCGCACTCTTTTGTGTCTCATTTTCGCGTTTTTTTCGATTTTTTTTCAATTTTTAATATCATCTTTATATATATTTACAAAGTTTGAGATATTATTCTAAATATTACAACAACTTAGATCAGTTATTTATTTTTAATGTTTAACGGTATATTAATTAATTTGATTATTTTAAAGGAAAAATAGGGAAAACCTTTCTCTGATTCTTAAAAGAACTTCAAACATCATTAAAAAAGCAGAATGTATAAAAATAGTTTACTATGTAAACAATTGTATCTTCTTCTTTTTGATAAAAACAATAAGTAGAATAAAAGAACAGGAAAATGTTTGAAAAATGACACCATACCATAGCTTTTAAATTTTTGGACGGTTTTTTTTATAAAAAAATACGATTTTAAATAAAGGTTGTTGTTGCAATAAACTACAAAATTTTGATTTAAATTTTCAAATAAAAAATGTCTGTTACACCTAAGCATATTTTTATACATTGAAAAAGTTCTTTCAACATCAACTGATGTAATGGGGGCGAATTTAAAAGCTAGTACTTCTTTGACATCACATCCCAAAACTGATTTTATGGAAGATCCAGTCAGCTGTTTGCTAATTCTTTTTATTACTTGCAGACCATCATATTTTGTTACAATCTGTTTGTTTGTTCTTAATATCTTTTTTGGTATAGTTTTCTGGTACCTTCTCAATATTTTTGGTTGTTTCTGTTACTAACCCATATTGCTCAACAAGTGGGTAGGGGGAGCGCTATTAGTTTATCGAATTTAATGAAAAAAAAAAAATTATATATAAAGAAGTCAAAATATGCCCTAAAAGACACAAATATGCTCTAAAAATGTAGAAAAATGTCCTAAAAATATGATTTTACCTCAAAATATGCTCTTAATGCTGAAATATGCAAAAATATGCTCTTAAGGATAAAATATGCTCTAACAAATCGATGCCAGAATTCTTAAATTGTTCTGAATCGCATAGTTTATGCATGGGTCCATATGACGCACAGGAAAAAACATGATATTGCATATTTGCGGCTTCCCTGGTAATAACTCATAGCCACGCTTCCCGAGAGGGTGAACTTTAAATTTTTTGTGAATTTTTGGGTATTTTACAAAAAAAATCATATAAAATATCACTAATTTTAACAGTATTAAAAACAGTAGAGCATGGCTTAAAGTTAATGGATTTGGCTGAAATTTTCAACAACTAAACTCTAAACCACAGACTAGACAAACGCGACACAAGTGACAGATGCCAAAAAAAAGTTTATTCAAATTAATGTACGTCAAGTTTTTTATAACGACCCATGTAAAAATCGAAATATATATGAACATACATGATCATACATGGGCTTGTATATGATCATACATGTGCATACACGGTCATATACGTCCATACATGATCTCATATATGACCATATATCTTCGGATCCGAAATTTGAGGGTATATGGTGATATATGTGCATATATTATCATACATGCTCATATATTATTCATGTATGCTCGTATATGATCATATACGTCCATATACCCTCAAATTTCGGATCCGAAGATATATGATCATATATGAGATCATGTATGGTCATATATTGAACAATGTATGGACGTATATGACCATGTATGCCCATGTATGATCATATACAGGCCCATGCATGATCATGTATGCTCATATATATTTCGATTTTTAGATGGGGAGTAAGAATGTTGGATTACTCATAGGATTTGATATAAACTGTCAAGAGTTTCCATCGATGGCTTTTTTTGGGCAAATTTCCCAGAGTTGCCACGTTTACTCTGTGACAAAAGACACTGAAATACAATTTTTTGTAATATCCCTTCAAAATTGTAAAATTGTTTGACAGTTTTGCAAAATTTGACAGAAAGATGAGAATTTTGACTGGCGTTGCTTTTGGGCCAATGCCACAATCAGTCAGTCTTATGTACATATATGCAGTGACGACAATTTAAATAGCCCATTTACTCACGTGAGAAAAAATTTTAAAAAATTAGAAATTAAGTAATAAATTAATAAAACAGGTAATTAAACTAACAAAAAATATGATTTTAAAAATATGTAAGAAATATATCCTTTGTTTTATGTAGAAATGGGTCGAGAAAAACATTTTAACCAAGAATTTAGAAAATTTGTTCTAGAGTACCGCAAAAACATGCTCTCTATGACATAAATCGCCTATAGACCTAAATGCTTACGAAGAAAAGTGTAAAATATACGAAAGAGATGTAGAATAACGTCCCAAAGAACTGACAATGCAATAGTTCGTATGTGCCGACAGGATCGTTTTATGAGTGCACCTAGAATTCGAGAGAAAGATGAACAAGATGTGGGCGTAAAGTTATCAACACGAACTATTAAAAATAGAAAATAATTTGTTTTGGCGTATTGCCAGATAAAAACCACAAGTGTCAGACAAAAATAGAAAGAGCCGTCTACATTTTGCCAGAGAGCAGCTAAAAAAACCTTCAAATTATTGGAATAACGTTCTATTTACTTTTGACTCAGATGGTAGACGTTCGTAGAAATCTGACAACTGTCAAACACAGAGGTGGTTTGGGGAGGTTTCTCGTGGTAATGAGTGGGTCCAATAATTCGTACGAGTGGGTACAATGAGTCAATAAGTGTATAAAGCAATATTGTTTAATGAAATGCTACCATACGTTGATGAAGAAATGCCTCTGAAATGGAAACTTGTTCAGGATAACGACCCAAAACACACAGCCAAGTCTGTAAAGTCGTTCCTGCATGAGAACAAAATTGATGTGGTATCATGGCCGGCACAATCACCCGATTTCAACCCTATCGAAAATGTATGGCATTTTGTAGGCGTTCCAATAAATCGAGCAAATGCTTCAAATCTGGATCAAGTATGGGCTAAAATCCAAAAGGCATGAAATTCGATCTCTGTTAAAAAGTGTCGTCTATGCCACGAAGATTATCAACCGTTGTCAAATGTAATGGTTTTCCGATTAAGTACTGAAGAAATTTATTAGAAATTATTCTAATGGGCATTGTTTTATGTAACGTTTTCAATAACCTTAAGTTATTAAATTGATCTTCAGAAAGTGTGCTATTTAATTTGTCGATTAAAAACGTTGATTAAATAAAATTAGTTAACTAATAAAAAGACTATATATCGGCCAAAGCCCTCTCAGTACATTTTTTTAAATGATAATTTTTTTAAGAAAACGAAGTTATTAATTTTTTTTTTTATTTTTTTATTTATTTATATATTTATATCTTTATTATTGAAAAACACAAACTTAAGGAATTCAGAATTTAATAAAAAAAGTTAAAATTCAAAAAACATTTTAAGTCGCAAATTGTGTTTGAAAATTTTACTACGCTACTGCGACATTACTTATTAGTTAACGGTACACTCCAAAAAATGCAGCAGCTGTTAAGCTGCGGTGGTAAGAAGAAGAACTTGTTAGAATTTATGCGAAAATTGTCATTGTTTAAAGTTTGCTCTGAGATAAGTACTCAAATGAATTTAAAATTAGAATTCTTGATGATTGGAGAGCCGGCTTATCAACACATCAATTGAATGCAAAATATTCGATCAACAGATCAATTATTTCTAGGTTAATTAAAAAGTTTTTGCAGGCTGGTCGCACATCTCCTACTCATTGTGGAGGAAGGCCACGTGAAACTTCGGGACATGTAGACTCCTTAATTAAAAGGACAATCCAAAATGATCCTACAGCATCTTCTAGTCACATACGAAACCGCTTAGATTTAAAAATTAGAGAAAGAACGATTCGCAGAAGGGAGGTAGAGGCCGGATTATTCAGTCGACGACCAGCAAAAAAACCTTTCATATCGTCAAAAAATAAAAAAGCCAGACTTGAATTCGCCAAGGCCCATCTCAACTGGAGTGTCAAAAAATGGAGGACTGTGCTGTTTTCTGACGTATCTAAGTTTAATTTGAAGCATTTGGTCTGCGTACACGCCTACCAAATGGACAACGGTTGAATCCTAAATATTGCAAAGGCACTGTAAAGCATGGAGGCGGCAACATAATGATCTGGAGTTGTTTCTCTAGGCAAGGGATTGGGTCAAATTATAAGATTGATGGAATTATGGATCGTTCCATGTATCGTGACATATTAAAAGACGTGATGTTGTCTTACAATTTGATAGAAGTTCTTCGTTGGCCTGCCCAATCCACCAATCTTATCCCAATCGAGAACTTGTGGCAGATCGTTAACTTAAAAATCACCCGAGAAAATTGCAAAACCAAAGAAAATTTATTTGAAGCCGCAAAAATAGCCTGGGAAGCAATATCACCTAATGTAATTAATAATTTAATATCCTCTATGCCTAAAAGATGTGCGTGTGTCATCCAGAATAAAGGATTCGCAACGAAATATTGATTTCCAAATTTTTTTTTTTTGTACCTTAAATTGTTAGTTTAGTCCGCTTATATTTGCGACTTAAAATGTTTTTTGAATTTTAACTTTTTTTTATTAAATTCTGAATTCCTTAAGTGTGTGTTTTTCAATAAATAAGATATAAATAAATAAACAAAAAAATTTTAATAACGTTGTTTTCTTAAAAAAAATATCATTTAAAAAAAATGTACTGAGGGGGTGCTAAGGTTTTGGTCGATACTGTAAATATCTTAAATTTTTTTTGTACTAAAAAAAAAAAAGAATTAGTATCTAATAATGTAAAAAAAGTTTAGTCAAGAATCAAATAAATCAGAACATAATTTTTTTAAGGTTTAAGGGGGCTATTTACATGGTCGTCACTGTATTTTCATATTCATCTTTTTGTTGTGCCTGTCGCATTCAGCAATTCCAACCACGTGTATGCCACATTGTGTTGAAGTGGAATCTTTTTGTTAAATTCTCTTTATAAATCGCATGCAGTTACAAGTACTTTGACCATTGTTAGCAGGAAGACAAACTATATGTTTGGAGAAAAAGAAATAAAATATCCATAAACACACACAGACAAATCAGGAAAATGTTAAACATAGTAAATAGCAAGAAGTATCGTAAAATATGTTTTATGAGATAGAACAATAAGATAAATAAATTTATTTGAACAATTTTAAAACACTACTGTGATAAGCGTTTGAGGATTAATACGATTCTTGTTGATAAATATTTTATGTATTTGAAAAACATTTACTTTCTTATTTTTATAATGGTGTACATTACCTAGACGGGGTATAACAAAACAAGTTCGTGCTGATGTTTGTAGAAAACAGAATGAATCAAATGAATATGTTCTAAAAAATTCAGTTTACCGTAAAAAACGCTAAATATTTTTTGGGTTAAGTAATATTATTTTGCCGTTTTTATATTTAATTTAAATTTTTGCAGATTATTAATTAAATTTTTAATTGATATCATTAAAAGTTTATTTAGTCCAAATTCAATTAAACTAATTTAGTTGTACATATTTACAAGTATTTTCAAGGTTGGCAACCAAAATGGTATCGGTACCGATATTTAGTTTGCTTCGGTAACGATATGTTATTCGTGTCGGTATAAGCATTACATAAAACTGATACGTACTGCTATTGATTAAAAATTAAAATTTTTACAATAAATTGTGTGTTGTTGTAAAAACACAATGTTGCCAACTAAAATTAAAAATCATTACGTCTACAATCAGAAAAAAGTCTGAACTAAAATGAACTAAACTGTAGTTCAAAATTAAATAAATTTCATTGATATAAGTGAAATTTTACAGAGTAGCGAAAAATAACTTAAAACGAGAAATTTCCATTTAGTTAATTATACCCATGTGTAACAAAAATTTTAGATTTTAAATACTTTATTCTATTGAATTTAGATTACCACGCTTGCCTATGCGAAATTTTAATTTAAGTTAAAGGTAATTGATTCAAGTTCATAAGTTTTGAATTAAGTAGTGAAAATTTAACTATTTCAAACAAAAAAAAATTAATATTTTTATAAGTGTTTTGATTAGTATTCATATTTGGTGATTATAAACTTAAAATAAAGTTTAAAGTTTATTATGAATTTCACTATTATATAAGTTTATATGAACTACGGCAAATTTTAATTTAAGTTTAAGTTACTTGATTCAAGCTCATTAATTTACCAAAATGAAGTACATATTTGTACTTAACCCTTTGATGTCAGAATTAAAGTGAGTGTGGTTAAAAATATTTTCATATATTAGGTTATTGGTTGAGCGTTGAATATGAACAGATATCAATTTCAAGCCTCTACCACACATATTAATTTCAGTTTGAAAAAAAACGTTATCAAAAATAACAAAAACTATAGGAACTATGAATAAAAATATACAATGTTGCCTACAAGCAATATTTGACATTAAATGGTTAAGTAGCGAAAATTGAACCATTTCAAACAAACCAAAAATTTAGTACCGCACTGTTTAAAATAACAAAAAATTTAAATTTGTTGCTAAAAACGTAAAAATCTGTTCAATACAGGTGTTAACCCTTTCACTACCGCACTTTTTTAACAACACTAAGTTATTTTTTCGTATAGGTGTAATTATCATAAATTCAGAAAAAAAATTAAAAAATTCTAGTATCCTTCCAAAGGAAGATACATACATTCTGGGATTATATATGCCACTGGGTTTTTTGAACATCATAAAATGATCTAAATATCCCATTGTTATTTTTTAAATTTTGCTTGGTATGCATGATCCCCATGGTAGTGAAAGTGTTAAGGGAAACTGTTATGGAATACCAATATTTTTAAAATCACGAGTTTTGATATTGGTATCATTGAAAGAGTTTTGAAACGGATAACGTAATTAAAAAGGTTGCGGTTGCCAACATTAAATATTTTAATATTAATTCGATTTTAATTTTTTTGTGAATTGGGCGCTAGCACTCTTTAAGAGTCATAAATCTTGTGCTTTTTAGAATGATATTCAATTTAAGTTTTTTTTGTTTGTTTTTAAAATGTTCTAAACGGGGATTGGAACTGGAGTAAATTCGATTTTAAACGAGATTTCGTTCCCTGTGTTTATTATTAAAATTTCACTCGTCCCCATTCCAATTCATTTCGCGCCTTCTTTGACTAGTGTTTCAATTCCACTTGGTCCTTGTTTCATTCCATTTCGTTCCCCATTTTTAAGTGTTCTAATTCCACTTATTCCTTGTTTCAATTTGGAGCAAAGTCCAAATTCCATCCATTTCATGACATCCATAAAAACAATAATGTATGTAATCCTAAAACGATAACATCATTAGCCAAAAACGTCAGAGCAGCACTGGGAAAACCAAAATTTTTAACTAAAATTTGAACTACTGTTTTACTAATTTTTCTAGAAACTTTTTCCTATCAGTATACCTCAATTCTGCGTTTTTAATTGCTGCCAGAAATTGTGATATTTTGCCCAGTATTGCCAGAAGTTGGAGAGTAAGGGCGATTTGAAAATTGTCGGGGTCCAATTTGTTTCCTTTCTATATAAAGGAAAGTCGAGTCGGAAAACGACTGAAAATTTTAAGAGTGGTTATATGGGAAAAATATTACTTTTTTCAGTTTTTAGGAAAATTTCGTTTTATATTTTAATTTTTTCAACCACTTTTGTTATGAATCAGTATAAAATTATCTTTTCAAAAAACTACATAACTTCAAAATCGGTAAAAAAAACTCGCCAAGAAATAGCAAATATCCCACACCAATTTTGTACCAAATAACACTAGTTCAAACTCAGATATGAAATATTGGTTTATTACCTGACGCTCAATGAAGCAAGAAGATTTTTAAAAAATTTTCTTTAACAAATATAAAAAAATGGATTTTGCACTTCAAGGGCTTGTTAAATACATCCTAGATATGAAGTATGCGTTTGAGGTAAATCCTTCCATGGACCTGTCGATGACGAGCTCTTATTTTTTGTGGATTTCAAGAAAAGTGTAATTTTTATAAAAAATTAAGTAAATTTACTATTTTTTAAGTACTTTGTATCAAAAATGAATCAATTTTGTTCTTTTCGTTGAGCTGGGTACTTTCAGTATGAGTTGATATTTTCAAATTCAAAAAATTCATTTTTTTATCAAAATAGCTTATTTAAATACAAAAATATTTCAATACAAGAAATTGTTGACATAGTCATACAAACCTAAAATAATGTTTTGCAAAAATGTTTTTTTCTAATATGTCAGATTACTTGAAACGACTTTCTATTGTTTTTACTGCATTTGCCGATTATTTAAACAATGGAAATAAATAATAAAATGGCTTGAACATAATCAAAAATCAGTAGTCCTCTCTCTAATTAATATGTGTTTAGACTGTTTTAAACCACATAATATTGTGAGTACTGGGAAAAAAATCGGACTAGGCAGATTCTATAAAACGAGCGACAATTATCGTCTACTTTTGAAGTTAAAATTCTATTGTTTTAAAGATGTTACTTACCAAACTATTGAACTATAGTATTGAAAATTACTGTCTTTTACCATATTTGTAACAACAGTTTGAAATATTAATGTAATATGGTAGATATTTAACTTTAAAAGTAGACGATAGGCGAAAATTGCCTTCTAGAATATGGCCACTGATTTTTGTAATTTTCATTTTTTTTTGAAAAATTTCCCACAAATTTATATTTTTACCACTCAAATATCCCTCTTACAAATTTGTTCCCCTAAATTTCCTACAGGAAAAAACTACTAATGTGGCAACACCAAAGTTTGGCGATAACCATGTGGACCTGCTGTAAAATCGCATTTCTCAAAATGATTTTATATAGATGTTAAATTTCTATGCATAAGATAAAAGAGTATAAACTCTAAACATCCGCATCAACAACTTAAGAGATAGTAGAAAGAAAAGACAACAAAATGTTTTAAAAATAAAAGCCACACCAACGAATATGGAAAGACTAACGTAATAAAAAATTGCAAACAAAAATGTGAATTAAAAAAATAAAAATACAAACATAAATAAAAAAATAATTAACGTCATGATATTTAGCAAAATTTCGTCATTTAACTTCAATTTTATACTGTAATAAAAAAATCATCAATGTGTTTAGTGTACCACCAAATATAAAGGTAAATACATTTATTTGTATAATTTATAAATGTTTTTCCATACGATTTGGTTTTTTTGATGCTCAAAATAAAAAAAAAATAATATTATTATTACGCTTACAAAATACTGGTTTTTGTGCAACTCTTCACATGATCAACCAGGTGTGGAGGCCGTTTTTTATACATTTATGAATAATTTTTTTTATATTATTATGGAAGTAGATTTTTATAATTTTAATTCCATTCTGAAAATATTTCAATAACTTCAATATCTGTTTATACAGATTACGCAATTTTATTGTTTACATAGAGTTGTTACTAAACCACTTTGTTGAGAGTGTTAAAAGTCAAGCTGCTGAAATATAAAATACAATTGTATCGAGTTTAGGGTGACCATTTATTTCTGACTTGAAATCAGTACATAACGAATAAAAAAATTTAATTTGATGATGCATCAAAAACTTATTTTAGTTTTAATGCAATATTTTCCTATTGCAAGCATTATCAGGTTCTGATAGCTTTTTCATAAAAACATATAAGCTTTAAAATATTTTTACACTGATAGAAATAAATCTGTAAATTTAGCAGAAATATAGGGTGAACTTTTTAAATATAGTGTCATTTTTTGTACAAGTGGCAACTCTGAAATTTGGCAGCTGTTGCATATGTTTATTCCGATTATTAAAATTGAATCGCTTTACGAAAGAACAACGCGTTGTAATTGTGAAAACTTAAGTTTTTACGATTCGTTCAATGAGTAATGGTTCAAAGTAAAGTCAATGCCAATTTTTTCACTACTCCACTCACTTCCACCCACTTCCACTCACTCCACTCACTTCCATTTATTTCCACTCACTGCCACTCACACTCACTTCCACTGACTCTACTCACTTCCACTCACTACACACTCCACTCACTTCCACTCAAACTACTCAGTTCCACTTACATCCACTCACTTCCACTCACATCCACTCACTTCCACTCACTTCCACTCACTTCCACTCACTTCCACACACTTCTACTCACTTCTACTCACTTCCACTCATTTCCACTCACTTCCACTCACTACTCCACTCACATCCACTCACTCTCCACTCACTTCCACTCACTTCCCCTCACTACCACTCACTTCCACTCATCTTCTCCGATGAAGCACATTTTCATTTGAAAGGCTTCGTGAATAAACAAAATTGTCGAATTTGGGGCTCAGAAAACCTCATAAAACCCATGAGAATCAAATGCACCCACAACGAGCACCGAGTCTGGTGCGGATTTTGGTCAGACGGCGTGACTGGGCTTACTTTTTTGAAAATGAGTCCGGAATTGCAGTGACTGAACGATATTCGTTACAGAAAAACGACATTTGGTTTCAGCAAAACAGCGCCACCTGCTACACCGCCCATGAATCAATCGATTTATAGCAACAACAATTTTCAGAAAAAATTATCTCATGAAATTCTGATGTCAAGATCATGCGATTTAAGGCTGTGCATTTCTTTCTTTGGGTTTTGTAAAATCTCGGGTTTATGAAAATTAACCAGAAACAATTCCTGAGCTCATATCCGAGATCCAACGAAAATTTCATGAAAAGGGTAAATACCTAAAATTAGTCAAAAGGTCCCTGTGGAAAAATCTGCTAAAATTTTTGTTTTGCTAAAGTATTAGTCAAATAAGAAAAGCTAAAACAAATCTGTTAATTCTGCAAAATTTTCGTTAGCCCCGGCCCCGGTATGCTAGTTGGTAGCTTGCTAGCTTATCAGTGCGCGGGTCGTGTGTTCGATTCCCACCAGAGGCTCTGGTCTGTTTTCGCTACAACGCGCCGATGGCCTTTTTTGCTAGTGCTCGGTTAGGGTATTAGGATATAGTTTTATATGATTAATAAATTTAAGTTAAATTATGTTTATTTTCAAATGCAGTTCTGATCATCAAAAATGTTTGCTGAACATTAGTAGACAAACATTTGAGGTTATTTTAGTTGAATGCAAATAATATATCATAATATTTGTTAAAAAAAATAGTTGACTGGTATATTGTAATTTGCCTTAAAAAAATCTAAAAGCAACTTTTAAAATATAACAATTTCTTTCAATATTCAATTAAAATATAGCTAAGCTTTACACTTAAACATATATTTTCTTGCTGTTTCTTACTAATGTTTACCAATCAGATTCTGCTAATTTTAGCAGTTTTTTTTTCAGCAGAGACCTTTTTCATCAATTTTTAGTTGCTTTAGCAAAAAATTGTACACTTTCCTATTAGTGCACCATTAGCTGAAATTATTGCAAATGAAAAAAATTGCATTACCATTTAATACTGTTCATTAAAAAAAAAAAAAAACATTACTAATGGTAATGAAATTGCACTAATGCGTAAAAAAGGCGCTTTGCCTCTTTATCAATGCAATGCTAATGTAATCATCAATTAAGAATTGAATTAATTAGTCACATGTATGGATAAAATTCAAAAAACTTCAACATAAGAACAATTAATAAGTCAATTCTTAAAATCGATATAAACAAAGTTCGTATCGTTGCCATTTAATCTACCACAAACTTTTGATTGTTTTATAAGTTATTAATATAACAGGGATGGGCATGCATTTGTCACCAAAAAAAATACATTCATTATAAATCGTGATACATAAACCAAATTTCTTACCAGATCTTTTGTTTCCCCATCGTTCGTATAGCTTGTTTCTTTTTTGTTAAAACATACAGTTAAAAAAATATAAAAATACACATCTTTAACTAGAATAAAGAGGATTTTACTAATGTGTTTGTACTTTTGCTTAGGAGAAGTTAAAAATTTTTTTAACTAGTTTTGAAAATTTGCGGAACATAAATCTATTTCAGAGCTGGTTCCACAAGAACCAATTTCAATAAAAAAAGTCTGTACTCAGGGCAAAAGCTTCATAGATTTTCGTCCAATGTGTCACTTCATAATGCATCACTTTATAATGTATCACTTCATAATATATGCCTACTTAAAAATGATGAAGAATTTTTAGAAAAATATTAATTATGATTTATGAAGAAGTTTCATCAATATTTATGAAGAAGTTTTATCAATATTTGTAAAGAATTTTAATCGAATTTATAAAGAAGTTTCATGGATATGATGAAGTTTTTTTAATTTTAATTTGTTTTTTATTTAATTATTTAAGTAAACTTAATGAGAATCACAAACAGCAGTATTTTGCAATTGAAATAAATAATTTGTTAAATTTGTTAACTGTTTTTGATGCAGTATCTTGTTTATGAAAATTTCATTAATATGATGTAGAAAAACGATTTATGATGAAACTTTTTCCCTGAGTGTGGAACCTATTCAACGGAACATAAATGTAAGGAAACTGACTAATAACTAGTTCTAGTAGAACTGGTTCTACTTTGCAGAATTAGAATCATTCGCTTTTGTAACATTTTAAACCAAAATCATTGGTGTTCTGACTTAGTTGTCTTAAAACCGATTCTCTCGTATTCAAAAATTTTGGAAGAAAAATAGGGTCGTTGTTTTGAAGCTTTTTTTAATAAATTTATTGCTTTGATAACATAGGAAAACTTTAAAAAATTCGAAAAATGTTGCCATTTTTCAACCAAAACTAAAAAGTAAAAATTTCGCTAACTAAAATACATGTATACATTTTTAGCGGCCCAATCTTAAATCAAGATGTTAAAAATGGGATGCAAACACTTTCTAACGTTTTGGTTTCTGGATTTTTTATACAATTTTATACATATTAAGATTGCTTTCTAAAATACCTCTTGTTTGATGCCTAATTTACATATAATTAATTTTGGAAAGTATTAACAAAACAGGTTAAAAAATCAAAAAAAACTATCTTCTTACTCTTTTCTGTCCTTGCTGCAAGATTGGGCCTCTAATAAAGTTTATGTTATCTCCTCTACCACACATCAAAATTTTACCGCAATCGGTGGATGACCCCCAGGAATACTTACCTTTTTAGAGTTTTTGCCGATAATTTTACCCTTTTTGATGATCTAAAATGCCAACTTTTTACACAATTCTTATTTTGAAAACACTATAATTGCTATTGCAGTCTAAAATTTGTAAACAATAGCAAAAATAAAATAGAATTGAAAAAAATTAGAAATTACTAGTTTTAACTTTTAACCGGAGCCGCACAATCAACGAAGGGCCGCACCACCATTTTTTTTTGGCAATAAATAAAATTATTATTAAAAAAAACTCCAAGTATAATAAGAATTAAATAATTTTAAATGTATAATTTCCTTGTGTATACAGGTGTTTATCAACAATTGTACATTATTTAACGTCGTTAATATTCGAATGCGAAATTGGTTAAAATACTGGGAAAGGAATGTACCTATAAAAAACACGTTAAGAAATACACATTGCCAAATAAATACAGATACATAATTATTAAAAAAAAATAAAAAAAGATATGGGGACGGAAAGCAAAAGCTCTTCCTATTGGTAAGTTATAGAGCTAGTATAACAGTCAGCACTTAGTTTGATTTTTTGCCATTAATTTCACTTAAGTAAGAAATTTTTAAACAAAATATCCTACTTAATTAAAATTTTAGTCTGTTGGTTGTAATACTGGCGCATAAACTTTTACTGGAACATGAAAATTTTACTTATAAAAACTGCTGCTAAAAGTAAAAACTTAATAAGCCACATTATATAATATATTTGCTAGTTTTCGCTGTCTAAAGTTTTAAAAAATATGGAAAATAACAATTTTGCAGGTCTTTTGTGGATTCAACATTTACATAGTTGCTTAACATTACCCAGCAAAATTTTTTTGAACAGCTTACCTTTGAATCTATGCTAGAACAGGTTCTTTTACCAACGGTTCTATGGAACAGGTTCTAGAACTGATTCCAAGAGTCAAAATGTAAGGTTTTACTTGTTCTAGTTTTGATATAGCGAACCTATTGTTAATGGGGCAAGGTCCATGTAAAAAGAACCGGTTGTGGAACATAAATTATCCCTATGCTAATGCGATATATGTCGTTATTCTGCAACCTGTTCTTTGGATTTTTACTTAGTAGATTTTCGGCAATCGGGCATATACCTCGATTTACTAAACCGGTAATTTTGACCAGTACATTAAATAGCATTTTCAAAATATGTTGATTTGTTTTATATCAAATCATTATATTTGTGCGATGGGTCCCGAATATTGACCTCATTTGATATATGACCAAAAATGGCTAATAAAATACCTCTGGAAAACTCAAATTCATTGCATTACTAACTGCTTCTCCACCCTCCACCACATTGTCCTGATCTTGGCATCAATTCTGTAATTTTGAAAAAAAAAATCGTTCAAACGATACGATTGATCGATATCGTTTTTTGTTTGCCTTATGTACGCTCATCACAATCGTATCGTTTCGAACATTCGTTTCGAAAAAAATTAGTTATTTTTACTAGTTTTTTTTTTTACTAATACTAGTTCTAGTACTGTTAAACCCTTATGACAATAGATTTATTTTATATTGAATAAACATCCATTTGACAGATACAGATTTATTCATAAATCATAAAAAATTCATAAATTTTTCGTCAATACAAAATTAATACGAAATCTAGCAAGTGTCGTACATGCTTTACTGTACGACTTTTTTCTATAGCTGAAAGTTATTTACCACAAAACCCCTAACAAAAGTTAAAAAATAAATAAAGCAGTCGAAATATTGACACGTTTTTAATTAGACAAGAAATTTTTTAAAATTTTTTGTCATCGTTTTTTGCTATCGTGCAATTTGAATCGTTATGACGATGATTTTCTGCTTATAGGAAGCAAATTAGCTGCCAAAAACGATAACAAAAATTTCAGTTACGTAAAGCAACACAATCGTCAAAACGATATCACCAGACGATTATCGTTCTATAGAATTCGGGCCCTGTGCCCATATCTACAAGACGAGCGACGATTATCTTCCACCTTCGAAGTTACAACAGTTTAACAACAGTTTAAAATTTGTATGTAATATGGAATTTCCAAATAGACAATAAACGATACTCGCCTTATAGAATCTAGGCATTGGTCTTCAGCAACTATTATTTGCTCCCCAACTTGAAAAGATGGCTCGAGGGAAAAAATTACATAAGTTATATCGGTACATAACGAGTATTTTGAAGAATTTGACAAATCGTACTATTCTTAGTGTATCGAAATGTTAGACCTAGAGTATTCAAAAAACCGGCCTTTTGAAAAAACCGGTTTCGGTTTTCTCTGAAAAATCGAATTTCGAAAAAACCGGTTTCGGTTTTTGCAGAAAAAACCGGTCAACCGATTTTTTCGGTTTTTTTTTTATTTGAATAAAAAGCTTATATAATTTGTTAATTGTTTTTATTACAAACAAAAAAAAATAAATTTAATATATAAAGTAATAAAAATAAAAAAATACATTATATATATATACTATATACATATATATAAAAACGTACAAAACTAATTTGGGAAAATCGATAAAAATGAGAAAAACATTAAAATGTTACTTCTTTTTTTGGTTTTAAATTGTGTTTAAATTGTCACTCTAAAAGCGAAAAAAAAATACGTCACCACATAGGCATGACGTCACCAAAGTCGACACCCAATCATAACTAACCATATCAAATCGCATCTCCTAACTGAAGGTGTGTTCACAGTGATAATGCGTTATAAAACTTTAAATGCGTTTTTCTCACTAAGTCCCTTTTCTCGGAGAAGGTCACATATAATGATGAATGATTTTGTACAGTCTCTTTTTTAGGATTTTAAATACTGTTTATTGTGTTATTTAGATCAGAAATTAAACTATTTAAATTTGGAATATCCAAAGTTAAGTCTATCGGAATCTATCAGACTTACATCTAAATCTTCATAACCAAACAAACGATTATAAAAGTGTTCGGAAATAATAAAAGGTACCAAGTAACCCAGTTGGTGATGTAATTAAAAAAACCGGTTAACCGAATAAAAAAAACCGGTTTTCGGTTTTCTTCGAATTTACAAAATATTCGAAACCGATCGGTTTAAAAAAAAAAGAAACCGCTTGACCGGTTTTCGGTTTCGGTTTTTGAATACTCTAGTTAGACCACACAAAAACATCCCCAAAAAATGACCTTACTATATAATGGGTTTTAGAACTAGCAGTAACTGGTTGAAGGTTGCCTGATAAGCTCATTATTTTAATAAAGGGATGTCATTGGAGGTAGCTAGTTGCCCCCAAGCTTACGAGTAGGAAGTAAAATGACTAGTTAATGGTGAGGTTAAAATAACTAGTTATAGGTAAGGCCAAAGTAACTGTTGTAACCACCAATTTAAAAAAAAAAATAAAAAATTAAATAATAAAAAATTAGTTTTTGTCTACATATATACATTAGAGTGGTAAAAAAAAAACATCAAAGTTTAAATTCTGAATTTCCACTATATTGTTTGCCCCTATTATTAATTGTCTTAAAATTCTCTGTCTCAAGTTTCAGCAAAATTGGTTTATATTTAGAGGTAGCACAAACATTTAACTTTTAGTCTTTATTAATATGCATAAAAGGTATATCAGATCAAAATTAAAAAAAAAAATTCATTAACTTTTAGGAAATTCACGACTTTTTTAAAATTTATACGTAACGCCTTATTGATTAAATTTCTCAAATCTGATATTAATGAAAATTACGAATCTACATTTAAAATTAAAAACAAATTTGTGGTTTTTAAATTATTAGTAGTTTTTGAAAACTCAACAAAATTTTATTTTTTTTGTGGTATTTTCCCAACTATTTAAAAACGTTGTCATCGAAAAATCTAACTTTTTGTACTATTGCAATCTATTTTCCAAGGGCTTTCATTAGACATGACATTGTTTTTAATATTTGAAAGGATAATAGTTATCCTTGTAACTGAACGTACAATTTTACTTTTTTTTAGTTTCTCGCTACACTCACCGAAAAAGTCTGTAATGGGAACTGAAAATTTTGCTGTTATTACGGGAAATTTTGCTAATTTGAGCCCAAAAGTATGTTTTGCTAATCTCAGCAACACATTTTTGCTGCCGTGTAGTACAATGAAATAAGTAGAAAAACTAGTAGCCGCTACTAAATTTTAGTATACTTTTTGTTAAATGGAATTTAAAATTTGATTGCTAAAATCCGCAAAAAAAAAAAATACTAATATTTAGTACAAAATTTTATTTTTTTTTATCGAGCATTAAAATTTATTTATTTTATATATTTTTTCAAAAAATATTTTATAAAAAATTAAAAAAAATCAGGCTTAAAAATCTTAAAAATTTTTAAAACATAAACGAGTTAATCTTTTTGTTTTAATTTGGTAATTTCTGTTTTGAAAAATATTTTAGTACATTTTTTTTACTTTTAAGGTCAAATTTTTATCGTTTTTAGGGCTTATTTTTAGAACTAAAA
This sequence comes from Eustalomyia histrio, assembly GCA_949748255.1. NCBI lineage: Eukaryota > Metazoa > Arthropoda > Insecta > Diptera > Anthomyiidae > Eustalomyia > Eustalomyia histrio. Next base: position 121,682,294 of record OX456525.1, on the reverse strand, counting down.
AAACTTTTTAGTGCTAGTTTAAGTGGATGTCCTATTTTCAGACATGAGTCGGTATATTCACTTCCGATCTCTTTTTTAATCTATGTAACATTTTAAGGCAATTTAAGTTTGTAGGTGTATGTTTTGATTAGAAATAACATTTCCTCCACTTTTTTAAAATTAGTATTTTTTTTTTGCTAATTTTTGCAAATCGGTTTTCAAAAATTTGTAAAATGATTTCAGAAATTAGCAACAAAAATTTGTAAATATTCTGTAAAAACTCTGTAATTTTTAAAATGTGAATGGCAAAAAGATTTGCTAAATAATAATTTTCTTACTGAAAACCAGTACAAAAATAGTAAAGTTGAATTGAAAACCGTTGACAAATTTTTCTACTAACTTTTTTTCTGAGTGTATTATTTAGCGTATTAAAATTAAATTGTTAACAAAAATCCGTGGAAATAACTATAATCATTCAAAAAAGAATTTTACGCAGAGGCAAATATAAGCAAATTTCTTGATCAAAGTGGAAAATTTTTTGTATGAAATTTTCGCGAAATTCGCGAATGAACTTTGATTTCATATTCTTAACGTTCATCCAAAAATATATTAGACATGATAAGTTGCCATCGTTATAATTATATTTAATTTTTCTCAACTGTTAATTTCAAAATTATAGAAAAAGTACAACTTTGAGCTCGTGAATTCACACTTTTTTTTATTTTTTTTTGGACCACCTTAATACATATATGTATTTCTTTTTTTTGGAAAAAATTTTCAAAAATGTTTGACTTAAACTTGAGTGGTTTTGTAAATCTAGTGTTAAGCAAGACTTCTATAATAAAATAACCATCAATGGATGACCCGAAGATAGTGAAAAGCAGCAAACAAAAAATGTAGCATATCAAGTTTTTTACATTAAGCCCTTCAATTATAAAATAATGACGCATAAATTACCAGCTGGTATTTTTGAATTGTAAATTCTAAATAATTTTATGCAAAGTGTACTGTAATATATACATTTTAAGAAAACCACACAAAAAGGTTGTTTTTGTTGCATTTAATATAATTTAAATTTGTAGTTTTAACAAAACTATCTATGAAAGTTTCAATACAATTTACTTCTAACCTTATCACATTAAATAAATTGCTTCAAGCTAAAGTTTCAAGAAAAAATAATTTGAGTTAATACAACGGCAATATCTTTTACGATAATAGATAATATGTATGTATGTAGGTAGTAAGAAGAGTTAGTTGTTGTTAAAAACAAAAATTATTGTTTACAATAATTATAAGTGTATTTCTGATAATTCAATCATACATTTTGTGTTGCTTATCGCATTGTTAAGTTTTCAGTTTTTATTTTTCTCTTCATGCTACTTTGGTTTTTATTTCATGAATTACTCAGTTTGTTAAAAGAGAAACAACAACAAAATCAAAAGAAAATTTGTAATCACGACAAGGAATATGTTGATAACATTTTGTATAATGTTTATTTGTAAATGACTGATAGTAGTTTGAGTGGATAGAAAAAATATTTTGAAAAAAAAAAACAAAAACAAATGCAATCAACAATGGAAGTAATATCTCTCCATACTATATGTATTTGTGTGTATATGTAGACTTTAGACAAAACAACTTAAATCGATTTATTTGGTTTTGTAAAAAAAGTTTTTTTTAAGAAAATCTTTTGGCTAGAATGAATATTTTTTGCATAAATTTTTTATGATTTGTTTTTTATGGTTTTACGTTGCTCTTCCCAACTTGGAAAAAGCAAGATTTTTATTCAAAACTTTAAAATATATTTAGTTAGAAAATTGGCAAAATATTATAAAATGGTATTTTTTTAAACTGAATACAAATTGACAAAAGCATTTGCAATTTCTTTGAAAATTATTTGAAACAATTTTTAGATTTTAAATATGTAGATCTATAAATCTGAATTTGGCTTAGATTTTGTTTAACCGGATCGCACTCACTCATCTATATACGTATGGATTTTCCCAATTAAGAAAAAGTGTTTACAAATATTGAAGATGACCTAACCTTTAAAAAAATGTTATAGTCAACCTGTTTTGGCACATGCAGTTCTACAGAGTGTCAAAGTTGAATATCTCGGGTGTAAAAAAATCTTTATGATCGAATAACTTTTGCAAATGTGCGCTAAATAGGCTGATATAAGACTTTTTATTATCTTGTTGCTTTAAGTACCATAGTACCTTTTTTAGCATATAAGTAATGAATTTATATTTTATCTCTGTTATTTCCATTTCGTCTAAACTATATTAGAGATTATTAATTTTTATTATTTTCCTTCTCTTTTTAGGTAAGTTTTTTTTAAAAAAGAAGATGAATTTAATATTAAAAAACCCATGGCCAATGATTGGACTTGAAAGAAAATGTTTTAAGTAGGTATATATTCTTAAAATTGAAAATAAACATATCTTTTAAATTTAAACTTGATTATTTGGAAATAACCTTCGTTTAGTGCTTTAATCTTTACATTTAGTGCTAAAATTTATTTATTGAATCTTCATTTTATACGTAGATAGAACAGTGTCACACAGCTAACATTCCGACGATGCTGCAATGTATCAATAGAACTAAGAGCCGAGCCCCTTTTTGTACACTATCCAAAAGCTCCAAAATAGACGTGAAGTTCCTGCCCATATATAGAAGTTATATTGCATTTTCAGCCGGATAAAAGTGGAATAGATAGTAAGAAGATTGGAAGGGAAGAAGTACTTCTTGCATCGTTTTAATGCTTCTTCCGATACTTCATCACACTGAATTCTTATGCCCAGAATATCAATAGGTTCTGATTCCTCAATATTGATACCATATACATATTTTGAAGACTCTACATGAGTCATCATACAACATTGGTCCCGATTAAATGTATCATTCATAACCTGGCTTCTGACCCCGATCTCTAAAAGGCTTGGCCTACGATCGAAGGAAATGGGATGAGAAATTTTGCTATTATTTGCGAAAGAGTATATCGTGTTGAAAGTTTTACCAAGTAGGTAATTTAAAAGACGAGAAAAAAGGGGTACACCTGAATTTAGCTGAAACTCTTTCGGATGAGATCCCATCTATTACAACACTTATAGAGCAATATCTCGCTCATTACCGACACCAAAACCATATAAAATATATACAGATCGACAATAAAAGAAGTAAAAAAATTTTAATGTCCTAAAAACAATAATTTACACCTTACCTTAAATACTATGGGAGCGATTCTAAAGAAACCTGATATAGCCTTTGAATTGAGACAAAAAAATCTTAAAAATATAAATTTCCATTTAGTTATGAAAATGTTTTTCCATTTTAATCGTTTAATCGGCAAGCCTGCCTTGAGGCGGTGTTCACGAACCACAAATGCTTCAAACGAGTTTCTTAAAACTTACTAAATTTTCTGCGAAACCATTTTTCGTTTACAGAGCGCGGTTTGGAGCCAAAAAGTGTTTAAATTAAAACATCGTTAATTAAAAAAAAATACACATTTTAAAACTGACACAATTTTCAAAAGTTGATCAAAAAATAATTGATAGTGAAGACAAAGATAAAAGCTTTAGCTTTTGGCCCAAGGACATACAGGATTCCAGCAGGATACTTTTAAAGGCCATCGTTGTAACTTTAAAACGAATAGAGGATTTTTTTTTAAATTTGACAGGAGGAATATGTTTAGTATTACTAGTAAAGCGTATAAGTTTGAAGAAAATATATTAAATTAAAGGTGCGTTTCGTTCCATTTTGCATTTTCCGAAAAATTTAATTTGCCATATCTTCTTAAGTAAAGAAACCAAAAATGTAATTTTGGTTTTGTATTTAATTATATATTGGCAAGAAAAATAATTTATGCCTAAACCACCTACTCTTTTTGATACATAAGCATACAAGACTCATTCTAAACTTTTTTTGGGCCATATCGCCTTAGGTAAAAAAAATTCTTTAGAAAAACTTTTTTGTTGTAGCAGCGAAGGCTAAAATGTTTTGATTCCTGCTTCTGCAGGAATCGGCATCGGGTGGATGCCGAGTCGCTTCTGTGCGTAGAACCGACTGTCGCGGGAACGAGAACGTTTTGTTTATTTTTCGTGCTGAACACAGGGTATAATTTTCATTGCAAAAAAGCTTAAGCCGGTTAGGGGGTTAAATAAAAATAATTTTAAAGTGAAAATTTTTTTGTGAATCGTAAAACAATTTTGTGGTGAAAAAATATTTTTGAGGTGAAAAAACCAGTAAATTTTGTGGTGAAACAAAATTTTTGAAGTGAAAATAATTTGGAGTACAAAATATTATTCACCTTTTATTCACCAGAATCTACTATGAAATTGTACTAATCTATTATGAAATTGTACTAAAATACACTAATTTTGTTATTTCCAAATGGGAGAATGTCCATTTCAGCCGACAGGCGGACATCGCTAGATCAGCTTAAAATTTCATAAGAATCACGTATATACATACTTTAGTTCAATGTTTCGATACGTTGCACATGGAGTGACAAACTTGACTTAATATGGTGGAGGGTAATAATTTTTTATTCAAATCACTTTATGTTCGAATTTTTATATTAAATGTTCTACAAATACTTTTATTTGTGTGTCAAAGTTCAAATTTATATTTTTTAGAATACATACACAACTTCCAAATGCTTAATAGCTCGTTAACAGCTTACAGTCAGACTAAAGGCGTGTGTCCGCTAGCAATTCACTTGCGGAAGAACTTCTAGAAGTATTTGCTGACGTGTTCCACACTCAAACCGAAATTTGTGGAAGCCTGCTTCCAGAAGTAGTTTGTAAAAGTTATTACGACAAACTTGCTGCAAGAAATTGCAGACGTGTTTCCACACAATGTGAGTATAGCTTGCAGTAGAGTTTGCCTTTTTTACGAATGACAGTATAAAAATGTCTTATGGCAAAATAAGATTGGCAGCTGCCATCGCAGCATATTTAATTAAAAAGAAACAACAATTTAAAGAAATAAACAAAAAGAAGTGATTGGGTGAGAAATTGAGTGCTGCAGAGCGTATATTTAAGTTGCCAAAATACATTTCTTGAAAAATTGCCGACCGAAGATTCCATACAGCTGAAAAATTTTCTGAGAATCTCTAATGATGATTTTGAATACATTTATCTTTAATTCAAACAAGTATTCAAAAGCAGGATTCTAAAATGAGATTGGCTATACCCCTTAAAGACCGGCTTTTAGTTACTCTTTGGCACTTTGACCCTATTTTCCTTTCTTTGTTTACTTCTTGACCAAACTGCGTTCGGAGGTTGTGCAATTTCCTTTTGACCTCTTCTACGGGCGCGTCTATATCATTGGATATTGCCTTTAAATCGTTTTGTTTTAAAATTTAGTCTTTTGAGGACGTGTCTCATAATTCAGGATAACTTTCTTGTTTTTCAATTACCAAATGTGTTTTTTAGCATTCCAAACGAATTTATTTTTGTCCATTTTTATAAATTTGGAAAATAACTAAAAAAAAAAAACACAAAATGAAACTGAAAACAGAGAATACCACTAACCGTTTACCCGACGTATACCCAACTTCTTCTGAACAATCGTATCGCCTAAATCCATTTTCACCGAAAAAGCGTGAAAACAAATTGTCACATGAAACTCATCGTCAAAAATCATTTTTTTATAAAGTGATTTGGATTTATCATTTTCTCGAGAAATTCAATGAATTGGTCTTTTAAGTTTAATTGTTGAAATTACCAGTTGAATGTGTAATTTCACCCCATTTTTTGAATTACTATAGCTTGTAATTACATTAAATTTAAAAAACTATACACATGTTTAATAAACTTTTTAGATATGTAGATAACAAAAAAAACAAAAACATTAAACGAAATCAGGAAATAATTGTTAATGAAAATACTAAAATGTTTTACGAGTATTTCAACTCCTTTTTAATTGTAAAAAAATCTATATTGAAACTTAAAACATGGTCGTATAATAAGAAAAATATACTAAAAAAACAGAAAAACACATTTATACCTGATAAGTATAAAAACAAAAAATAAAAATAAATAAAAATCAGAAATTTGAATCATCAATATACATACATACCTACAAACAAATTAAAATTCTGTTTACCATTAGTATAACTGGTTTCTCATCCGTATGTTTGCCAGTCAGTTCATTTGTCCGCCCTACTGCCAGTTTGACAGTTGCTACGTACAGTGTCCGCCAAAAGAAATTGAACAGAAATACCATGTTCATTTTTTGTAGTCGAGTTTAAAAACTAAAAGTCATACTCATATTCTGTAAATGCATTTCGGTTGATGACATCCCTATTAATAATAAAATACTTTGTTTTATTCAGTTTACGTACATTTTAAATATATGGGGAAATAAAGAGTATCAGAATCTAATACTTATATACTATTTCCTTAAATTACTCAAATTTTTCGTTGAAATGATAAAATTTTTTATTAAATCGACAACGAAAGATCTTCAAATATTGTACTAATTATTAAAAATGTATTTATCCAAAATTAATTTTGACGATAATAATTTTTGGTATCCTTTTGAATTTACTATCTTTAAAGATAATATGAAAAATGTTAACATTTCTTATATCTAAGGATCCAAGACCAAAAAAACAAATATATTTTTTTAACAGTAAGTAGTAAAGTTAATTTATTGTCGATTCAAGAAAAAAGATAATTTATTTTAACGAAAAATTTGAGTAATTCAAAAAACGAAGGTTATAATAGTTCAGTATGTTTTGTCGCTTCATACACTAAAATTCTGGTTTTCTTCATTTCCCAATATATTTAAAATGTACGGAATGTAAATAAAACAAAGTATTTTATTATTAATAGGGATATCATCAACCGATATCCGTTTACAGAATATGAGTATGATTATTAGTTTTTAAACCGCACTTAAAGAAATGATCATGGTATTTTTGTTTAATTAGTTTTGGCCGACACTGTATGTATGTTTGTTGGTATGTATGTATACCTTGAAGGTGCGACAAGCGAGGGACATTCATATTTTCGTATGCTCTTGAAAATTTGTTAGCTCATTAATTTATTTTAATAAAATATTCACCAACAACAACAAACACATACAAAATTATATTTAATTTTGCAGGTTTTTTTGAAGTTTATTTTTGGAAGTTTACTCGTATTAATTTGATGATATTGTAATGTTTTATATTAACATACATAAGTATGTGTATAGATCTAGTTCGTGATCATATAAACTGAATTTTGAAGAACGGGGTAGAGAAGCACGCTTGTTCTCTAATCCGTTCGCACACCAATAAGAAATGCATGCGATAAAATCATGCAAAAGAAGCATGGTGTAAATTGTCTGTAATTCTCAAAATCCATGACGCTTTTTTTAAGCCTGTGAAAAATACTAATCCGGCAACTTTTACATCCTAAGTCGACCAAACTTTGTGTAGTAGACCAGCGGGTCAATTCTGCATGTGTGAAGCTGTGAAGTGATACAAATTTTCACTACTTTGCAACGAATCCGATTCTCGATTTACCTTTTTCTATCTGTCAAAATTTTATCATATGAGTTTTTTTTATTCACCAAATAAAATATGATGAAAAATGTGAGTGTTGCACTATTTTACAAACATTGTTAGCGACTTGTTTTTAAATTGATTATTTTTTAACATTTTATATTTTTCCTAACATAGTTTTTTTAATTTAATTACGAAATTTTTAATTTTCAAAAGAATTAGAGAATTAATATAAACAATAATTACATTTTTATTATAAAAACAAAAAACGCTAAAATCGCATTCGGAAAATCCATGTTTGCAACACTACAAAAATAAAACATAAATGCCCAAATTTTGTAAATCCCCTGCGTTCAACGCCTCACCTACACTTCACTTTCTAACGCCAACGCGAGTGTAAAAAAACGAATTTTATAAATCAATACGTCATTGCGTTTAACTTTTACGCTAGCACTTTAATTGTCAAATTAAAATAATCTCAGTGTTACCCGCATTTTTGCATATATGGAATTTATGTTTGATTTGTTACATTTATCCCTACTTTTTGGTATTGGCAACACCAATGTTAACAGCTGATTGAAAATCATTTTTTTATGTAAATATTTAGGCCGCATGAAACCTAAACCCGCCAAAAAATTAATGGATCAATTTCAAAATTTTTTTTATTGAAGTTTTTATGGATTGTTGATCTATTATTTTGTAAATGAATAGTATTAGTAGGATTTTAGATCATATAATCACATTTTTTTTTACAAATTGTTTTTATTGGAAAGAAACATGAACATTTTTTTATTAGTAAATTATAGAGAATAAAAATTGAAAAATTCCACAAGAGCCAGCAGGTATATTTTTAGTATTTTTTTTTTATTTAAGATTTTTTCGGAGGCATTTTTACTATTTCCACGACATCTCGACCCAAGAACCAAAAATTCAAAAACTGCGAGTTTTTTTTTAAAATAGTTTGAAAAATATTTTAAACCAACGCTCGAAACAGTTCAAGTGATGATTTTGGCATCTCAAATGATTAATTTCTAAAATTTCAAATAACGTAACGAACAGCTAATTGAACGCGAGCAATCACTTACTTTATTCAAGTGATTTACAAAATCGATTTCTTTAAAAAATTATGTGAAATGAGGCGTTGCGTTTTGCAAAATGAAAAAAAACTTGCCTCCTGTTTCTCTTCCAGAAGCATAAACGCATATAAAGACATTTCTTTATATTAGGTGTTTATATTTTAATGAAAAAAAAAAAGAATTAATTAAAGTTTTTTAATAAGATTTTGCTTTAAAACTCACGGAACTAGTGGAGTAAAATAAAATTGACAGAGAGTCATCACAACAACATTTTTTGTTTTCATAACTAAAATGGGAATCGCTCAAAATGAAAATATGAAATGAAAAATAACAGTGAAGTGAAAATTATAAATTATTTATCACTTCGCAAAGCAACTCAATTCGGAATTGGCCCCCGGGTGAGCTTCAAAAACGTGTAGGACGATAAGAAGGGGAATTGGTCATACACAGTCTTATGGCAGAGATAGAAAGTGCTCTTAGGAAATGGCACTTTGTGCTTTCCCTGTTGTTGAGGAGTCTTTCGGTATAATTCGATTACAACTTCTCTTTAGCGTAATTCAGGGGAAAAGCTTCATTATATTTTTGAAAATTTCTTAAATATGATTTAAAACTTCATATATTTTTATGAGGAAGTTTCATCAATATTTATAAACAAATTTTATAAATATGATGAAGTTTTTATTTATTTTTATTGAAATCGTCTAAGTGCATAAAAATGTATAATTATTCAGTATTTAGCTAGAATTAAATAATTTTAAGGAGCTTTTTTATTTGCTTTTTTTAATACCCTCCGCCATATATAATAAAGGGTGATTAAATTTTAAGGGCCGATGTTGATTTTGAATAAAACTCAAATTATTTAGGAAATTATCGTCATTTCTTTTTATTATGATAATATGGTATGGTTCAATTATGTATGGAACAAAATATCGGCCAAATGACCGCCGCTACCTCGGCGGCACACCTCCATCCGATGGTCCAAATTGTCGATGACGCTGAGGCATAATTGAGGTTCTATGCCGTTAATGTGCCGAATTATCTCATTCTTTAGCTCTTGAATTGTTGCTGGCTTATCGACGTACACCTTTTCTTTCAAATAACCCCAAAGAAAGAAGTTCAACGGTGTCAAATCACATGATCTTGGCGGCCAATTGATAACGGCACCACGTGAGATAACACGGCCATTGAATTTGTCGCGCAAATGAGCCATTGTTTCGTTAGCTGTGTGGCAAGTGGCACAGTCCTGTTGAAACCACATATCGTGCACATCCATATCTCTGACCATTGACGACGTTTGGAATGGTCAAGAGGCTTTAGTTCTTGAGTCAATTGCACCTTGTAAGCATGTAAATGCAAGTCTTTATGCATAATATTCATCAACAACGAGCGTGAGAGGTGCAATTGTTGGGCACGACGACGAGTTGAGGTGGACGGCTCTTCAGCCATACTATCGCGAACAGCAGCAATATTTTCTGCAGTACGAGCTGTACTGGTGCACTGGTATTTTCACATCTCCTACAGACCCGGTTTGCTCAAATTTTTGCACGATTTTTCCGATTATACGCACATTTGGACGATTAAATTGACCGAAAAAATCACGAAGTGCACGATATGCATTATGATTTGAACGCTCATTTTCATAATAAGCCTGAATAACTTTAATGCGTTGCTCGATTGTGTATTTTTCCATGGTTCAAATTGAGTTAGTCTGAAATTGAGAAATGTCAAATCAAATGCAGAAAAAAACCTGACGTTTAGGTGCGGTTCACATTCAACATCGGCCCTAAAAAATTTAACCACCCTTTATATATCCCCTATATCAGTTTTGTAATTCCGTTTGTAACACATAAAAATATAGGTCTAAGACCCCATAAAGTTTAAAGTCTTGATAAAAATATGAAGACTTTTAAAAATAATATTATAAATATACAACTGCTTCCTTTGCAGAAATACGACTCAATGATCTGATCTTCAATCTAAAAATAGTTATATATGTCAATTGTGTAGTGAAAATAAGTTTATAATTTTCTTACCAAAAAAAAAATATAATAAAATTGAAAAACAAATTTTCAAAAATAACATATAAATCAAGGCAAAAGTAATTTTAAAATAACAAATAACAAATGGAGAAGGATACATGTTTACGAACACCTACATCAACAATCATTTAATAATAGAAATGTCAGTCAAAGAGAAATATCGACGAAATTTGGTTTACAATTTTTGTAAAAAATCTAAATAAAACAAAAAGTTAAATTGTCCACCATTTTAAGGAAATTAGATTAAAAAAAAAACGTTTATCTACCTCACACTTGATGGCAAAAAATATGAGTTTAAAAAGAATGGATGGATTTGGTCAAAAATGCTCATTAAGAGCATTTAGAGCTGAAATTTTGGATAAAAGTGAATATCATTGCGTACGCTAGAAAGCAAATACAAAGTTCACCACCAAACTAATTTGGAGTCGATTAGGGTAGAAAAAAAATGAACCATCTACAATAGAAAAACAAAAAACGTCACCAAATCTAGGTTGCCTTAACTTTTCACAGGGGTAAATTCATCGCCATCTTTGGTCATAGACGACCTACTCTGTAGACTGATGGGCTTAGGCTATGACCATGATTAAGCAGTTAAAATTACTAGAATTTCATTTGATGCAGTTTTCAAGGTATTTTCAATTCACCCCAGTAAGGCCATAATAATTCCATTTAGGACCTGCAAATTGCTGCGCTTAGGTATAGTTTTTGTGAATAACATTAATGTTTCCTATTTTGAAATGTTGTAGGTCAAATACTTGGGTGTGACATTGGTTAGGAACTGGTATTGGAACATTTATAAAGATAAATCTTATTCATTGCTACAACAAATGTTTTTGCCAACTGCAAACAGATATTTTTTTATAAAGATGGCAGAAAGTCGGTTAATACAACTGTTCAAAAATTTGACATTTCTCGCAATTACAGTGTTGCCATATTTCATGTTAATACATGTTTGTTTTCATAAGATAGAGACCGACAAATTTGCAACAAAATGCCATCGATTTATACAAACTTTGGAATATATTGTTATCTTTATATATATAATTCTCCTGTACGTGTGTTAGTGACTGCACTCCTCCTTAACGGCTGGGCCGATTTCGATGAAATTTGTTGTGTCTGTTTTATTTGATCCCTGAATGGTTTAGATTCACAATTGACCTATATGGGTACAATGGGCGTGGCACCTCCCATACGAAGTAAAAATGTATTTTTGTATATCTGGAGTACTGTTACAGTGGGAGTCTTCAAACTTTGTGTGAGCTTTTTTTATAATAATACTCATAATCTCCCAAAAAAATGAGTGCCATCCAAGCAATGGGCGTGGCACCTCCCATACGAAGAAAACATTCATTATTGCATATCTGGGGTACTATTAAAGTGGGAGTCTTCAAACTTTGTGTGAGCTTCTTTGATAATAATATTCATAATCTTCCAAAAAATATGGGGGATCCAAGCAATGGGCGTGGCACCTCCCATACGAAGTACAAATTTATTATTGCATATCTGGGGTACTATTATTGTGAGAATATTCAAACTTTGTGCGAGCTATCTAGATAATAATGTAATCCTATTCCTAGGCAGAACAACGTTTGCCGGGTCAGCTAGTAAATATATATTTTAAAGCATATTTTGCTATTAATGCATATATTTTATACATTCCCAGCAATAATAGTGCTGCCTGCCATAAAAGCAATAAAAACATAACTACTGTGGCAAATTCATCACTTCTTTTCGATGGTATAATCAATGAATTTAACATTGGTGTAGGACGGATGTATTCAAATATAGCTACTTACCAATAATAATAATTTACTGTAAGCATGCAATATTTAGATATTCTTTTGCATGAGTTTGAAATACTCATATATTTTTGCAGTATTTAAGCTGTGATGAAAAGTTGTTTTATCAGAATGCATTAACAAAAGTTTTGAAGTTGTTAAATATTTTATAACTTCATATATTGGAATCCACATTAAATAAGACATTACAAGTGAACTCTTTAAAAAGAGAATTGAAAATTTAACTAAAAGTTGGTGATGAGATAAAGGGGACAAAGTAAACGGATCCATATTTTTTCTTTTTAGCCCAATCTTACATTTATCGGATGAAAATGGTGTAACCCCATATAATTGCATTGTAGGTACATAAATGTGTGTAAAATAAAACGTTATAAAAAAACTATTCTAATTGTGCATAAAAATTATTTAAAAAGCTAATGAAACATTTTTGAATTTGTTTTCTCATTAAAAACTATGAATCTATAAAAACCTATATTTTGAAGACAATTTGAATAACATCTTAACATACAGGAAATATGCATTAATTTGATTTTTAGCATGAATTCTTTTGGAAGTTCCTTAGAATAACTACAAAAACGCAATAAAAGAACAATAACTGAAACTTAGAAAACAATGAGACAATGAAAACACGTCAAGCATTGCAGTTGTGAGATAGAATCTATTTTGTTTTCACGACGTTTTTTTTTATTCTCTTGTTTTTTGTTTCTAATTCTCTAAATAGTGTTGCCGCTTTTGAAAAATGTTTGTAAACAAAAAAAAAACCTATGATGATGTAAATTAACATATGATATTTTATAGCTCTCATAGGCTCTTAGTGTACTAGTGAAGGAACAACGTAATATAAACCAACTTAATATGTTTAATTCAAAATTTTTAATCCAAGCAATATTCAATTAGCTGCAATTGTTTTAGAATAAGTATGAAAAATCCTATAATAACAACCTGTTGGGTCTTTTGTTAAAACTTAAGCTCTAAATTACTTTTCTATACAAGCGTCTGATGCTTCTTTAGAATATTGATTTTATAAAAATTATGATGATTTTTAACCCTTTAATCACAGACTACCCAAACAGAAAACAGCTGATTGAATCCAAATGGCGACTAGCAAATTAGTAAAAGGAAATGTCAAAATTGCCTGTAATGTACAAAAGGGATAAATATAGAAGAAAATAAGTACCATGCAATTTATATGGAGTCAAAATAACCATACGGTTCGAGAATTCTTGTTTGGCATATGTCATTGGTAACCTGTCGGTGTAGTTTGTGCCTTTAATGCTCAAATGAAATATGCTGGGAATAATTAAATTAAAATCTATTTATATGATAGGCAAAGGCGTCAAGTAGGATAAAGTGAAATTAAAATTGGAAAAAGGTGTAAGATATTCTAGTAAATTGCCAAGGATCAAAAATTGGAAAACATCTCTACCAAACGAACTCTTTAGAATATATATTAAAACATTTTTTTTAAATTTTTCATTTGGAAAAATTTTTGCTCAAAATGTTTTTTTTCAATTGCTGTCAAATGATGTGAATTAAAATTACACATTATAAAGTTATAAGATAAAAAATAATTTTTGGTATTTAATTTTTTAATTAAGTTGGTTGTCAGAGAATTATTTTACCTAAATTATACTATAAATAATAGCAACAGAAGGGTTGAAGTTCGTGTCCCGTTATATGTATAAATCTTTTCATATTTTTATACCCTCCACCATATATGGTGAGGGTATATATCAGTTTGTCATTTCGTTTGTAATATGTCGAAATATAGGTCTCAGACCCCATAAAGTATATATATTCGTGATCCTTATGCAATTTTAAGTCGATTTAGTGATGTCCGTCTGTCTGTCTGTTGAAATGGCGATCACGACGCGAAGACGCAAGCGGGGTACCTATTTTTACCCATATTATTGAACATCCTCCCGAGCAGTTTGGTATTTAAAATGAGCGAAATCGGTTTAGCGGTTCAAAAGTTAATGTGAAGGCACCTCTAAATTTTCCATACAAATTGGTACAATTTTTCTGTATCTATGTTTTTATTTTCTGTTAAGTAAGTAAAAATGTTATTAAGTCTTCTTCTTGTTCGATTACATTTATTGTCTTACATACTTTGAGAATAATAACATTCTTAGAGCTATGTGTGTGTTACTGTAAAAACTAAATTAACGTAAAAAGCAACATTGTTAAAGTCGCTAACAGAGCGACCTCTGTAAATAACATTACTAAACCTAATTAAATAACATTACTAAAACTAAATAACAAAAGTTCTGTTACATAAATTGACAAAACATATTCATATTACAGTTCATCCAAAATTTAGTATATACGTATATCATATTCAGCCCCTATGATTGCTGGAGGCTGGGCTCATATAGAATCAGGTAAGGTCCAGAGGAGCTGGATTGTCGTTAATACGTCTCGTTTTTTACGTTTTATCGTTTTCGTATATTTGGCTGACAAGCAAATTATCGTGTAGCTCAAGTTTCTCAACAAATCTGGCTTGCAACGACATGGCGTACCTACAGAAGGGTAGAACATCGGCATTTTTATAGACGTAACTATTTAAAAATCGTTTTATGAAATTTTCATAATTTTTTCCGATGCATTTTCTTAGGATTTTCCATTTAAAATATCTCCAATTCTGTGGCTACTATAGGAGATATAGTAAACCTGATTGGGTTTTTCTGTTAAGCTTTGTTGGTTTTTCGTTTCATTCCATAAAATGTTTTTTTTTGTTTTTGTAACCAAAGACATTTATATCTAAAGAAAGAGCAAAATACATAATTGCATTAGTGCCGCTACTTTTGAATAGGTAGCGCTGAATTAACTAAAACAATACCCTGCCCCATGGCTAGGTCCAAAGAAATTTGTATATAAAGAAAGAGCAAAATGCATAATTACCTTAGTGCCGCTACTTTTGAATATGTAGCACCTCATGACGATATAGCCTTGGATTAGGCTTTCAATTAATTTATTTACCAAAAATATTAAATTAACTACAAACGTCAAATTCTAATGCATTAAGATGTTACTAGTAGACTTATTACATAATTTTAAAGTCAAATTTTCAAATGTTTGACGTAATAAAATAGTTTTTTTTTATTCCATTTGTATTTTTGAGAATTGAGGGATTGGCAAATGTATATTTTTTATGTTAATGTTTTCTTTCATAAAAAAATACGCATGAATAAAGTGCAATATTGTGCTCTTCAACATCTAAATGAATATTGATTTAAAAAATTAAGGTATAATATGCACATAAAACATATATTTTTCATAGTTTTTGGCAAATATTCATTTATGTTACGAAGAAAATAGAAAATCAATAATACTCTACTGCATATTGTAGCACAATATGGCTAATGGAGACTAGCTCTGCAGCAAAATATGCCTAATGGAGAGAATGCACCTTCTGATGGGACATCTATTGACAAATAGTTACAACTCATGTTCTTTCTTAAACAAATTAATTTCTTTGCTGTATTCTCTCCATTAAACAATCACACTTCAATTTTTTAAAAAAAGAATATTCGTTGCAATTCTCTCCATTAGGCATATTCAGCTGCAGAGCTAGTCCCCATCAGCCGGAACAAAATTTAGTATTTGACAAAAACTATGCTTTAAAATGTTTTTTTTTTTGTGCAGTCCATGGTTAAAGAAACTAGTGAAAATGTAAAGGTGCCTCTAAGTTGCCCATGCAAATTAAGTACAATTTCATAGTAGCGACTGGTACATATTTTCACCAGTCGCTTAGCAGTAAATATTTTGTATTCACCTCAAACATTTTTCACTACTAAAATTTTTTTTCACAACAAAAAATTTTTTCACCTCAATAATTTTTTTTCACCTCTAAATTTTTTTTCTTCCAAAAAAGTTCTTTTTACATTTAAAAAGTTTTTCACCTCAAAAAATTTTTTCACCTACATAATTTTACTTCAAAAGTTTTCTTATATTATTTGTATTAAAAACAGTAGAGAACATCTTTTTAGGATATTGGGGGAGGGTACTCAAAGATTCGGCACAGCCGAATTTAGCCCTTTTTTTACTTGTTTTTTTTTTTAAATTTGTTTAAATTGATTTTTTGTGGAAAAGCTTTTTAAGACCAAATGACTATGCCTGCCTATGTATAGGGAGGTTATTTCCAACAAGCTTTATGCCAGTGTCGTTAATTACCGCAACCAACTTTTAACCAGCAGTTATCATTTGTTAATGTTGCTAACTCAGTGGGTAGAGTTCACATCTGCAAATCTATTTTTAAACCACATAATTTTTGCTTTTGTCAAGGTTGGAAATGTTGTTTACCCAATACATTTTCGATGCTTTTTGATCAGCCCGTCCTTTTATATAATAATGTTATAATTTTGAAATTGGGAAAGCATTTTTTGCCTTTACTTGTAACACCTGTTAAAGTGCCTTCACAGCGCCTTTTCGTTTGTATTTTTCCGACTGGGTTGAACAAAAACATTTTACACATATTAATAATTAAATAATCCATAAATAGACTAAAAACATCAAAATTTTTATAAAAACCCTCTGATAAAAACAAAATACAAACGTTTTTATACCCTTCACCACAGGTGGAAGGGTCGCGGGTTCGAATCCCGTTCAATTCACTTTTTTTCGTACATTTTTTTTTTCTTAAGATTTTTTTTTTATTTTATTTTTTGTTTTTTTTTTAAACATTTAATAATTAATTTAAATAAAATTTTATATTAATAATTAAATAATCCATAAATAGGCTAAAAACATCAAAATTTTTATAAAAACCCTCTGATACAAACAAAATACAAACGGTTTTATTTCTATTTTTTGCTCCGATTTAAAAGAATTTATAAAAAGATTTTTAAACCATTTTATTTCTCACATATTAAGAAAATTTTATACATAATTTACCTTTGAGTGCAACTATTTTAGGTCATAACTTATAATAATTTATAAAAAAAAATTATAAACTATTTTCCTTCAAATTTTTAAAATTAAGCTAAAGAAATTACAAACATTTTTAATAAAAAAGCGAAATAAAATCCCAAATGCAAATTTGCCAGCTAAAGCAAACGTTTTTGTAGAAATAAAACACATGCAGTTGTAGTGAATTCTTTTAACGATTTGTTGAAATTCTTTTCTTTCACCTCTTCACCTTTTATACACAAACAACAAACACTATTCTAGAGCTGTAATATGACCTATGGATACGTCTTATATAGCAAAAGATCGAAAATCTTTAGTATAACATATATGCTGAAAAACTCGGAAATATCGGTTCAGAGGGTCAATTCTCGTTCTGTGATAATGTGAAGTGAAAAAAAACTTTTCATTTTCGTTTTCATAAGCACTTTTCACAAATACATAAATTGCGATTCTCGTATGTATTATGAAAAAAATGTTTCATTCGCACTGTACCCATGAAAATTTTGTAACTGTGTTATCCAAAATTTAAAGCAAATGTCAAAACAGAGAAAAACGTAAACAAAAGTGAATTAAGTTCGTAAAATTTATTTTAAATAATTATATAAAAATATCTGGATTAATTGTATTATTGGATATTACTCAAAGAATTCCGGATGAACAAAGGTAAGACAATGATGTTACAAGCATTTCATTGCAGTAAATAATTTAATGATTTATAGAAATTTTTTGAGAGTGCTGCGACGCATACGTCGTGCTGACCACAATCCATTCGAGATGACAACCGACAAGCACTTCATGGATTTATATCGGCTTACTTTAAGTGAACTATATTTGGTGCGCGTATGAAGTCTAATATTACTTAAAGAAAAAAAAAATTCATAAAGAATATAAATAAACTATAAATAAATATGCCATACTTTTGCCAATTTTCACTGTCCTTTTGGGTCCCACTAAAACTGTTAAGGCTCACCGCTAATTCTTTACACTTTTCGTGTCTAAATTTGGCACCATCTGCAGTAACAAATCTGTAAATATGGGATTAATAAAAGTGTGATTATGGTTATTAAGCTACTTACTTATGGTTTTCAATGTCCACATGCTTTTCTCAATAATTAGTTAAATACTCCTTTTGGCTTTCGCTGGCACGCTTTAATCTTACAATCTTCTCCATGTTTATTTCACTTATAAATAGTCTGTGTAAACAATTTTTTCATATGAAAATATTTTGACAGTTGTTTGCACTGTTACACAAAACAAGAATCGCCAGTGCTGTGCAATCGTGAACAAATCTTGTTTCGTTCCACTTTTTTTTCATATGAAAACGTTTTGATATTTCTTTACATTTTTTCACAGAACGCGAATCAAAAGTACTATGAAAACGTGAAAAAACTTTTCATTTCACCGTTTCACAGAACGAGAATTGACCCTCAGATACAAAAAAGTTATGCCCAAAACATAAATTTTTTTTAAATACCTATTTGCTGGAACCATAAATCTTCCCGAGTCCAAGTTTTATCACCAAACTAAATGGTTAATTTCCTCTTAAAGGCGTCCGTATATAAATCTGTCCATTCCATATATGTCCATATATAAACTTCAGTTTTTTCCCAACCATGGTGAAGGGTATATAAGATTCATTTAAGGTTGTTTTCGTATTATTTGTTATTGAATTTATATTATGGAATTATAATTTAGTATAAGGTATACCAAGTTTTTATTAATATTTTTTTTGTTTCTTCTTCTTTTGCTTCTTTTTATTCTCCAAGCGAAAAAGTTTAGTTAAAAAAATGATGGTAAAAAGAAAAAAAATATATATAAAAAAACCGTCAGAAATAATTTACATAATGTCCATTGATTGAGGTCTAGGTCGATTTGAAATACATACAGACATACATACTTAAAAGTAGCCAATTAAGTTGTTATTGTGTAAAAATTCGTAAAATTTTTATTACCAGTCTTCTTTACCACTTTTTATTTTTTTTATGTATTCAATATGTGTTTTTACATACAATAAAAAAACACTAACATGTATTTTGTTATTGTTTTTTTAGTAATACAACATTTAAAGCTTTACTTAAAAAAAAACAAATAAAGACAATTAGTGACGTTATTTAGAGCACGATCATTTGTATAAAACAGAGATTCTTAATCGTTTTACTGTGCTAAAGACGAAAGCATATTATCTTGTCAATTTGGTGGACAATATTTAGGGAATTTCAAAATAGCCCTGTTAAATATAAGTTTTTCAATCAGATGCAATTATATATGTATAATTATATAAGAAATATAATCAAAATTAATATAAAAATATATAACGAGGTCTTATATTCAATAGGAGCTATTTACAGTTTTACAGTTGTACAGCTGTAATTTTTAATATAAATTTTGAATTGAAAAAATAACTCTTCAACCACTTTTATTTCATTTTAGTTATTTGGTTATATACCAAATATTTTTATGAATGTTATTTGGGCTATCTGTTCGAATTTCATTTCACTTGTAGGTGAAAGTGAAAATTACATAACTATTTTTCTCAATTTCATTTTAGCCCGTTTACTTATCTCAATTTATACTCTGGTTAAGGCCTATACTAGCTTTAACCATTGGTAAACTTATTTTTCAATAGTTTATCTAAATTTAAACAAAGTATTTATTTTAACCAATGTTTAATTAGAAAAACACAAAAAACCGCGCTAAAAACTTTTAATTTTCAGGTTTTGAACAAAAATAAATTATTATTTTTTTATATATTTTTGTATTTCCTTTTGTTCATACAGGTTGGTTGAAAAGTTCCTGCGCTCGAAATGAAAGAATACTGTTTTTGTTACGAAATATATTTTTTTATTCAATATAATCTCCTAGAAACTCAATACACTTGTTCTAATGATCTTCCAATAATTTTATCCCATCCTTTTAATGGTTTTCCGGAAGCTCTGCAAAATAACCGTCTACGGCTGCTATGGCCTCTTAATTCGACGAAAAATGCTTTCCACGAAGGAATTGTTTAGGATTTCTGAAGAGATAGTAGTCACTGGGAGCCAAACCTGGTGAATACGGTGGATGTTCAAGCAATTCGTACTTCAATTCTTTGAATGTAGACATCGTCAAAACACTTCTGTGAGCAGGTGCATTGTGTTGATGAAAAATGATTTTTTTCTTCTTTAAACCAGGTCTTTTCTCACGAATTTTTTCATCCAGCTGATCCAAAAGGCTGCAATAATATTCAGAGTTGACTGTTTTACCTTTCTGAAGATAATCAATCAACAAAATTCCTTTTGCATCCCAAAAAACTGATGCCATAACCTTCTTTGCTGATCGTTGTGACTTCACCTGCTTTGGAGCTGAACAACCAGCTTCAGTCCACTGTAAACGTTCTTGTTTCAATTTAGGATAATCGTGGTAGATCCAAGTCTCATCCATAGTTATAAAACGATGCAAGAAGTCGGTTTTATTCGGCTTAAAACGCTCCAAAATACGCTGAGAAATTTGTTTTCGATTCAGTTTTTGTTAAATTGTTAATGTGTGCGGCACTAACTTTCCAATCAGTTTTTTCATACGTAATTCTTCATGTAAAATATGGAGTACTCGTTCGTCTGAGATGCCTTTGGCATTAGCAATTTTACGCTTAGTCAAAGTTGGATCTTTACTAACCATATTATGTACCTGCTCTGTTGCAGTTTTTGGTCGTCCTTCGCGTGGATCGACCACGTTTAAATTCACCAGCCCAAAATTCAACGGTGCGTTTTGAAGGTGAGGACTCCTTATACACTTCTAACAGTTGTTCATAAATTTCCTTTGCTTTTAAACCCTTCAAAACAAAGAATCTAATGACTGCACGATATTAAATTTTTTCCATATTAAAAAAAATCAATGACACGTCAACTTCAAATGGCTTGTAAACAAAGAAAGAATTGACGGAATGACTTGCAATTTTGCATGTGTTCTCAGCACAGTTATACCAACTTGAGAAAAAAAAGTTTGGAGCTAGCAGTGCCATCTCTTGGTGAGCGCAGGAACTTTTCAACCAACCTGTATAAATGTTACTGAATTAATTGTATATATTTATATATATATTTTTAACAATTTAAATATCGATAACATTCAAACACTCCCACGATATTACTCAAAATACTCTTAAATTTTCTATTTATTTCTCTCAAACCCGTTAAAAATTAAAATATAAATTTAAGCTCTTATGGCTACCGGAGTAAAAAAATTTATCTGGCGAAATACTTAAGCATATCCAAATTGATATTCTTTAATATCTGCTGTAATATCTAGCAGACCTAAATTAATCCGAAAAATGACAGATTTAACTAGATTTAGGCCCATTATTATAACTTGCCGATAGCTAAAGGGAGGATGTTAACGGACAGATTATTAGTTTTTCGTTATTATAAGTATACTTTAAACTAAAAGTGACCGATAAGCTAAAGGTAAGTTCATCTTACCTTTAACTTTTACGTAAGTTTTAAGCATTTGAAGTTGCCACATTTTCTGCTCTGCAGTGTAGTTGCCGTGTAGTTTTTAGACCGTATCTTTGCTGTTTGGTTTATTTCTGTGTTCGGCGTCGACAATGTAAATTTTTTACAACAAACATTTTTATTTTTTACACAAATCGAAGAAATTTTGTTTTTCGTTTGTATTTTTTGTTTGTTGTAAGTAAATAAATAAATTAAAGTACATCGTTGCCACTACGTATTTTTAAGAACAATTTTAATTTGTCAAAAGTAATCGGTTTTTGCTCTGGTAATGCCATATTTTCAAAAAACTTAATTTTATTTTATAAGGAAGTTGTAATAACCAAAAAAGTTAAAGGTCACTTTATTCCTCACTTTAGCTAAAGTTACCTTTAACTAACACGCACCTTAAAGGCAAGTTATAACATTGGGCCTTAGAACTATTGTCAACCTCAAAATACCACTAACAAAATAACTTAAAATACCGTCAACCCTAAAAAAGTACCGATAATCTTATTGTAAAATAACCTAACGAAATAATTTTAAATTCCGGTATCAATTATCACTAACCGTAAACAGAAAATTTGCAAAAGTGAATAAAATATTTATTTGGGGCGATAAATGAATGCCTGCCATTTACTTTCTAGAGATTATTTTATGTAAATGTTGCCCGTGGTACTTTGTCCAGCATTTAGGTCGGTATCTCACCAATGACAGCTGTAATGTTGTCTTCCAGGGCTGGAGAGACTTCACATATCCCCACAAAAAAATAGTCTAGTAGAGGCAAATCACATCTTGGCGGCCAATGGTCTACTCCAAAACGTGAGATTAATTGCTTACCAAACTCACCTCTCAATAGGTTCATGGTAATAGTCTAGTAGAGTCAAATCGCATCTTTGCGGCAAATGGTCTGCTCCAAAACGTGAGATTAATAACTCACCAAACTCGCCTCTCGATAGGTTCATGGAACCGTCTTGTTGAAACCACATGTCAACCAAGTCCAATTCTTTTTGGGGCAAAAAGTCGCACCGTAGCTTGCTCCATTGACTGAAAAGTTCCGATTTCCATCGTTCTTGAATAAGTACGATCTAATGATGCCGCCGGCCCGCAAATCGCACCAAACGGTGCATCTTTGGCAGCTCTTGAACTGCATCTGGCTGCAATTCTGTTTGTTGACGTCCCCATTGAGCCAAGAATGAACTAAATCCATAACATTGAAACACAGCACGAATTTTGATAATAAAATTCAATGATTTGCAAGCGTTGTTCGTTTGTAAGTCTATTCATGGTGAAATGGCAAACCTTACTAGGCATTTTTGGCATCGCCGTCACGAATCTTTTTTTACACTGAAAAACCAAATAGCAAAAAATCATCCTTTACTTGATATCCAAAAACGTAAATGAATGATAACTGCTGTCTTACCGTTGGTTACGATAGTGCAAAGTCACTGACATAAGCTTATTGAAAATATTTTGATAACTTTTGAAAAAAATTGTCTTATTAACCCATTAATGGCCACTGTACCAGTATTGGTACACCTTGATTTTTCCTTTTTCTCTGACTCTATTTGAGTAAAATAATTTTCTTAGAGCCAACTAAATTTAGAAATTAAAAGTAAAAGATTTTCCTAATCTAATACTGTTATTGTTTTAGCAACATTTTTCATTAGGTAAAATTTTAATTTTCATTACATAGTACAACAGCCAATTTGGGGGGTGAGAAATTCCAAGTCAGGGTGATGGTACTAGGTCAGTATAGTAAAACCCTCAAAGGGTTTGGCGTTCGTATGTGTCAGTTTTTTTTATGACCTTTTAAATTTTTTCCTTATCTTGATGTTTTTTCGCTTAGTTGTAACATTTTGGCAAAAACGTAGTTTAACATAACTCGAGAACCACTTGTCCGATTTTGATGAAAAAAATTTATAAAAATTAAGAATTACAATTTCTCTAATCTGTTTCTATACCGTTTTCCTATATGTGCAACACTTTCGAAGTTAAAAATGAATGTATGAAGGGAAAAAAGTATTTTTTGCCTAAAAATTTAAATATATTTTTTTTTTAATTCATAAAAAATCCAAAATGGAAAAAGTGCCAAAACTAATTACTTTCGTGTAAAGTCACATAACTCATGAGCATAACTCATGAAAAAGGCATAGATCATGAAAATCGATGCACGCGTTTCTCATTTATTCACAATTAGGTAAATGTATGAATTTCAAAAATTTGCTCCAGATATGCACAACATTATTTGGAGAAAACATTGACACTCACAAGCCGAACTCTCTCATATTTTTCTACTGTACTAAAAGAGAAATATTGATGTGGCAACACTGTTCACATAAAACATGCATTGTCATTATACTTCTTCTCTTTCTCACACTGGTTCTGTGATTTTTGTCATTCAACAAGTGCCGACGAACGCGAACAGTAAAAGTGATTTTTCTCCGGTTTTTAAAAGTGAACAAAACTGAACAGAAAATGGAACTGTGCAAGCCGGATATAAATAGCTTTTGCTACTGCTGTTGTCAATATGTCTCAACACATAAAAAAGGGGAAATTTCAGTACTGATTTTGTTCAAACATACGAGATGTACTTCAACCAAAATGTTATAGTGAACGAAAATTGGGTACCAAATATTGTGTGTAAAAGCTGCTACAACCGTCTAATGGATTGGAAAAATAGAAGACGTGAAAGTATGCCATTCGGTATCCCAATGACTTGGACTAATCCTGGCGAAGGTCACAATCCATTGAATTGCTATGCATGTGCGAATAAAGGAGCCGCAAAAAGGATAAGAAAATCGTATAATTACGTTGGTGTTGCAAGTGCCGCAACACCATTGCCTCATTCGGACCACATTCCTGTGCCAAAAGCTTCTAGCCCAGATATTTTCTCTTCTACGACTGCTCCGACATATCATGCACGTGATGATCCCCCATATGAGCCATCAGTATCCAATGAGCCAATTTTAATAAATCAAAATAAGCTTGATTCAATTGTTGGCAAGTTGGAATTAACACAGCATAAATCGGAAGAGCTGGCTTCCATTTTGAAATCAAACAATTTGTTGGCACATGGTGTGAAAGTCACAGCTTATCGAAGTCGTTAGGCAATACTCCAAAGTTTATTCCTTGTGAATGATGAAAAAACTTCTGCATATTGCCCGGATGTAGGAAAATTGATGGACGCAATGGAAATAAAATATGAAGCAGATGACTGGAGATTATTTATTGACAGTTCAAAACTCAGCTTGAAGGCGGTTTTACTGCATTAGACCAATAAAAAACCTTCAGTTCCAATCGCCTATATTACAGAAACGAAAGAAACATATGATGCACTGGAAAATATTTTAAAAATGGTTAACTACGCCAAACATATGTGGCGCATATGCTGCGATTTAAAAGTTGTAGCAATGCTTTGCGGTCTTCAAAGCGGCTATATAAAATATATGTGCTTTTTGTGCGATTGGGACACACGATTTTCCGGTGACCAATATGCATGCCACGGATGGAAACTCAGAGAGCACAGCAGGTTCCAAACGGCCAATATTATTCGTGAGCCTCTAGTGCCGAAGGAGAAGATATTGCTGCCTCCACTGCATATTAAACTTGGAATTGTTAAGAATTTTATCAAAACTGTCACCAAAAGAGATGAAGTTTTCTTGTGTTTGAAACTAATTTACCCGAGACTCAGCGAAGGTAAAATTCAAGAAGGTAAGTTATAATATCACATTCATTTCCCATGATTTTCCATCTTAACAAATTAATTTTTTCCAATCAGGCGTAGTAAATGGTCCAGATATACGAAAGCTGATTAAAAGTGACGCATTCAACAATATTTTGATTGACGCTGAATTGAATGCATGGCAGGCAATCAAAGAAGTAATAGAAGGCTTGTTGGGAAAGCATCGTTCTAACAACTACGATGTTTCTGTCGCAAGGATGTTAAGAGCATTCTCGGAAATTGGTGTCCACATGTCCTTGAAAATCCATTATTTACATCATCATCTGGACTACTTCAGCAAACAATTGGCTACCGAATCTGATGAACAAGGTGAACGCTATCATCAAGTTGCTATGCCATTTGAAATGAGGTAATACTGATTTTTTATTTTTTCAAACTCATTTTAATAAAACAAAAACTTACAGATATAGAGGCAAAAAGTCGCCGAGTGCAATAATTGCGGAAGTTTGCTGGTGGAGTAAGCTTGTGTGGCAAGACAAGAATGATCTTGATGATAAAGAATTTTCAGGAGATGCAGAAGGGCCAACAGTGGAGTCACACACTGACATTATGTGTGGTTCAGAAACTGATGATAGCGATGAATGCGATGCCACTAGTCCCGAACAACCACCATCGAAAAAGTCTAGGCAATATTTATTAAAATAAATAAAAATAAATAAAATAAAAATAAAAAATTATAAAAATGTTTACTTAATTTTTTTTAGTAGTTTATGGCCAGAAGTCTGGAGTTATTGGGGAAAATTTATAAAAAAGGCGATAAATGACACTTTTTTGAATAAAAACAAATATCAATATTCTTGTCAAAATGGGATACCTTCACTTAATTGTAAATAAAAGCAGAACGCGTTAATCGATTTCTATGATCTATGTCGCATTTTGTTTATAGGTTATGTGACTTTAGATGAAATTAATAACACTTGATCCTTTTTTCCGTTTTGGATTTTTTATGAATTAAAAAAAAAAAATTTTAATTTTTAGGCAAAAAAATATTTTTTTTCTCCACAAATTTATTTTTACCGGCAAAACTGTTGATTATAAAGAAAAACGTTATATGAACGGATTAAAGAAATTGTAATTCTAAATTTTTTTGAGTTTGTTTTAGCAAAATCGGACAAGTGGTTCTCGAGTTATGTTAAACTACGTTTTTGCCAAAATGTTACAACTAAGCAAAAAAACATCAAGATAAGGAAAAAATTTAAAAGGTCATAAAAAAAAACTGACACATACGAACGCCAAACCCTTTGAGGGTTTTACTATACTGACCTAGTACCATCACCCTGACTTGGAATTTCTCACCCCCCAGACAATAATCCCAAAAATGTTCCATAGTGTTATTTAATTAGGTAATTATTTGATCCTGTTGAATTAATTGTTACAAAATCAAATTTCAAAACGGTGTGTGTGGGAGAGCCAGTTTCCACTTTTTGCTCCTTGACAATTTACAAGGATATCTTGACTTTTCGATTTTACTTTATCCTATTTGACGCCTTTTTTAATGTTCTCCGCCAGATTTTATTTGGCCATTAATGAGTTAAAGCTTTTCAAAAAAAAAAAATATCTACATATATAAAAAATTGTTGCAAGTGTATTGTGACTTTATAACTCACGACCGATCAAACCGAATTCGATTAAATTTTTTTGTTTAGGGTTTGTTCGTATGGGTTATCTAAAGTTTGCACGAAATCGGCCGACGCGTTCGTGATTTATGACTTTATGTCAACCTGTGATTTTGTCCATATAAAAAAAAAATAACAACAAATACGCAGGCGCCCATGAGCGTGTGCGGTATGTATACTGTGTGCTGACTTCATACACACGGTAAATACACGTTGTAGCGCATACACGCATAAACATTGACAGATGTCAGTGAGTGATCATTTTAAGGTTCTTTTCGATCGAACACGCAGATCGAGAATGTTAGTATTCATGCGTAGCGAAGCACGCCGGGATCCGCTAGTATATATATAAATAATTATTAAAAAAAAATCAAGTTTATATTTTATAAAAACTTGTTAAAAATATGCATTCGTGTAACCGGACTACTATACCTATTTTTTTTTTTGAAAAGCGACTTGTAACACTCTATAATAAACCCTTCAAATATTGGACTTTTATTAAAAAAAAAAGTTTAAAAGCATGTTTTTATAAAATTTTAGAGCATATTTCTGTTTTGGTTGCCACTTTTTTTATTACAATACATTACAAAAAGTAATGGAAATAAAGATACCTGCCTGGTTTAAGTATTGTCTAGACTGAAAAATGGCTAGTGTTTGAGGTAACGGAGTGGTCCGATTCTCAGTTAAAGACGATTCTACATGACAGTGCACAACAAGCCGACTTTAGGGCTTAAGTGTATTTCCTATTTTTGGCCATGAGTTGGTTGTGTAGAAAATCTTCCCTTTCGATCTCTCTATTTCAACCTACCTAAGCTAATGGAAATAAAATTTAAATTTCATTATAATAATTTTTTTTATGGTAATGAAAATGTAATGATAATAATTTTGTAATTGTTTGCTTCTTGTTTTTTATTTTTATAATTTCTATTATCTGCGTGAAAAGGACAATGTTTCTTTCAAAATATAATTTTTTATTTTGATAACAAAAATGCCAATTCTATTGTGATGCATTGCGATGAATAGGTTGGATAGTGGCGAAAGAAAATAAAATTAAAAATAAAGAAACTGGACATTTTGTTTTGCTTTTTTATTTCTACTACACAGTATGTATTTATTGTTGTTGTATTATGTAGTGCGTTAGATATAGTCTTTGCTTTTAACGTGCTTTTGACCATTCATTTGACCATGACCTAAACTACATAAAATTTTTAACACACTGTACATACTTATAACTAGTGAATACATATTTATATATCGTTAGCTTAGTGTGATTAGGTGGTACCAACTCCACAGTTTATGAAAAATTTTGCAATTTTTTCATTTCTATTTGTTGTTATGTAGTGATGTGTAAATAAACTAACAAGGGAATTCTTTTAACACGCTGATTTGGATGAAACTATACGGTTTAGCGTTTTTTATGTGCCATCTCCGATGTTTGGGGGGTAAAAAATAGTGCCGAAATTGGTAATTTTTTTCCTTTTTTAGAATCTGTAGACCATTTGTCTAAATTTAGCGTTTTTTATGTGCCATCTCCGATGATTGGGGGGTAAAAAATAGTGCCGAAATTGGTAATTTTTCCTTTTTTAGAATCTGTAGACCATTTGTCTAAATTGAATTAGGAATTGATTATTTACGATTAATGTGATCTCTTTCTAAATCAGGTATCCCATATAAATCAGAAGATATTTGACTTCAACTTTGATTCAGATACCCAATTTTTACATTAACTTAGCATCGTTTTGAGGCATACGCAAGTTTTTGGTAAAAAAGCAAATTTTCGATTGAAAAACTATCGATGCTCTGACGACGGAGTGTGTTCGGTATAACCTGATTCAGATTTATCTGGGCAAGGATTATAATTTCGGAAACTTTCTTTAATTTTATTTTTCCTTAATGTCGTTCAAACAAGAACAAATCTAAAAAGGGTTGAAGTAATAACACTATAAAGTCTTTATATTTAAAATAATTGTTTTGGGTGGTATGTATGTGCATAAGACATTAATTTTTGACTACATATATATAATTGAAAATAGTGATAAAAACGTGATATGGAGCACTAAATTAAAAAAAAATGTTTATACGGTAAATTGGAAATGTTATACGAAAATAGAAAAGGAAACTAAGATTTTTGAAAAAAATGTATGTTACCTTTCTTTATCGTTTTAAACCAAACAATTTTTTGGTCAGTGCGACACTCCAATATTCCCTTTAAACATTAGAGATGGCTCAAAAAAATAAAAGGTCCTTGTAAATACACATCGCTGTTTGCGGTTCCGTTAAATATAAAATGTTATAAACAATATAAAAATTTGATTTCAGTTTATGTTTGAATTAGAAAAAAACACTTGCTTTTGTAAATGACTTTGGTAATGAGTTGTAATTTATTTAAAGAATTTCGCGTATTAGAGAGGTTATTTATTAGTATTATTTTTTATTTGAATCACTAATTACTGATAAAGCTCGAAACTTACAACTTTGTTGCTTTTGTGTGTCGTGACCGTAAAAAATTGATAAGCAGCCAACCCCCAAAAAACGTTTTTCTACATTTTATTTGTGATAAGAAAAAATCGAAATCTTTAAAAAAATATCTAACGTACTTTATTTCAAACCTTTCAACCCTGATCATATAAGTTTTAATATAAAACCAACACAAATTATGGAACACTCGAAAATTTTGTCGGTGAGTCATTGACAATCGAAAAATTAGAAATTAAAAAAAGATGTGCACTGAAAATATCGTTCGCTTTACAAAATTATGCAAGTACACACTAGGTAATCGAATTCACATTGCGTATAGTTCCCAGCAAAAAGTTGGTTATATGTGCGATATATTCATGCATTACCTTGCAATGATAACTCATTGTCTTCTGAATATTTTTAAAATATAAAACAATAACTTACCACTCATGACTTCTATTTTGCATGATTTCTAAACTTAAAATAAAACATAATAAGGAGTGAGATTGAAAAAAAAAAAAACGCCGACACACATTTTCGCCAATAACTTTGTTTGTACACATTCGATAATTTTTTTTTAAGAATGTCTTATAGAAAAATGGCAAAACAGCATAAATTACACCAAGATACTGTTTCTAAGTCTATTAAACGTTACGAAGAAGACATGGATCGGGGAAAAAATGGGCAGATTTGTCATCATGCCACTATACTAAAACTGTTCTCGAGCGGTATTTAAAAAATAATGTGCTTTTTGTATCTACAAAGGCAAGCTCACAAAACTGCCTAGAGCTCCAGCCTGTGGAAATATATTGTGCTGTAGTAAAATGAAATGTAAAGGTCACAAAAAAGAATATCTAAGGACATAACAGATTTTAAACCCAAGTGGGCAGCCTGCTTCAAAAAGTAACAGAAGTAACAAAAAAAATCTTAAACGGGAGGTATTCCGGAATTCGGTTACTGCGACTAAAATTGGTTGGTACAACCGAATAATGCTTTCCACAACAAATTTTTTGTTATTAATACAACTGAATTTTGGTTGCAACACCCAAAATATCCAGCAATCGCATTTAAATTTGGTTGTGCTCACCGAACTTATTGGTTGCCGCAACCAATATACACTATTTAGTTTGATTGCCACTTTATTTTTCTGTGGGTGAGATTCCAAAAACGTTAATGTAAAGCATTTTCATAAGACTCTAATAAATAGTTCATGTCTTTATAATCGTGTTTTATGTACATGAAATATGTACTAAAAACTGAAAAATATTAATTTGGAATTTTATAAATATACTAGAAAAAAAAAGACCTTATTTAATCATGAGTTTTAGAACTAGCAGTAACTGATCGAAGTTTGCCTGATAAGCTCATTATTTTATCACAGGGATGTCATTGGAGCTAGTTGCCTACAAGCTTACGAGTATGGAGTAAAATAACTAGTTAATGGTAAGGTAAAAATAAGTGGTTACAATTCATAAAATAAAAACTGATTTTTGTAAACAATTTACAAAAAAATTAATATTAAAACCAAAAATAGATTTTAACTGACAAACACATTACAATAAACTCATTTTTATCACTTTGAAGGTAATGCAGTATGCAAGGAGCTGTATAACACATTATTGGTAACTCATTATTTTTACTTTAGAAGTAATGCAGTAGGCAGGAGTTGGTCATTATTGGTAATGCAAAAATCAAAATTTTTCCTTATGTTTTCAAAATTTTTAGTATTATCATATCAATTTTAATATTTTTTGTTTTAAAAACTATTTTAAAAATTGAAAATTACCTTTGCTCATCGGCAGAAATTTATTTATAAATTTTAATTTTTTTATGAAAGGTATAAATTGTGTAAAATCCACTTTTTTGTAAAGTATCAAAAAAAGCTTAAAAATATAATATTTTTTTGACTAGATATGCATTTATAAGATAATATGCATCAACAAGATGATGGCAATTTCTGGCATATTTATTGATTCGCAAAAGTATTTGCTAAAGACAACAAACATATATTTACTTCCGGTTGAATTTTTATTTAACTCTATGTGTGTCAGTTTTTTAGATCTCACTCCTTAGTTAAAATAAAACTTAATTTTAAATAATGTTGTTTAAAAACAATCTATTTGTATTCAATACAAATTTAAATTAAAAATAAGACAAATTTAAGGTAGTTAAAAAGCGCTAAATCTCACGCGAAAAGTGCCAATTTAACGCTAAGCTCCCTTTATTTAATTAATGATCTTCATAGAAAATATACTTTTCCTTTCATTATAAAAAGAAAAGAAAAACATTATGTGTTGAACATGGTTAAGATGAAAGAAAAATAAATAAAAATGATTTGTAATGACGCAAATACATACATAGTAAATCAAAAGTATTTCTTGCTTTTTTACCCAGATAGAAAAATACAATCGGCACGGTCGGTTATGCGATGACGGAACGTGACAGAATTGTCCTGTAACTCGATTGATAACAGCTTTCAACGGTTGGTTGTCGCTAACTTGCCAAGGTTTCCATACAAATTTTTAGTCTAAAAATAGATTTTGGAAAAAGGTTGGTTGTTGACACTAAGTTGAAAAAAATGGCGATTTTTTTTTTTAATTTTATTTGGAATTTTTAATAAAACCTGAGGGTCAATTCTCGCTCTGTGATAATGTGAAGTGAGAAAAAACTTTTCATTTTCGTTTTCATAAGCACTTTTCACTCGAACTTTTCACAAGTACATAATTTGCGATTCTCGTTTGTATTGTGAAAAAAATGTTTCATTCGCACTGTACCCACGAAAATTTTGTAACTGTGTTATCCAAAATTTAAAGTAAATGTCAAAACAGAGAAAAACGTAAACAAAAGTGAATTAAGTTCGTAAAATTTATTTTAAATAATTATATAAAATATCTGGATTAATTGTATTATTGGATATTACTCAAAGAATTCCGGGTGAACAAAGGTAAGGCAATAACGTTACAAGCATTTCATTGCAGTAAATAATTTAATCATTTATAGGAATTTTTTGAGAGTGCTGAGACGCATACTTCGTGCTGACCACAATCCATTCGAGATGACAACCGACGAGCCCTTCATGGATTTATATCGGCTTACTTTAAGTGAACTATATTTGGTGCGCGTATGAAGTCTAATATTACTTAAAGAAAAAAAAATTTCATAAAGAATATAAATAAACTATAAATAAATATGCCATACTTTTGCCATTTTTCACTGTCCTTTTGGGTCCCACTAAAACTGTTAAGGCTCGCTGCTAATTCGTTACACTTTTCGTCTCTAAATTTGGCACCATCTGCAGTTACAAATCTGTAAATATGGGATTAATAAAAGTGTGATTATGGTTATTAAGCTACTTACTTATGGTTTTCAATGTCCACATGCTTTTCTCAATAATTAGTTAAATACTCCTTTTGGATTTCGCTGGCACGCTTTCCTCTTGCAATCTTCTTCATGTTTATTTCACTTATAAATAGCCTGTGTAAACAATTTTTTCATATGAAAATATTTTGACAGTTGTTTGCACTGTTACACAAAACAAGAATCGCCAGTGCTGTGCAAACTTGAAAAAATCTTGTTTCGTTCCACTTTTTTTTTTTCATATGAAAACGTTTTGATATTTCTTTACATTTTTTCACAGAACGCGAATCAAAAGTACTATGAAAACGTGAAAAAACTTTTAATTTCACCGTTTCACAGAACGAGAATTGACCCTCTGGTCCGTCAGATTGGTAGACAAATGCTCTCTAGGCACTTAGGCTAATAATAGCAGTGACTAACATACAAACATTAGAATAATGTCTGTTAGTATTCACTAGCCAACGTTTGCATAACGTCAGGAAAACCAAAATATAAATGGTTTATAAAGACTTAAAAAAAGTATT
The DNA here is from genome assembly GCA_949748255.1 of Eustalomyia histrio. Classification (NCBI taxonomy): domain Eukaryota; kingdom Metazoa; phylum Arthropoda; class Insecta; order Diptera; family Anthomyiidae; genus Eustalomyia; species Eustalomyia histrio. The sequence continues at coordinate 121,648,836 of OX456525.1, read as the reverse complement.
ATTCACATTAATTTCAATTCGCACTAATTCCGGAACATGCGAGTTGTAGTTAATCATCTTTGAACTGGTTATACATTACTTCCACAACGGAAAAATGGGTTATGGGAGGGTTGAAAAGGGAGTGGTGTTTTGGACATTTTATTTATATTTATCTACATTGTGTAAGTAACAGGAAAGATGTCTGCTGGGAGTTTATTCCACATCGGCAGGTGCGACTGATAAACGAATAGTCACTGTAATTTATTGTGTGGCACACGGGACAATCGACTAAACATAGATAAGTGAGCATTTCAATCCAATGGTAATATCGAGAGAACAGTGATGCTTAATAGCATCAATAAAACTGGATACCCAACTGTTATTGATGAGCTCCGACGCCCTCTACACACGTTGCAGAAGTTCCCAATTTAAAAATAAATGCTCATATATAGAAGTTGTATTCCATTTTCGGTCGAAAATAGGTGGTAAAAATAATAAGGAGATTGGATGAAGTGAAATACTTGTTACACCGTTTTAAGGAACGAAGAGAGTTAAATGCTTCTTTCGACATTGCAAATACATGCTTATTCGATCAAACACGTACTTATCCATCAATATCGATCTCACCGTACAACATTGGGCAACGTACAACACTGGGTCTTACTTGCACTGAAATCTACCTATTCGCAAGACCTCACTTCCGATTGAGTGTGCCATTCATAATCTGCCTTTCGCCACCTAGCTCCAAAAGGTATGGTCTACAAATAACAAACGTTGTTGTCATCAGCGAAAGAGTAGATAGAATTAAACGTTTCATCAAAAATATCATTAATAACGTTGAGAATAAGAAGAAATATTAGGTCCTCACGGTACCTCTGAATTCAGCTGAACCGCGTTGGATGATATCCTATTTATAACAACACGTATAGTGCAAAATAAATCCAGAGAAGTCATTACTGGTAATAAGCTTTGATACCAATGCGCCGTGCGACACACCTTTAGAAAAACCACTTTGCTTTTACCAATCTAGTGAGTGGACTCCGACTCTAACAGGTCTCCTGTAGAACGACTTTTACGAAAGCAATGCTTTCGATCGCAAAGCAATTACCCAACCTCTCCACCACCTTCGAGAGCGCTGATCATATTTCTTGGGGATTGGTTGAACATTGGCAACCTTTCTTCTTGGGGATTGGCTGAACATTGGAAACCTTCCAGCATGAGGGGAAACCTCCCGCGCACTACGAAGAGCTAAAAAGGTTACCCAATGGAAGATCTGGCGTTTAAGAGCAAAAACAAATCACAGATACAAGAATAGTTTCTAGAACCGTTCCATAGAACTAGTAGCTGTTCATGGAAAATAGCGCTTTCATGGGAGATAACGTCAAGTTTGGACTAGTACTGGTTTTAAAGAACTAATTGTAGAACCTGTTGTGCAACTGATACATATTTTGCTGGAAAATTATAAAAAAATGAATGCGTGAAAGGCATCGAACTAGAGATCTTACTTTAAGTCTTATTTTAAAAGTGTATTATTTTAAGTACCGTCGGAAATTTCTGTCTGGGTATTTCTGCACTACATATTACAATTTACGTACATATGTATATGTGTGTGTAAAAAATATGCACAAAATACATAATACGAGTAAATAAAAGTACTTAAGTCAGTCAATTTTTCGCATTGAGCCAGATTTATTTTTACCATATACTCTGTAATGAAATACAGCAACAAAAACAAAAACAAAGAAAATAGTTCACAAAAATGGTAGCAACACTAACATTATTAAATACTCTACGTGGATTGTTGTTTTTGCTTACTTACGTTTAAGTGGAACAGGAACTAAATCGTATAAACAAAATTGAAAATAAGAAGAAGAAAAAACAAATCATAATACCACTACATACATTATCCAGCCACATGAACAACAGCAGCCGTATCAGTTGTTTTTCATTTTTAAATCTCGATCACAATAACGTAACGTAATTTTAACTGACGCAACATACAACGTCGATGACTGGTTTAAAACCAGTGTTGCCATAATTTTGCTAAATCTGCAAATAAAAAAAGCACTTCTTGTTAGCACACTCTGTTATTTTACTTAAAGTAACAACAAAATATGTGTATTTTGTTTTTATATATGTTTTATATTGAATTTGATTTTTTGAGGAACATTTAGGCTGTTACTTTGTAACTACCTACACTATGATCCATTTTCAGAACTTTTTGTGCAAATTTGCCACGTTTATTAAGCCTTTGCTGTGTATATTTGCATTATGCTCGAAATCAACTTAAAAGTAGATTTCGACGAAAATCTAATCAAAATTTGGGATTTCAAACAGATTTCCCATACAAAATGAAATTCCATTTAAAGTTGGATTTCGATGAAATCAAAACGAAATCTATTAAATTGTGGGGACTATATATCGACTTCGTCGAATACAACTCTAAATTTATCTATAAATCGTAATTGTGGTTGGTAACGCTAGTATATTGGCAATTGTTTGACGTTCAATAAAAGCGCAAAAACACACTTGTATGTGGAATAGTATTATGATAATACATTTATTTGCGTTTTTGGTAGAGCATATTAAATCGACGTTTGAGCCTTTTTCTTTGTAACAAAATTTATTGTTTAATAACGGATGCATAATAGATCATTTTTTATTTAAAGTTTTCATATTATTGTTTTGTAAATTCATATTTTCTTGTAGACTTATCAGCTGTTTTTTATAGTGTCAAAATGAAATCCCGAAAAATATAATGTAAACGATGTTGAAAAAAGTTATAAAGTAAATTCGCTATAAAATATATAACATGTTTGCACGTTATAATAATTTTTTTAAAAATTCTGACAATATAACGTAAATAATAAGATACCACGAATATGTTAAGAGAAGTTCCAGTACGATTTTTAAGATTCTAATAGAAAACATTTACATAGGCTCTGATACATAGCGAAATTTTGAATACTTTTCGTAAATAATTTTGTATTTGAAGTATTTTCGCTATATATCAAAAATTTTAAGGTTAATTTTGCATATATCTAAACAAATTGCGTATTGTACCGTTTAAAAAATTTTGGGTCATTTTCACTCCAAGTACATAAAAGCGTAAATCTGTAATTTTTTCTATTTATACAAATTTATATTTAGTTTTACTATGCAGATATTTCAATGAAACTGCGTTTTTAACGTAAACAATTATTGGATAATTATTGCCCAATTTTGTTAATTTCGATTTTTTTAATATTATCAAGTACAAAAATAGCTTAGTAAACTTTCATCAAAATATGAAGATACCCCACGATATTCCGTTGTTAATTTCATGAAATATTCAAAATTTCACAAAAAAAATTTACCTCTGACCTTGTCGTTTGATCTTTGGCGTGGTTCGATTTTGACTAAATTTTCAGAATATAGTCCTTGTAGCTTGTGTCATAAAATTCTGGATAGCATTAATTGGGACTTAATAATGCATTTTTCTCATTGATCAATTTTGTACCAAAAAAGATTGTTCTAAATCCGCCGAAATAAAATAGCTGCCCTCATTAAATTAAACAAGGGATATATGTAATTTTTGGTATTTTTATTTCTTATGATCTATTTACTTAATGAACCTTTCAAATTAGGGTTTTAAAAATGTCTTAAAAAATTAAGCTTTTTAAGTCATACTCAAAAACTTTCAATTTGAGTGTTTATGGATATAAAAAAATATAAATAATTGGCAATTCACAGCCGGTATTGTATTTGTATTGAAATACGCTACATAAATATTTTGTTATGAACAGTCAGTTGTATTTTTATGTTGCAAAACGTCAGAAGAAGAATACAAATATTTATAAATTTATAGAAACAAGAAGAAAGAAATAAAATGAAAAGTAAAGGTGGAAGTGAAAAAATGGCATTCACTTGAGACTGATATGTTATGATACACAATACAGCATTTAATAAACACAGCAAATGAAGATGTAAAGTTGTATCAAATTTTTAAGTGTAAATTACCAACAACAAGTTTACACTATTGTAAAGTAATGCAGGATACAACAGATACAACGATACAATACCCGTTCTGAATTGAACAAATGTAGCATTAAAAAATTTAAAAAAAATACAATTTTTTCTTTAATTTCCTAAACCAGTGGGGTTTGCAACAATATTGCCCTGGGCCATTTGTAATAACTTATATGTTTTTCATCCGCTTTTCATTTGTTATAAGTTGTAGGAAAGAATATTGAATTTTATCATTTGGTGTAAGCAACAAATTTTTCTAAAAAAAACTAAAGTGATTTTTTCAAATTAAATGTTTTTATACACAAAGGAACCATTTCGATATACGACTGACGGACGGACATCACTGAATGGTATAATATGTATATGATGGGTATACCCCCATTATTTTTGGTAGTTACAAACATTAGCACAAACTCAATATACCCTGTAGGTATAGGGTGTAAAAATGAAGGGTGTAAAAATGCTAACGTAGCATTATGTATTTTCAAAATTTTACATTTAAAATCAAAAATGCTAAAATGGCAACACTGTTTAAAACGAATGGAATAAATCAAATGAGCAAACGAATTATCTCGATCGACACAAAATACATATATACATATATGTATGCCTGTATGAATGTAATATGCGCCCATGAGCTGCGCAAGCAAATGTTGTTGAGTTCTCCTCTGCAAATTTTAACTTCTATCATTGTCGATAGTTGTTATTATTGCTTATATTTAGTAGTGTTGCCAGATGGATTCATAATTTCTAAGGTTTTGCGAGTAGCTAGTAACTGATTTTTGTTGCAGCGTTTTAAAAACCACAAACAAACATCCGGTTTATTCCAGGTCATTTTGTAATATTCCGTTTAATGTACACACAAAAAAATTATAAAACTGTAATATTGAACATAAATATTTTATTATTTTTGTAAATACAAAAAAAAATTAAAAAGGCAACAAAAATGGAATTTGTAAGTACAAAAAACTTTGTTAATTTTTTGTAATTTAAATTTTTATTTTCAAAGAATTTTTATATGAAAAATAACAATTTACAAACATTTCAAACAAAAAATTGTTAGAAATCGAAATTGAATTTTAAAGCCCATACACACTGATCCCTAAAATACTTATTTTCGTTTTTTATTTTTTTCAAGTTTTCAACTTTCAAATTCCATACATATTTTAAATCGAAAACTTGAATATGAATGGCATTGAAGTTACATCTGGTACTATTTCTGTGTGTTTTTCACTTTCGCTTTGTTTTCAACGTTAGATTAAGGGAGCATATATCTTCGTATGTTGTACAGTTTTTGGGTTGTACTTTTCGGAAATTTGTTAAATTTAGATTGTCATTATTCTTTCATAAACTTATAGTAAGTGCATCACCTCCCACTTTGTGTAACGCTTTTCATTTTTCAAGATCTAGTAGGAATGTACAGCTAATAGTACCACGCATAACTAACGCTATTTTTGAACGTTCATTTCTGGTCAGGGTGTCCCGTATATGGAACAAGTTACCTAGCAATTTAAGAAATTTTGCAGACTCGCGTAATGTTTTTGAAGGTAAACTTTTCTCCTATATTTGTGAATCCATGGAAAACTAAACATTAACATCATTCTTTTTTGGCTTTACATTTTTTTATACTTTTTTATGATGTATTACAATTTAGTTTTTTGTGCCAGTTAATTCAGAGTTGGTCGCTAACATGGACTCCATATTAATATATATAATTTATTTTTTGTGGATATTTATTTTTGCAGTGGATTTTTATACTGCTTTTTTTTTGGCTGGGGGGCCATAGATGATATTTATAGCTTAATTGTAAATTTATTTTCTTTATGGTACAAAAACTTGTTAAACTCTGTAATATTTAGTATTAATATTAGTATTTTTCATATTAGTATTAATATCATTGGCCAAATGTGGCTTTTAATATTACATTGTATAAATAAATGAAATGAAAAAATATTTTTAATTACTTAAAATTTAGGTAATTGCCAGAGTTTTGATAATTTTTACAGTCACACCAGTTTAACTGCCTGTGCTTTTATTTAAAGCATTCTAATGCTTGCTCCATTAGTGTACGTTAGATTCTCTACGTCATAGATTCTACTACTTTTGGACACAGTAACGTGGACAATTTGAATGATATTGTCACGGATTATAAAGTTTTATTCTCATCCCCAGAATTTGGACAAATTTACGTAGTGTGGCAGTGAATATTATTAACATTTTTGCTGATGTCTGTAAGCACTGAAATTTAGTGGTACAAAATCTTTTTTATTAGCTAAATCTAACATTTTTTAAGAACATGGGACTCCACAGTTATATAGCCGAAGTCTAACATACAAATTTAGATAATTAAGGACTTGATAGTAGAATCCAACTTTGATATAACCTCAAGAAAGCTCGCTAACTATTGTCACTACTCAGAAGTTACAGCCTTACTGGAACGGTAATTGGTCACTGACTTTTTGAACAACATGTGATTCTAGCTGTCAAAAATAAGATAAATTAAACACTGAACAGACATTTGTGAATGATCGGCTTTAGCAAGAAATCGCCTTTCGATTTAGGGAAAAGCTGAACTCTATAATTTGGAGGAAATTGCTTTGCTGATGGAAAAGTGATGTGTTATCACTATGGATCACCCGGTATATGTGAGAAGGCTCTTGTCTTTGCCACATCTTATATAATTCTGAAAGACCAGCCTCTGTTTCAACCTACTGCCTGAAAAAAGTGAGTTGTTTTCTAGCTAATTAACAACGTGATATTTTACAATGCTCCCTGGCGTTCAAAAAAATTATTAAATCGGGCTAACGGAAAAAAAGTAATCACATACAAACATTAAATATGGCAATCATATCACAGTGTAGGCAACAGTAGTTGTGCAAAAAATATCAGCCAGGCTAGTTGTGTTTTTGCTTGTCCTAAGATTTGTTTCTGGTTTTAGCAGTAAGTTTGGTTATTTTATTAGCCAAGTCAATGGTTGTTTGTTTGGTTTGGCTTTAGCTCTGGGTTGATTGTTTCTTGTTTGACTACTTTAAATTATTGAGCAACCCTGCTGCTGCTTTTATCAACTTCTCTTCACATCATACGGTAGACAAACTAGTTTTTTTCCTTTTATTAAAAAAAGTGTTCGAGGTGTGTTGGTGGAGTTGTCGATAGTTTAATATGTGTCTAATGTTTACTCATCGTTAAGCAATTACATGCATTTCATGCTAATAAGCAAAAAGTTTTTTTCCAAGACTACGAAAATGAAATATATTCTTTTGATCCGTTCAAATAACAGCTAAAAATTTGTGACATAATTTGTAATTTAAAGCATAAGTTATAAAACGAGATTACTCGCCAATACAGAAGGTGCAAATTCTTTGCCAACTATCTTCCAGACTTGATGGTTAGATGATATTTAGAGCAGCACTCAAATGGATTAAAGTAACCCTTCACCTAATCAAGAATTACAACATAAATCTACAATAATCCTGTATTGCGATCATATGGTACTGTATACTATTATACACGAACTAGATTTCGAGCGTAATATAAATGCCGTTTTAAGTATGTCACGTAAAATAACGTTATTTGCTTACGACTGGCATACGACACAGATAAATAATCCACAATCTTTAACAATAATGTAATAGCACCACATCCCTAACTGATTATAACCCCTATATTCTTTGTGGACAGTTTCAGTATCATTTTGCAAAAAGATAAAGTGTGATGATGACTGTTTTTAAACGTCCGCTCCAAAAACCTCGATTAAAAAAGAAATACTTGATTCTAGTAGATTTTGATTTACCGCTTCTAAATCTATTTTCCAATTTTTTTTACGACATTACAGTTTTAAGAAATTTAAATAAAAACGCTATTTTCAATCGCGAGTTACGAAATGATACGTGATAAGAACACTGTGTATAAAACGGCGCAGTAGACCACTGTTTCTTTTTACAAAATAAAGTCCAGAGTTTGCATTGAATGAATACAAGAAACTTTTTGAGTCTGTGGTACAGTGAACTAGCGAAAACATGAATAACTATAAACTCGAACAATCCCAGAAACCCCATTATTTTAACAATGACATATCTCGAAGTAACCACTTACCTGGATATTACGTTACTCTTTACTTATAGGTCCTTATCTGTTTTCAAATAAATTTTATATAAATTTTTATTTTTTAAATCAAATATTAATTTAAAATTAAAAAATTTAAATAATAATTAAATTAATGAAATTTTATAGAAAACAACCAAGGGGAAAAACAACTAATGGGTAGTAACGTTAATTAGATCGCAAGTTCACTGTGTTATGATAGAACTATCTAAACTTGTTTTCATTTTTTAATGAAAGGGAAACTCTCATATAAATTATATAATGAAGAAATGTATAGAAATAGCATAGAAAAAGAATTGGAAATAATAATAAAAAAGAATCGCGCTTCCTACAAAAATATTTTTTTTAGAAACAAGAAAGCAAAATAGACATGATAAATATATACATAGAAAAATATGTTTAATTCTTTTAACCGCATAGTACAGTTCTGGTAAAACAATGCCACGCGAATATGTTTTTGGTGGAACATGACTTTTTTTAATGTTTTCAAAAAAGGACAAACTTTTTTTTTTTACAGAATTATGGTAAATAATTTCTTAGTATTAATTTACGTAATTATTTCAGAATATCATTTTTATCGTTTTTATTACGTTTTTACTATCAAAAGTACCGAAATTCCACTGCTATTAACAAATTAAAAAATAAAATAAAAATAAGAATATAAGATTGATATAAATTTAAATGTTTCGATGAGCAAAATCATCAGAATCGGAGAATTATAAAAAAGGTCTGAGAAACTTGGATAAATATGGAAACCAACCATAATAAAAATGGATCTTAAAAACTCAAAAGTTTTTAAGTGAAAAAAAAAAATATGTAAATCTCTGTTGATATTTTTAAAATTAAAAGTTGCTTGCAAGATGACCAAATTTACATACACAAATCAGTAGGTAATTCCTATATCTTTAGCATTGAAACAAAAGTTATGTGAATTGACACAAAATGTATTTTTTTGTCACACAACCGTTTCTATACCTTTGCCACCTAAGTTTTTTTCCAGCATAATTGGAAAAATTCGAGAATGAGTGTTTAAACTTTTCTTAAAAAAAAAAATTTAATTTTCATCTACCGAAAATTGTATCAAATTCCAATTTTAATAACAAATTTTTCGTTAATTTATAACCTTACAATTTCAAACTATAGGATTTTGCTTGTTCGCGTTTATATCAAAATATCACCTAATGATCAATCAACCCGTACAGATGAACTTGTAACAAATTTTTTCGCAAAACATAGACAGAACGGCAAAATAAATGACGACAATAACCACAAAATTAAATTCTTAAAAAACTTAACATAATTAAATTTGTTTCTTAATTCTAATAATTTTTCTCCAGTCAAGTCCTGGATAAATTATCTTCAGTAATTTTGAAGATATAACCTATGTCCCACAGAGGGACTATGCGGAAATTAACTGTCCGCGAATAATAAATCTAAGGCCCATTATTATAACTACACTCACCAAAAAAAGTCTGTAATCGCAACTGAAAATTTTGCTGTTATTACGGGATATTCTGCTAATTTGAGCCCAGCGGTATTTTTTTGCTAATCTTAGCAACACATGTCTGCTGACGTGTAGTACAATGAAATTAGTAGAAAAATTAGTAGCCGCTACTAAATTTTAGTAGACTTTTTGTAAAGTGGAATTTAAAATCTGTTTGCTAAAATCAGCAAAAAAAATTACTAAATACTATTAATATTAGTACAAAGTTTTAGATTTTTTTTTTTTATCGAGCATCAAAAATTTTGATTATATTTTTTAAAAGATGTTTTATACAAAATTAAAAAAAATCAAAGACTTAAAAATCTTAAAAATTGTTAAAACATAAACGAATTTATCATTTTGTTTAATTTGGTAATTTCTGTTTTGAAAAATATTTTAGTCAATTTTTTTTTTTTTTACTTTTAAGGTTAAATTTAATTGTTTTTAGGGCTGATTCTAAAAACCCCTTTTTAGTGCTATTTTAAGTGGATGTCCTCTTTTTAGACATGAGTCGGTATCTTCACTTCCGATACCTTTTTTAATCCTATGAAACATTTTATTGCAATTTAAGTTTGTATGTATAAGTTTAAATTATTAGAAATAACATTTTCTTCAATATCGACTTTTTAAAAATTAGTAATTTTTTTGCTAATTTTAGCAAATCGGTTTTCAAAAATTTGTAAAATGATTTCTGAAATTAGCAACAAAAATTTGTAGATATTCTGTAAAAATTCTGTAATTTGTAAAATGTAAATAGCAAAAAGATTTGCTAAATAATAATTTTTTTACTAAAAATCAGTACAAAAATAGTATAGTGGGATTGAAAACCGTTTACAAATTTTTCTACTAACTTTTTTTTCTGAGTGTAGTAATTTTAGTTAAAGTGGGCAATAAGTGATCTTTAACTATTTTTGGTTGTCACAACTTCCTTATAAAATAAAATAATTTTTTATAAAAATATGGAATTACCAGAGTAAAAACCGATTGCTTTTGACAAATTAAAATAGTTCTTAAAAATACGTACTTTTATATATTTATTTACTTATAACAAACAAAAAAACAAACGAAAAATAAAAAATCTTCTAATTGTGTAAAAAATAAAAATGTTTGTTTGTAAAAAATTTACAATGTAGACGTTGAACACAGAAATAAATCAAACGTAAAGTAACGGTCAAAAAACTACACGGCAACTACACTGCAGAGCAGAAAATATGTCAACTTTAAATAAATAAACCTTACGTTAAAAGTTAAAGGTAAGATGAACTTATCTTTAGCTTATCGGTCACTTTTAGCTTAAAGTATACTTATAATAACGAAAAACTAATTATCTGTCCGTTAACATCCTAACTTTAAAGGCCATGAAAGTGACAATATATAATCACTTTAGAAACGCCATAGAACTTTGGAGAAATTATTGCATTGCTGAAAATGCAGTAACTAAATCCCGTAGGGATGTCAAATCTAATTTTTAACCTGAAAAATTTTGCAAATCAGTACAAACCAAAAGAAGACGGCAAACCATTCGAGATATTGGAATTGGAAAGGCAAATACTTTTATGGATAATTTAACAGATTTTAATGAAGAATTCATTAATATTCCCAAGCCACAAGCTATACTATGCTATGACAATCTTAATAATGAGATTCCTCATTTTGATTGGTTTACGATTGACAGCGTTATTCAAATGGATTTTGTGTCAAGTTGTTTATAAAAAAAATGTTGTTGAAGGTGATGGAATATACCTCGCGTTTATAAAAATACCTCTCCCTTCCCTTATGTATATATACAGTGTAGAGCAAAAGTCATGGTCAAAATAAAAAATCTCCCCAAACTTCTCAAAAAATACGTAACTGAAAATGTGACACTTATTTTTATTTTGTGTATTTGTATACTACCACAAATCCAAAAAAATATTTCGCTTATAAAAATTATAGACCAATATAACTCCATATTAAAGCACAGCATAAGTCATGATACCCCTAGTAATAAACGGTCTTATATTTTTACCCAATAAAATTTTATTGCAAAACTGTTGGCATCCCTTCCAAATATCCAAAAAGCATTTGTTTATGACAAGAAGTGAAGTCAAGTAATTTTGTGAAATGTCGAGAATAGAGCTAGCAATAAAAGAACGAAAAATAACAATCAATAGTCACGAAATAGGTAAATCATACACCGAAACTGCTAAAATTTTAAACAGGAGAAAATCCACAGTGCAAAAAGTTATAAATTGGTTCCAAAGAGAAAAAAGAATTGAAAATCAGCCACGAATTGAAAACATTATTAATAAGGACCCATTCAGAAGTGCACCTTAAATATCTTCAGAGGTGAAGAAATCATTGGGGAAGCTAATTCTACAGACAAGGTACGTGGGTGCATTATGTGGGCATGTTACGATGCTCGTACTGCTCGCTAGAAGTTACACTTTAGCGAAACAAACAGAAAAAAGCTTATGGGTTCGCAACGGAATATAAAATTAAAGCAAACGACTTTTGGGAAAATGAAATTTTCTCGAATAAATCAAAATTTAACATATTTGTATCGGACGGCCGCGAATTAGTGTGGCACAAAAAGTGCGACGAGCTAGATACAAAGAATATTAAAAAAACTTCGAAGTATGGAGAGGGTGAAGTAATGGTGTGAGATTGCTTTTAGGCAGCTATTGTTGGGAATTTAATGTTCATTGAGGAGACAATGGACAAAACAGTTTACATGAACATCTTGAAAGAAAATCTTAATCAGAGTGCTGAAAACTGAATATTCGAGATAGTTATTATTTTGAACAGGACAATGAGCCTAAGCATACAACAGCTGACGTTAACATGAGGATCGCAAATAACACACCACATAAAATAAAAACACCTCCTTAAAGTCCCGATTTGAATCCTATTGATCACTTGTGGGATAATATAGAAAAACGCATACGAAATCACACAATTTCTAATAAAGACCACCTAAAGAAAATACTTTTGACTGAATGGGGTCAAATATACGAAAACTACATAAAAAGCTTGTGTCCTCAGTGCCGATATGGTTGATTGAAGTTCTACGGCTTAAGACATATGCTACCAAGTATTAGGTAAAGAATACCAGCTCATGATTTTTTTCAGGGGTACCATGACTTTTGCTGTACAAGTTAAACATTTATCATCTGAATTGTCATTTATTTAGTGAAAGGTTTGTCATTCACGAATATGGATCGAAGAACGCGTAAAAATAGTTAAAACTTACTACAGAAGAGGTATTTCAAACATGGCCACTTTTCGGGCATTACTGGTCGTCATAATCGACCTTTTGTGCAAGGAATTGGCAAGATTATAAAGAAATTTGAAGCGACTGCAAGCGTTACAGATGTGGTCAGGCCTGTGCATCATCGCAATGTGCGCATTGCCGAAAATATCGCTTCTGTAAGTGAAACTGTGGCGGATGATCAGAATTTGTCGATTCCACAGCGTTCTCAGCAATTGGACCTGTCAATTTGGCCTGCAATTGAAGACTATTAACTGAATGATATGTGGTTTCAACAAGACGGTGCCACGAGCCACACAACACGATTGATTTTGGTCCTATTGCATGGGAGTTTCCAGAATGCGTAATTTCACGTTTTGACGACGTCAATTGGCCACCAAGATCATGCGATTCGACGTCGTTAGACATTTTTTTGTGGGGCTACGTTAAAGACCGTGTCTACGCGGATAATCCCCTAACGTTGGAGCATTTGAAAACCAACACGAAATGTGCGAAAAAGTGGTCAAAAACTACTAGTTCCAAAGGTGGTACAGCAAGCAAACAGTTGAATCACAGTTCTAACTGATGTTGCGGAATGTAGTCTAAAGGAAGTTGATCGTAAATTTTTGACTCCAAAGCGTTTGACACAGTAATTACGTTATACTAAAACTGGAAAAATTTAGGAGTCTAAGGCAGGAACTTCTAATTTTCATCCAGTAGTGAGAGGAGTCCCACAGGAAGGTCTATACTTGGCCCATTGCTCTTTTTAATTTATGCCAACTAAATCATTGTATGATCAGAATGTATGCTGATGATGTTCAGATATATGTATATAAGCACAAGGAATGGAAATGTTGATGATTGTACTGTGGGTACATTTCATAATTCAAATTATTTTTACTGTAACAGGTTTTTACTTTGGTACTTATAATATTTCATTTTATCTTAAAATGGCACTATACTGTTTTTTAGTTCTAAAATCGGCCCTTAAAACAATTAAAATTTCACTTTAAAATCCAAAAAGAATTACTCTAAAAACAAAAATTAAGCTAAAATTAGCAAAAATTAACAAAATTAGCGAAGTAAAACCGATTGATGAATTCGTTTATGTTTTTACTACTTTTAATTTAATGATTTAATTATCATTACATTGATAATAATTGTTATGAAATAAATTTCATTGTTTGAATTAATGATAGTGAAAAATTCCCAAGTATTTTTTAAGCCTTTAATTTTTTTTTTAGTTTTAACTAAAAGATTTTTTGAAAAATGGAAATAAAATAAAAAAAGTTGTTGCTCGATAAAAAAATAAATTTACACTCAGAAAAAAAAAATTAGTAGAAAAATTTGTAAACGGTTTTGAATACCACTACTATTTTTGTACTGACTTTTAGTAAAAAAAATATTATTTATCAAATCTTTTTGCTATTTACATTTAACAAATTGCAGAATTTTTACACAATATTTACAAATTTTTGTTGCTAATTTCAGAAATCATTTTAAAAATTTTTGAAAACCGATTTGCTAATTTTAGCAAAAAAAAAAATGTTAATGTTATTTCTAATTAAAATTTACACATATTGTACAAACTTAAATTGCCTTAAAATGTTACATAGATCAAAAAAATGAATGGGAGGTGAATATACCGACTCATGTCTAAAAATATGACATATACTTAAAATAGCACTAAAAAGTTTTTTTAGTTCTAAAAATCAGCCCTAAAAACAATTATAATTTGATCTTAAAAGTAAAACAAAAAATTGACTAAAATATATTTCAAAACAGAAATAACCAAATTAAAACAAAATGATAAATTCGTTTATTTTAACAATTTTTAAGCCTTTTATTTTGTTTTTAATTTTGTATAAAATATTTTTTTAAAAAAAATAAATAAAATAAAAAAATTTGATGTTTGATAAAAAAAATAAATTTAAAATTTTGTACTAATATTAATAATATTTAGTATTTTTTTTTTTTTGCTGATTTTAGCAAACAGATTTTAAATTCCACTTTACAAAAAGTTTACTAAAATTTAGTAGAGGCTACTAATTTTTCTACTAATTTCATTGTACTATACGTCAGGAGACATGTTGCTAAGATTAGCAAAAATACCGCTGGGCTCAAATTAGCAAAATTTCCCGTAATAGCAAAATTTTCAGTTGCCATTACAGACATTTTTTGGTGAGTGTAGATTTTTAAAAAACAGTTTTATAAAAAATATTGTTTATTGTTATTTTTTTTTAAATAAATTGTGTGTTGCTTTTCTTTATTTGTTGTTAAATATAATCTATTTTATTTTCAAAACGTTTTTTCATATTCTCTTGTTTTTTGTTTCTAATTCTCTTAACAGATTTCCCGTATTTTAAGTTTTTTGTAAACAAAAACATATAATGAGTAAAATTAGCGTATGATTTTTTATGGCTCTTATGTTCTCTATAGAGTATTCAAAAACCGAAACCGAAAACCGGTCAACCGGTTTCGAATATTTTGTAAATTCGAAGAAAACCGAAAACCGGTCTTTTTTTTCGGTTAACCGGTTTTTTTAATTACATCACCAACTGGGTTACTTGGTCTCTTTTATTTTTTCCGAACACTTTTATGAAGATTTAGAAGTAAGTCTGATAGATTCCAAATTTAAATAGTTTAATTTCTGATCTTAATAACACAATGAGCAGTATTCAAAATCCTAAAAAAGAGACTGTACAAAATCATTCATCATTATATGTGACCTTCTCCGAGAAAAGGGACCTAGTGTATGAAAATGAAGTTTTGAGAAAAATGCATTTAAAGTTTCATAACGCATTATCACTGTGAACACACCTTCAGTTGGGAGATGCGATTTGGTATGGTTAGTTATGATTGGGTGCCGACTTTGGTGACGTATTTTTTTTTCGCTTTTAAAGTGACAATTTAAAAACAATTTAAAACCAAAAAATTAAAAAAAGGAAATTTTAATGTTTTTCTCATTTTTATCGATTTTCCCAAGTTCTTTTTGTACGCTTTTATGGAGTAAATAAATTTTTATCAGAAATCTAATTCATTTCCTTATATTCTACACCCTACCAGAATCCACTCTTAAGTCCAAACCCGTTTTTTGACACACTAGGTCCCTTTTCTCGGAGAAGGTCACATATGATGCTTTCATATATCTTGATAAATGCGACGAAAGAACTGAAAAGTTGTACAAATTATATAATTGTCTTTTGACTATTTGTCCAACATCAACTATTAGTGAAAGAGTATTTTCCACGTCTAGCTTTATCAGAAGCAAACAAGAAAATCGTCTTAAAACAAAACATTTAAATTGCATATTATTTCTAAAATATTATTTTAGAAGTGAAAAATAGATTTTCTTTTTACATATTTAAAATGTAATATTAAAAAAACTTATTTAATGCCAAACGTTTTAAACGTTCAAATTACTAACGTACCTAATTTTACCCAATTTACAAATTTAATCTCTATTCATTTGATATTAATATATTTTTATAATATTTATTTTTAAGATATTATATTAAAAAATATTAAAACCAATAAATAAAATGTTGAAATGAAATACAATAAAAAAATATTATAAAATATTTTTTTTCAAAGAAAGTATTTTTTTATTTTTATTACTTTATATATTAAATTTCTTTTTTTTGTTTGTAATTAAAACAATTAACGAATTATATAAGCTTTTTATTCAAATTAAAAAAAAAACCGATAAAACCGGTTGACCGGTTTTTTCTGCAAAAAACGATACCGAAACCGGTTTTTTTTAAATTAGATTTTACGACCGGTTTTTCCAAAAGGCCGGTTTTTTGAATACTCTAGTTCTCTACATCTTAGTATGTTCTTTTCTAAATTTTTATTATAATAATTATTTCTTTTTATTGTTTTTATAAAATTAAAAAAATTGGGTCGTAAGTAAGGGAAGGAGACAATGAAGAGTAAAGAATCTCTACGGTATGACGAAGTTGCATCAAGATTATGAAGTTTTTTTTAAATTTAATATTTTAAGTCAATAAAAATGCACACGTTATGAGAATTACAAAGAGCAGTGTTTTGGAACCGAAATAAACAATACAAGAAATTGATGACTGAGACTAACACATAAACAAAAAAAAATATATGCCATTTCACTCTTGCACATTTTAAAGAGTGAAACAACTAATATATGTTGCATTTTTTGTTGGTAAAAAAAGCTTAGAACTTGATAGAAACTTTGTTCTACGCATTGACGGGTATTTCCGTCAACACTACCAGTCAAATGACCGTTCATATAACCGTCACTAATCTGGTAGCGGTTTTTTGTGGTAAATTTTTGTATGAAATTTTTTATGAAATGAAGATTTATAAAACATTTGCCATAAACTTTAATGAAATACTTCGTCATATTTATGAAAACTTTATTCATATGAAGAAGAATCGACGAACAGCTTATGAAACAGTTCCATCAATATGATTAATTTTTAATTAAAGCATTTAATTGCTTTCGGCAAGAAAAAATTTCTTTCAAATAGACCAGCTAAAAAAATGTACGTCTTATCAACCGGTTCAGTTAATATCTATTAAAATATATACGATCCCCAATCTTTTTCGCAAAGGTGGCATTTCCACATTTATTTTTGTATCTTAATATTATTGAATGTATGTTAAAGCTCCTACTTTATGTTTCAGTCAGTTTCATTTTTCATAAAATTTCTTGAAGTAGTATCTGCGTCTTATACATGCATTACCGGGTAAACTTAAACAACATCACTCCGTGTTCGTCTTAGCTTAAAGCTGAAAATATTGTAATTTTTTCGTGCACTCGCATGCAAAAAAATTGTGCTCTGCCACCAGTGTTGCCGTTTTTGGTTATTGTCAACCAAAATTGGTTACTTTTTTTTCATTTTGGTAACTTTTTTGGCAATCAAAAATATAAAGATTTTTATATACGCGAAAACACTGTTAATTTTTTCATTAAAGTATGTAGTTCGTTGTACAAAATATGTCAATCAGCTCTGGATTACCAAAATATGCATGACTGTTTTAATTGGCAGCTTTCTAACGATGTGAACAAGGATTCTGATTTGAACAATTGCTAAGTAAACTTAAGTGTTGGTGGTAAAAAAAGCAAAAAACATTAAATAAATGCACAATGGATAAGTATTTGTATTTTACATGTTTGAATGTATGTAAATTTAAGAAAAAAATTTAACTTCACAAGAAACATTTTTACGAACTCTCCAACACATACGGAATCATGAATCCGGTTTTTGCGACACGTTTACATCCGTAAAACACGTTTCCGTCAAAGCTTGTATGTAAACGGAATATTAATGGACCGCATAATCGGGTTTTCAAACACATTACTTTTTACTCCGTTTACTGTAACCGTATCCGTGCCGTTAAAACGGACTTCGTTTTTCATCAGTCTTCATTCCGTAACAAACGGTGTTGTTTATTGCTTTTATAAAAATATAAATATGCAGCCAAATATAATAGAATACATATCTAAAATCGCGCAACCCTTCTGTTAAATTTCAATTTCCATGAATGCAAACCAAGTACTTTTATGCGGCTAATAAAAATGTACTTTATACATTGTAAATATTATAAGCTGAACATAAACTAATTTGTTTTTTTATTTCTATCAGGTGTTAAACTTTATAAAAGGCTAAAATTAAAACGTGGTAATGGATGGTAATTGCTTTCTTCGAATGTTTTCTTTGTGTTGTTTATTTTTTTTTTTGTTTTAAGAAATCTAAAAAAATAATAGGACCAAAAACTCCAGACCGTTTTTACACTACACAGCTGTCCGTAACCGTTCCTTCAATGACTGGCTTTCAACGGACTCAACTCCGGTTTTTACACCACTCAAAGACACAAATTCGAATAAGTTTCGATGTTTCTTAAAATCTGTTTTCTGGTACGTTTACGGATCCAGGAAACGATACGTAACGTTGGATTCCGTTTATAACGTACTGCAAACGGTACGTAAGCGGAACATTTTTTTTTGTTGGGTTGTTTTGGGTTTTTATTGAAAAAGACTGCATTTAATGCAAATAGTGAATCCGAAGATTTATCATTTAAATGCGACAAAAAAATCAGGTAATTTCATTTTTTATAAATTTTTGCTATAAAATAATATTTCCAGTACAAATTAAAAAAAAATAATAGCTAAATATTAGAGTATTCAAAAAACCGGCCTTTTGAAAAAACCGGTTTCGGTTTTCTTCGAAAAATCGAATTTAAAAAAAACCGGTTTCGGTTTTTGCAGAAAAAACCGGTCAACCGGTTTTTCGTTTTTTTTTTTAATTTGAATAAAAAGCTTATATAATTTGTTAATTGTTTTAATACAAACAAAAATAAAAAAAATTAATATATTAAGAAATAAAAATAAAAAAATACATTCTTTGAAAAAAAAATATTTTATAATATTTTTGTATTGTATTTCATTTCAACATTTTATTTATTGGTTTTAATATTTTTTAATATAATATCTTAAAAATTAATAATATTAAACTATATTCATATCAAATGAATAGAGATCATTAAGTTTGTAAATTGGTAAAATTAGGTACGTTAGTAATTTGAGCGTTTAAAACTTTTGGCATTAAATAAGTTTTTTTTTTTTAAATTACATTTTAAATATGTAAAAAGAAATACAATTTAAATGTTTCGTTTTAAGACGATTTTTTTGTTTGCTTTTGATAAAGTAGATGTTGGACAAATAGTCATAAAATAATTATATAAATTTTCAAACTTTTCAGTTCTTTTGTCGATGAATGATTTTGTAGTCTCTTTTTTTAGGATTTTGCATACTGTTTATTGTGTTATTAGATCAGAAATTAAACTATTTGAATTTGGAATATCCAAAGTTAAGTCTTCATCGGAATCTATCAGACTTACATCTAAATCTTCATAACCAAACAAACGATTATGTGTGCGGAAAAAATAAAAGAGACCAAGTAAACCAGTTGGTGATGTAATTAAAAAAACCGGTTAACCGAACAAAAAAGACCGGTTTTCGGTTTCTTCGAATTTACAAAATATTCGAAACCGATCGGTTTTTAAAAATAAAAAAACCGGTTGACCGGTTTTCGGTTTCGGTTTTTGAAACTTTAAATTTAGGTTATATTTTTCTCATTTGGTAACTTTTTTTAAAAATTTTGGTTACAAAATTTTTTCCGTGGCAACACTGTTTGCCACATTGTTTTTCGGCTATATTTTTTGTTGTACTCATTTACGGATGATGAGAGATGAAGACGATGTGTATGACAGGGGTGGAAAATTAAAGTTTTTAATTTTAACCAGAAAAGTACTTTTTCGAATCCGAAGGCACTTTTTTAAATAAAGCTTGGGGGCCCAACCATATTAAATTAATAACATGTTGGTGTGTTCTCAAATTTGTAGTTTTCTCAGAGTTAAATGGTGCCTATTTTAAAGTGGACGAGAGTTCGAAGATCAAAGAAAGTGTTTTTCTAATGAATTTTTCCGTTGAACAATTATATTCTAACGATTTTTCGATTAAAAACTTTATTCTTGTGTTGCCATGTTAGCATATTTTGGGTAGATTGAGGAAATTTCACTTTTTTCTAATAAAATAGGCATTTATCATATATAGTCAGGGATGGAAAATTTTAATTTTGAAATGTATTAACTTATCCAAATTAATGTTTTTGGAACCTAATGGTATTTTTTCAAAAAAGCTCAACAAATTAATACTAATTGAAAATATTTCAATTATAGTATAATATAAGGTTACAATAAAAACCTCTGAGAACTACTTCACAAAAGTAATATTCACATTTCTTATAGCGAATTTACATTACAACTTTTTTTAGTAGATTTCAATTTGAAATCTAGTTCGTTTACATTATACTTTTCGGGATTTAGATATGAAAATACAAAAAACAGCTGATTAAGTATACAAAAAAATATAAATAGATTTTTTGCATATATTCTGAGCTTTTATTGATATATTAAATTAAAATTAATAAAAACAACGCGTTTTTTGAAGAACTATTTTTAATAAATAACACTCATCGTTCCATTATATAGTGTTTCTTAAAATTGTTACTTTCAACACTTTC
The DNA here is from genome assembly GCA_949748255.1 of Eustalomyia histrio. Lineage (NCBI taxonomy): Eukaryota > Metazoa > Arthropoda > Insecta > Diptera > Anthomyiidae > Eustalomyia > Eustalomyia histrio. The sequence continues at coordinate 121,627,973 of OX456525.1, read as the reverse complement.
TATTCTCATAAAACTTGCTATGACTTTTATGACAATATCTTCTTGTTTTAATAAAAATATTAAAATGGATACTTCTTGAATTGCAATGTCTTTGAAAGCTTAATATAAATGTTACAAATTGTATGTTTTTTATTTTATTTTTAACATTTAAAACTATCCTTAATTCGAGATTGACTTAAAATATACATTTGAATTAGAATTCTTTAAACAATTTTACTTGAAAATCTTGAGATTCTGAAAGTCTTTTCCTGTTGATTGAAATCTGGAGAGGTTTCTCTACACTCTAAAAAATGTCTGTAAATTTACTACTATAAAATGGGTAAATTTTTGTGTAATATAAAATTGTTTTGTACGCACTTTCTAATACAATAGTACACATTTAATGTAATAATATGCATTATGTGTTTATAATTAAACATTTTGTGCCTAAATTTGTCGATAAATTCAAGTTTTACACACAAAGTTTGTACTAATTGTACTAATTTGTATTAGTGATAAAAATATTGTCATTCTTTCATTTACAAATTAGAAAAAAAAATTAAAATATTAAAAACCAAAACTAATAAAACAGAAATTTTAAAAACGGCTACATTATTTTTATGCAAATTGTTTGACTCATAGCAAGGTTAGGTTAATTTAGCAATTATTTGTGTTTACAACAATACTCATTCTTTCTGTCCTCAGGCTAATGGGATCAGTGGTAGCAATGACAATATAATTTTTGAATTGGCAGTGAAAGAATTTGAAAAGAGCGATATATGCATTCAACAAACATTGACTGGTGTCGAGTGGTAAAAAATGTGTGATGGTTTACAATATGTACAGTTGGCTGTCTCGATAAAAATATTACACTAGACGTAATGAATATTTGGAAGTGGTCAAAGTAAAATTCTTTCATGGCCGAATTCAACCCGCTGCAATTTTTAAATTTTTGATACTTTTTCAAGTCTTTTATAAAGCTTTTCTGTAGAAAGTGCTAATAATCTATGGCTATTTTTTGGAATCTATGGCTATTTTTTGGAATCTATGGCTATTTTTTGGAATCTATGGCTATTTTTTGGATAATCTATGGCTATTATTGGATAACTTTTTCTACAGGAAAAACTCTTAACAATCCAAAGATTTTTTTAAAAAGTCGTCAGGTTTGACAATTATATTAATTTAAACAATTTTATTGTATGTAGAATAAATAATTATAAATAAAACACATTTAAATTTATTTTTTATTTTATAATATTTTTAACATAGCAGTAAAATATTTACGCATTTTCGGTATTTTTACGAATGGTACATACACGCATTTTTGGGGGATTTTTACGCGTTTTATGTGTACATTTACACGTAAAATGTGTTTCTTTACGCACAAATTTGGTAAATTTACTCTTTAATTTCAATATTTAATTTCATTTTTACTCTTTCAATGTAATTTTACTCATTTTGTGGTAACCAACTTACGCATAATGTGTGTATATTTTTATTTACGCACACAGAGTGAATTTACCCAACTTATAGTAGGAGTACAGTTTCCTACTATAAGTTTGGTAAATTTCAACAGAAATTAATTAAGCGTAGACACAAAAGTAATAAAAATTAAATGTATTTCAAAGTTGTTTGAAACGTTTTTGTTTTAAAGCATTTTATAAGATTCAGTATCCCATTAAAAATGTCATCAGATACCTTTTTGGGGGTAATTTTTGAATATACATTTCAACCGTTAAACGTGAGATTGACCCGCTAAAAAGGTAATTTGGAATTGGGAATTAAGTCAACTTTTGTTGACTTTTGAAACAAAGCTTTAGTCACTTAAGCCAATTGTTGTTGGGCCTTTGAATTTTGTCATGCCGATTTGACTAGATATTTTTCATGACGTTTTGCATATTTTAAAAAAAAAGTGCCAAACTAGCACCTAGCATTTTTTTTAAATTTTTTAGCTGCTAACTTACAAAAAAATGTGCTAGATCTAGCACCTAAAGCGCTAAAATGTCAAGGAATATCAACATGGTAAAAAACGAATGCCACACTACAGGAAAAAAGTAGTAGTGCTGAATTTTCCAATCCTGATGTATGATGTAGTATTTACCTTTGGTTTTGTTGGTTGGTTGGTTGCTGAATTTGTTGTTAGCTGTTTCTTTTATATGGTAATGCTTGTGATATGCGTGCGTTTGTTTTTGATTTGACAGACGGGTTTTTACGTTCATATTTTGTGAATGTATTTGTGATTTGAACTTGAGCTCCATACATAATTGGTTTGTTGCATAACATTATTACAGCATCGAGAGACAACAATACGAGAAACCCAGAGAGAAAAAGAAGACAAATTGATAGTCGACAAGTTAAAGAGACTGCGAATGAGTTTTGTGGTTTATTTTTGGGGAATAATATAAAGTGACGGATAATTATTGAAGGTTTCTATGTTCGTCTTTATACTTAAGAAGTCATGTTTTGGTTTCTTCGTTTTTTTTTCTTTTTGAGTTTTCTATCATTGACAACGAAAGAAATTGTAACGCACTTATGTATGTCTGCCTGTCTGACTGTTTCATGCTCATTTTTCATGTTGTTTATTTTTATTTTCATTCCCACACTTCATTCGCCGTTTGTTGTTCAGTGATACTAGGAGCAACAATATTTTGTTGTTTCCCTTTCATCGTTTGCCTTGGACTACATATGTTTTGTATGTGTGATTTTTGCAACTTGTATTGTATTATTTTGTGTTTAAATATTTTGAAATTTTATGGAAAAAACCCTTAAAAAATAGTTGTTGCTCGGGATCCTCTTGAGAGTAGCAAAAAGCAAATTAAGTGAAAAATTATTGTTTTACCATGGGGGTAGGATTGAAATTAGTGTACTGAATATCGGTTATTTGCACTCGATACTTTCAGAATTGCATTTTAAGTCGGATAAAATATCTAAAAATGTGATTATGTTGCTGTGGAAAAATATTTAATGAAATAAGAAAAAAATGTGTTGAAAATACTAGTGACAGTGTTTAATTCGTCTGTACGGATTATTTTGTATGCCATTTACAATATTATGTAAAAATAAACAAATATAATAATAAAAAAAAAATATCTTAAATAACATAATGTGAAAATAATTGTTTCGCCACAATTCAAACCCTGAATATACTTTCCTAAGGGTTTTTGGGATGCGGAAACCAAATCAAGTTAGGGAACAAAAGTGATTCGTTAAAGCGAGCCTACAGCTCGCAGAAATAATTTTATTAGACGAATACTAATGAAACTTTCAGTTAACTAATGAAACTTTATGTCACAAAAGCTTCTTCATTAAGTGTACGAAACTTTTAATAAATATTTATAATGATATCTTTTATAAAATTTTGTAAGAACTTGCATTAACTTAATGAAAAGTTTGAATGGATGCATAAATTCATTAATATCATAAAGATAATTCTCTCGAAAATTAGATGACTAAATTCCGGAATGATTGTTCATGACAAATTTTTAAAAATCATTTACTTCATATTTTCAATAAATCGGAAAAGTTTGCGAAATTCTATTTTTTTAACATTTGAGCTTTAAAATTTTTTGAAGCTACTGCATATCTACGAAATGTAGCTCAAAATAAAGGTAATTGTATACCCTATTGATAATTGCCAAATCCGAGTTTACTAGTTTATTTGAAATAATAAAATTAAATTTAAAATATTTTACTTTTACAACATCATCCAAGTCCATTATCATAATATTTTTAAAATATTGTTATGATTTTACCCTTTATAAAGTCGTTGATTTATTTTCCTTTTTAATAAATCTATTTCTTTTCTTATTGCAAATAATAAACACTGTTTGAAATTATTTATAGCATTATTTATTTATAACAGGCACTAACATTACAGAAAATACTTAAATAGCACACTTTATTCACACGATGTAAATGGACAAATGTTAGCCACACTTTAGTTCTTAACACTTAGCGTTTTATTATCGACTGTCCTTGCCATGCCACCTTGTTGGCGTTTTTATATGTGCGGATTAAAATAACTAGAATATGGCAGCACCGTCTGGAAGCTGCGTACTGGCAACTTTGAGAATGTTCTTTACAGTTTGACATAAAGAAACATTAGTTATGGTGAAGGGCTGCCACTTAAATGTTTTATATTTTAAGGCTAACAGATGGGGATTTGTGTTTCTACGAGTAAATGGAATTTCTGTAACAATATGTTAGGACCGACCAGTATTATAGTCAGAGCTTCTAAGAATTAATTGTTTTTTAAATGAATTCCGTAAAATTTAACTAAATTTTTTATTCAAAGAATTAAAATTAATGAATGAATTTCATGATTAAAACATTAAAAATTAATATTAAGGAATTCACTAAGCTATTGTACTATAATAGGTTACACATTGCATTACTGTGAACCATAAAATAATGATCAATTTTTTAGGATTTTTTTTCCTTAAGGAATTAAGCGAAATAGTTAAATCCTTAGGGAGGTAAGCGAAAACTTAATGAATTCAAGAGGAATTCATTCCTTTGCTAAGGTTGAATTACTAGTTTTGAATGATTGTGTTTCGTTTGATTTTATAAAATGTCTGTTCATAATAAAATTTAACTATTTTGATGATGGAATTTAAGTTTTAAAATTAAAATTATTAAATAACGTTAAAACTGTGGTGGTTCCGATAGAAATCTGGCCAATTTATTTTTTGGGTGTGTGAAAATCAGGATTACGCTGCGCTGCGCCCGTTGGTCCTGCGACTTCAATTCTAACACAAGTTTTTGTAAATTTACCATATAAGGCGCGAATAATGTTTATGAAGTACGTACCTGACCAGAAAATGTATTTCCTGTGTATTTCTTCAATATTAAAAAACTATAATTTTTATATTAATTTTTCTAAAAATTTTCGTGATCTTGAACTATCACTATTATAAAATAAATTAAAACTACTAGTTTAGGCAATATATCCTTTCAAACTCAAAAAGATACTACGGAATATAAAATGATGAAATTTTTATTTTTTGTGCATTAATTTTACTTTTTCAATATACATGAAATTATGCAGAAATATATATTGATGAAGTTTATGTACATTTATGCTCGTATACTAAAAAATTTATTTTTTTAAACTAAATGCACTGGCGCATAATCACAGTTAAAATAAAGTAAACTTTAGGAGTTCGAAAGTCGACTTTTCTTAAAAGTATACTTTAGGCCTACTATAAGTAAAAGTATATTTTAATCGTTAAAATTGAAACTACCTGCAGTTGGTTTTATCCAATTTAACAACACTTACAACAGCTGTTTTCCTCCAAAAATTGTTGTCAAAAAAATTGTTAGAATTGCTAAATATTGAAAGGAAAATTATATCAATAAATAAGGGATTTTGCATAATATTTATTGATTTAATAAATTTTTATTAATAAAACTACACTTTGCTTTCTATCCTTTTTTTGTAAAGTTTTTCCTTTTCACATTTTGCAATTGTAAATCTTTTGTTTACACACTTTTCTTTTTTTTCGGTTAATATAAAATCAGCTGATCAATGTTGCCACTTGCTTATTTTTGAGTACAAACTCTGTGCGGCATTTGGTACATTTGATGTGATACCCATTTAATGCCGGTTCAATTTAATTTAGATGTAGCTATATATTTTGGCGTTTAGAAGGATCTTATTTGATGCGAAAAATTGCAGATCAAATTAAATCCAGCAATATATTTATTAGGGTTTAGGTAAGACTCAAATTTATGCGAAAAATATCAGATCGAATTGTATCAGATAAGATCCAACAATATAATATGTACGGAAACTAGTTTTTTAAAAAACGTATAAAAAAATTAAAGTAAAAGAATAATACAAAAATAGTAAAATTCTAAAGCAAATAATAATATGCACTAAAAGTAAAAATATGCACTTTATATTTATAGTTTGTTTTTTTTTTATAAAAATTTATACACTAATATTTTTATCTTATTTAAAATAAGATTTAAATGATAGTATGTACGTTAAAAACAACTAATATAAAGTTCATTTATTTTTTACTTTTGATGCATATTCTTATCAAATTAAAAAATATTTATGTTGACCAAACAACTTACACTGGGCTAATTTTTATAATATATTAATTTCAAAACTATAAGAATTTTAAATGAAAGTCAAATGTGGTTAAAATAAACTATAACACTATTCACTAACACGGAACACTATTCATAGTGTCTCGTGTTATAATGAGGTCCTGCCAAAAAGCTCTAACAACAATGTTTTAAGCTCTTGAATCTCGAAAAGAAAAATAAACAGTCAAAATGGAAATATAAGCCGTAAAATTTCATTATTGTATTGTATTATTGATTTAATCTTGCATTCCTTGAAAGAAGGTTGTGACATATTTGTACTATTGCAATTCGGGATGAAAGGATCAACAAATTTATTTTATCTTGAGTTATATTTTAACAAAAAAAAAAAAAAATTAAAATGTGACAAAAATTTGTATTAAAAAATAATAAAAAAATAGATTCTGGCTTTTTTTGGTTAGCCTTATTTTATGAAATGTACATTTATACGCTTCTTCCCAGCAAAACTTTGGCAATGTATGCGATATTCTCATGCGTTACCTTGTAATGATAGCTCGTTACCTTTTTCATTATTTGCAAGCATAAAGTAATAAGTTACTGATTATTGATTGCGTAATATATGATTTATAAATGTAAAGTAATAATTAAAATATTTTTGAAGGTCTATTTTTAGATACATTACTTTGTGATTTTTTGTAAGCAAAAGGGTAATGTACATATATACAACACTAGCGAAAAAACGAAGCGCAACAATTCATTTAAGTTTAAAGCATCAAATACTATATGCTTCGATAGCTCAATGGGTAGAGTTCTTGTCTGACAACCAGAGTTCCCTGGTTCGATTCCCATCATGACCACATTATTTTTAATAACGTTTAAAATATTTGTAATATTTTTTTTAATAAAAATTCCTCTTTTTTAAAAATATATTTTTAGACACATTACTTTTTACATTCTCGTAACCATATAAGTAACCCCTTACATTATCAGCTCTAAAGTAATGGGTATATACATTACTTTGAGGCTCATCGCTGTAAAATTTATTAGTGAAGTAAGGTGTACATTATTTGGTAATGTGGTTTTGCTAGGTTAAATTTATTTTTTTAAATTTGCCTTTTCAAAATCTGATATGTCTATTAGCATCTAAGCATCTACTGCAATTAAAAACTGCTTATTCACACAGTTAGTACCTAATGTATGAAGGTGTTGTGCGTGACATTTGTAAACTTTACAACACTAAATGTGTCATTTTTAAGGGACAATATAATCTAAGACTAAGATTACTGATATTTTTGTTGACAGTCTTATAATCAAACTTTTATTTTCTATTATTTTTTATTTGTTTTAGAATAAATCTTCCGACAATATGAACCAACAACAATATCATCATCATTTATCACATGATCACATTAATGGCAGCAGCTCAATGACTGAACTAAATATTATGGACATTAACTGTTCCAATAACTCGTCAACAGATCAAATGGATCAGATGGAACAAATTCAACAGCCACAAAGCAAAGTGCTCAATCATCAATTTCGTTTTCATGCTGCCTTAACACGTACAATTTCAACGCCACAGCCACAGTTAAAGCAACATCATCTACAACAACTTCAATCCCAACATCAACAACAACAACAAGATCCTAATGTAGCCACACTTGTGAATACCCTTATTGAAAACTTGGGCAATATCAATTTACATCGAAAACTAGAAAGAACTCAATCTGAACCGTTGCCACAACAACAAGTTAACGCATCCAGGTAAGAAATAATAATAAAAAAACAAAATGGAAGATCACAGTACTATTTGTGCACTAATAAAAAAAGCAGGGTATCCATCAGAGAACTGCAAAATCAACTTTTTTCTTGATTTAATCATACACAAAAATTCTTGTTTACATTTAATAATTCAACAAAATTCACTGTAGAATAAAATCATCATGTTACTGAACGCGTAATTCGGATCAGTTTGAATCATATGTCGATTATGTTTACTGCAAATTTAATCACTCAACAAAAAGTCAGCGTTGAATAAATCAGAAAAAACAACAAACAACGCGTATGAGTTTATTCATAATTAAAACAAAATAGAAACACATTTCATAAATGTTATATATATATATGGGTGGGTCTAAAATCCGCTTTTTTAGAATTTTTAATAGTAATAAAAATATTCTTCTTTGTGAAATATAAATATTTTTTTTGAAAAATAATTTAGGTCGATATCTCAGGCTTGCCTAATCCGGAAAAATTTAAATATTGTTTAAATTTTTTTTCATCTATTTTGATTGGAAAATTAGGCAATATTTAACTTTAACCGGATTTGGCGAGCCTGAGATGTCGACCTAAATTAAAAAAAAAAAAATTTTTCACAAAGAACAATATTTTTGGTATTCCTAATAAAAATTCTAAAAAACGTATTTTAGACCCACCCAAATATACATATAACATTTATGAAATGTGTTTCTACAAAACCACCCCCTTTTTATAGATAAGAAACTATTTTGTTTTAATTATGATTTCACTCATACACGTTGTTTGTTGTTTTTTCTGATTTATTCTACATCAAAATAATTATTGTTGGCTCGAATGAATAGAATAAAATCAATGGTTTAACAACGACCGATGATTATAACTCAGTGACAAAACAATTTGCACGTCGTTTGATTGATTTAAAATCATCAACAAATATGTGTGTTGGAGTATACTCAGCGTTTGAACGCAAACACATATTTATTCTTGTGTTGATTGCGTATGAACGTTTTGCAATCAGCAAATGCAGTTCTCTGGTATCCATACCCCGTAAGTAATTAGGTTGTTTATAAGGGTTGTATGTGTTGTATTGTACCTACACTCACCAAAAAAAGTCTGTAATGTCAAGTGAAAATTTTGCTGTTATTACCGGAAATTCTGCTAATTTGAGCCCAGCGGTATTTTTTGCTAATCTTAGCAACACATGTCTGCTGACGTGTAGTACAATGAAATTAGTAGAAAAATTAGTAGCCGCTACTAAGTATTAGTAAAAAGCTTTGAATTTATTTTTTTTTATCGAGTATTAAAAATTTTGATTATATTTTTTAAATAACGAATTAATCATTTTGTTTTAATTTGGTAATTTCTGTTTTGAAAAATATTTTGGTCAGTTTTTTTTTACTTTTAAGGTTTAATTTTAATTGTTTTTTGGGCGGATTTTTAGAACTAAAAAACCTTTTTAGTGCTATTTTAAGTGGATGTCCACTTTTTAGACATGAGTCGGTATCTTCACTTCCGATATCTTTTTAAATATATGTAACATTTTAAGGAAATTTAAGTTTGTAGGTGTAAGTTTTAATTAGAAATAACATTTCCTTCAAAAGGGGGTGGTTTTGTAGAAACACATTTCATAAATGTTATATATATATATGGGTGGGTCTAAAATCCGCTTTTTTAGAATTTTTAATAGTAATAAAAATATTCTTCTTTGTGAAATATAAATATTTTTTTTGAAAAATAATTTAGGTCGATATCTCAGGCTTGCCTAATCCGGAAAAATTTAAATATTGTTTAAATTTTTTTTCATCTATTTTGATTGGAAAATTAGGCAATATTTAACTTTAACCGGATTTGGCGAGCCTGAGATGTCGACCTAAATTAAAAAAAAAAAAATTTTTCACAAAGAACAATATTTTTGGTATTCCTAATAAAAATTCTAAAAAACGTATTTTAGACCCACCCAAATATACATATAACATTTATGAAATGTGTTTCTACAAAACCACCCCCTTTTTATAGATAAGAAACTATTTTGTTTTAATTATGATTTCACTCATACACGTTGTTTGTTGTTTTTTCTGATTTATTCTACATCAAAATAATTATTGTTGGCTCGAATGAATAGAATAAAATCAATGGTTTAACAACGACCGATGATTATAACTCAGTGACAAAACAATTTGCACGTCGTTTGATTGATTTAAAATCATCAACAAATATGTGTGTTGGAGTATACTCAGCGTTTGAACGCAAACACATATTTATTCTTGTGTTGATTGCGTATGAACGTTTTGCAATCAGCAAATGCAGTTCTCTGGTATCCATACCCCGTAAGTAATTAGGTTGTTTATAAGGGTTGTATGTGTTGTATTGTACCTACACTCACCAAAAAAAGTCTGTAATGTCAAGTGAAAATTTTGCTGTTATTACCGGAAATTCTGCTAATTTGAGCCCAGCGGTATTTTTTGCTAATCTTAGCAACACATGTCTGCTGACGTGTAGTACAATGAAATTAGTAGAAAAATTAGTAGCCGCTACTAAGTATTAGTAAAAAGCTTTGAATTTATTTTTTTTTATCGAGTATTAAAAATTTTGATTATATTTTTTAAATAACGAATTAATCATTTTGTTTTAATTTGGTAATTTCTGTTTTGAAAAATATTTTGGTCAGTTTTTTTTTACTTTTAAGGTTTAATTTTAATTGTTTTTTGGGCGGATTTTTAGAACTAAAAAACCTTTTTAGTGCTATTTTAAGTGGATGTCCACTTTTTAGACATGAGTCGGTATCTTCACTTCCGATATCTTTTTAAATATATGTAACATTTTAAGGAAATTTAAGTTTGTAGGTGTAAGTTTTAATTAGAAATAACATTTCCTTCAATATCCACGTTTTTAAAATGAGTAAAATTTTTCGCTAATTTTAGCAAATCGGTTTTCAAAAATTTGTAAAATGATTTCTGAAATTAGCAACAAAAATTTGTAAATATTCTGTAAAAATTCTGTAATTTGTAAAATGTAAATAGCAAAAAGATTTGCTAATTAATAATTTTTTACTAAAAATCAGTACAAAAATAGTAGAGTGGGATTGAAAACCGTTTACAAATTTTTCTACTAACTTTTTTTTTCCTGAGTGTATGTTTAAATGTGCTAACAAAAAAGACGACGATACAACACTGAGTACACTTTGTGAACTCCTTTAATATTTTTTTACGGACGACTATACACAATTATGAATGTCTTTCTTTTTGTATCACAGACTTTCTAAAAATTGCTGTGTCATGTTTTTCTTTTCCCAGACCTTTTCATTTCCCAGGATAGTAGGAATTTTCGACGAATCTCCCGCGATCCCGGGATTTCCCGCTTAGTAGGAAATACTACTTAAATTCGACATACGAGGGCAGTTCAAAATGTCTAGTGTATCCGAACAATGAAAAACAAGAGCTAGATTTTAAAAATTAATTTTATTTTTTAATATAATCTCCAGAAACTTCAATGCACTTAGCCCAACACTTTTATAGCAGTTATATCCCTTGATTAAAAAAATTTTCCAGAAGCTTTGCAAAATAATCGTTTGCAGCGCCAATTGAATCTTCATTCAATGTAAAACGCTTCCCAGCAAGGAACTTTTTTTTATATTTGGGAACAGGTAGATGTCACTGGGAGATAAAACAGGAGATAAAGGTGAGCGGCCAAGCAATTTGTACTTCAATTCGTTGATTTATGCCATTTTTAAACCCTCTTGTGTGCTGGTGCGTTGTCTTAATGAATGATTTTTGTGTAGTAAACCAGTCGTTTTTCTCGAATTTTGACATTTAATTGATTCAAAGGGTTACAACAATAATAATCACCTATATTCTAGTTGTCGTCATCGACACAAGACAATGTTGTCTTGGGATTTTTTGTAAAATTGGTATTCCCGTTGTCGTTATCGAAAATAATTGATAACTGTCGACAAGTATTTGGTATTCTGTAAGAAAATGTGACGCCGATATTGTATTGAAACGACTCTGATTTTGTCGACACAATTTTTAGTAACGACTTGAGGAAAAGTAATGACTGAAAAAAAAAACGAAAAAAATGGAAAGAAATATCAAATTTATTAAATGCACTTGGCCCACCGAGAATAATGTGAGATGGATGGCAGAAGGTAAAGAAATCATGATCATATAAAGTGCATTATAAAAATATAACAAAATTTATTTATAGGTTTGGCGAGACTTAAAATTTAAAGTTAAATATAAAATGGTAGCCAACAAAGCCGAGTGTAATGCTACAGGTGGCGGAAGATTCGAGCAATTTATATTGAGCCAGCTGGAGGAAGCTGTGGCAAATCTTCTACAGTTTCAAAAACATCTGAACCCTAAGTTAAAGTCGTTTCCAACACTGAGCTGGTACGACCCCTGGGCTAAAAATCTTAATGTAGCTGCCAACTTTATTGTTTTGGAAATAAATGTGGACTTGATTCCGGTTTTCAAATTAGGTGCTATTGTTTCCAGCACATCTTTGAAGGCTGTTTTATTCAGCCGAAAGTAACTTTCAAACCTTTTAAAAAAATAAGAAGATTAACATTGTTTAAAGTAACAGACTTTGATTTTGCTACTCACTTGTTATCCGGCAGATTAAAGATATTGGATTTCTGTATGAGAAGTCTTCTTTCCAATACTCGATTTTATTTATTTTCTTCATCACTGGTATCAGAATTTAAATTACACATAAAAAACATTTTTTCGCAAAAATAATAAACAAAATAAATCTGCCGACTCAATTTTTAGAGATGTGTTTTTGTTTAAATCGATAAACTGTTAACGTCGTTACAACACTGTTTTAGAATACCAATTTGGTGTCGAAGTGATGTCGACGTCGAAGCAAAGTGATGTTGACTCAAAAACGACGACGACATTGATAACGACAACTAGAATAAGGGTGATTATAAATTTAATGTTTTACTTTTTGAAGATAGTTGATCAATAAAATAGCTTTGCAATCCTAGAAAACAGTTGCCAATTGAATTGTTCTTGCCTCTTTGGTACGGTACAGCTTCAGTCCATTGTTTTGATTGTTCTTTTGTCTCTTGTGTATAGTGATGGATCCATGTTTCATCAACAATTACAGACGAGGTTTAAAATCCATTTTATTTCGCTTTAATCGACCTAACTTTTCATATATAATTCTTGATGCAAAATAAAATAGACTCGATCAGTTGTGATGCCTATCAGAGAATTGCAAAATTAATTTTTTTCTTGATTTAATGATGCACTAAAAGTCTTATTTATATTTAAAAGTCTTATTTATTTACATCATCCTGTTGCTGAACTTGTACTTCGGATCAGTTCGAGTCGTCTGTAGAACATGTTTTATCAATAAATCAACAAAAATCAGTGTTGAATAAACTCATCATCATGTTGTTGAACGGCTTATCAAATATTTTAACATCACATTTTTGAGAAACCGTGCCTTTTTTTATTTTCCAACTAAAATCGGTTAATACATTTGATTTTATTTTCTAGCAAAGAATACACTCGACTTTTCCGGTGTACAATTTCCGGACAATCTCTAGTTATTCTCACCACACATATAAATACGTGCGCAATGCGAGATGTCAGTCTCATTTTGTAATAAAAGGCGGACAGAAAGTAACATTGGTGATTGGTGATGGTAAATTGTGTAATCTATTAAAGTGTAACTTAATAAAATTTCAATAAAGTCTCTTGTGTAATTGTTTTTGTGTAAATAAAGAGTTGCTATTGAAAATATCAATATAAAAATAATTCGTAACAATATATAATTTAAAATTACATTTAAAGTAAAATTGAAATTTTATAAGGGAAATAACAACAAATGTGTCAGTTGAAACGTGAAACCAGAACAACTTACTATAGAGTCAATCCATGTCAACTCAATCAGAAAAGGGCATTTTCGGATTTACCATCTCCGATTTAAATGAAATTTAACATAACTTTTATACTCGACAAGAACTCTATCCTACACTTTTGTTTTTTTAGTCAAACTAGGGCTACTTATATACTTGTGGCCCCATTTTTGGCTCTAACTCAGAAATGAATTGAGTGTCCACCTTAATTTTTTCACATAAATGTAGATAAAGGTTCAATATTAAACATATATTTTTTAAAAAAGACTAACACAAATTTTTTAAAAATCAGCATGTAAACAAATAAATTTTAGAAAAATTTTACTTAAAATATTGTAAAAAAATCTAAAGCAAGGGAGAAATTCAAATTTATACGGGGGCCTATTTTCTTTTTCTAAAATTACGCTCACAAAATGCATACACTATTCGAAGTAATTATAACGTAATTATAACCTTTCTTCTATTTTTTAAACTTCAGAATCGGTTTTATTCACATTGTTTATTATTAATGGTGTTTTTGAGTAGAACTAAAAGCACTTCATTTTGATGAATTAAATTCAAAAGCACTTACTAAATAAAAAAAATAATAAGAGTTTTTCAAATCTGTTGGAGAGTTTAAAATATATAGTTGGTGCTCCTTCCCTGAAATTTACTTTATTAAAAATCGTAGGCTCTTAATTTCGGCTCTTTCATGCCACAACTGAAATGTTATGTGAACTTAAAGAAAATTTTCTTTAATTGCAATTAAATTCCAGACTAAGTTCCAATTCTAGACCAATAGGTTTAACTTGAAAATTTGTAGGACTACTTGAAAATTTGTAGTTATATTACACAGTAAAATATTTTAGGAAAAAATTTTTGCATCGCTATACATGTTTTTAAAGTTGAAATTTCACTTTTTTCACGGTTTTGTGTAAAAATAATCTACAACGAAAATATGGTTCAAAATTTTAATTTGTACCTTTAGTAAACCTCACAATTTACTTAAATCCCGTACTTTCGGCTTTAATTCAATAAAAAAAAATTACTTAAGCTGAAAATAATTGATTTTTTACATCTCCAAAAAAAGAGGTCTGCGAAAAAAATGTATTAATAAAATTTAGACAAAAAGCATCCTAGCAAAACCACACATTACCAAATAATGGGTAAAGTAATGTATAGCCATAGGGGCCGATTGATTACTTTACACCTTACTTCATTGATGAATTTTACTGGCGATGAGCCTCAAAGTAATGTATATACCCATTACTTTAGAGGTGATAATGTAAGGGGTTACTTATATGGTTACGAGAATGGAAAAAGTAATGTGTCTCAAAATATATTTTTTAAAAAGAGGAATTTTTTATTAAAAAAATTATTACAAATATTTTATTTAAATTATTTGTAATTAAAAATAATGTGGTCAAGATGGGAATCGAACCAGGGAAATCTGATTGCCAGCCAAGAACTCTACCCACTGAGCTATCGACGCATATAGTATTTGATTGCTTTAAACTTAAATGAATTGTTGCTATTCGTTTTTTCGCTAGTGTTATCAAAACAAACATACATTACCCTTTTGCTTACAAAAAAACACAAAGTAATGTATCTAAAAATAGATTTTTAAAAATATTTCAATTATTTCTTTACATTTATAAATCATATATAACGTAATTAATAATGAGTAACTTATTACTTTATGCTTGCAAATAATGAAAAAGGTAACGAGCTATCATTACAAGGTAACGCATGAGAATATCGCACCTATTACCAAAGTTTTGCTGGGATTGATATGTAAATTGCATGTTTTTTAATTAATACCAGCAAATATTTTTTTAACTAAAGTGCAAAATTCTAAAAAATATTGATTTTAAAATTATGCATTTAAAAACTTACTTTATTTCTTTTCCTCATAGTAATTTCATACAAAACGAATTTAAAACAAAAATTTTATTAAGTTTATATTTCAAATGGAATTTTCTGAAAATTTTAACGTAAAGGCTGTAATTGTTTTGATAAAATACATTAAGTTTTCACTTCATCCAATCGAAATAAATTTACATGATTTTAAAAGCTTAGATTCCATAATTTAGAACCATATTAAAAATTATTTGAAATTTCCTAATTTCGTTATCTATCGTCTAAAATCTATCAGAATTTATGGGTCGTATGACCGATGCATTTTTGGTGTTGCACTGTGTTATTACTTGGGTGCTAATTTATGGAGTTTTTCATAACGGGCTAACGCCCGGCATTACTCGGAGTCGCCAGATGAAATGATACATAGTTAAGATGGCTGTTAAAGTTCTTTAAAATATAAGTTCCCACAGCTGCAAATGTTTACTAGAAGCTTATGCAAAAAATAAATAATTGAGAAAACTATTGAGAAATAATTGAAAAAGCTATTATTTAGAGGTAGCTAAAAGCTGATAAAACTGAGACAAAGTTAAATAGTAAACAAAATACGTAATTATACCCTCCACCATATATGGTGAGGGTATATATCAGTTTGTCATTCCGTTTGTAATATGTCGAAATATAGGTTTAAGACCCCATAAAGTATATATATTCGTGATCCTTATGCAATTTTAAGTCGATTTAGCGATGTCCGTCTGTCTGTCAGTTGAAATGGCGATCACGACGCGAAGACGCAAGCGGGGTTGCCTATTTTTACCCAGATTATTAAACATCCTCCCGAGCAGTTTGGTATTTAAAATGAGCAAAATCGGTCAAGCGGTTCAAAAGTTATGAGTGAAAATGTGAAGATACCTCTAAATTTTCCATACAAATTGGTACAATTTTTCTGTATCTATTTTTTTTCTGTTAAGTAAGTAGAAATGTTAGAGTCGCTAACAGAGCAGACCTCTGTAAATAACATTACTAAAACTAAATAACAAAAGTTCTCTTACATAAATCAAAGACATTAAATTGTTAAAGAAAGAACATTAGTTGAAACTATTTCCCAATAGGTGGCGCATCTGTTAGGCATATTCTGCTACAATACACAACAGGGTATTATTGATTTTCTATTTATTAACATAAAAAAATGTTTGCCAAAAGCTATGCAAAATATATGTTTTATGTGTATATTATACTTTAATTTTCTAAATCAATATTCATTTAGATGTTCAAGAGCACAGTATTGCAATTTTTCGTATGTGTATTTATTTTTTGGAAAGAAAGAATTAACATAAATATGGATTTTTCAATGCCTCAATACTTCAAAATTACAAATTTAACGAAAAAATACCATTTTGATCGATGAAAATTTGTTTTTTTTTTTTACAGAAAATGTGAAACAAATGCTTTTATCACGTCGAACATTTCAAAAATTGACTTTAGTGTTTTGAAATAAATCTGCTAGTGACAGCTTAAATATGTATTAAATCTCATATCTGTGGTTACTAAGACAACTGAAAGCCAAATACAGGGCCATGCGACCTAGGCATGGATTTAGGATATTGGTGGAGGGTATTCAAAGATTCGGCACGACCGAATTTAGCTTTTACTTGTTTTTATATAGAATTAAAATATTAAGTAATATTAAACGATAGCCGTAAAGCCGGATATCGGGTGAAAAAAGTACCTATTAGAGAATTAGCACACACGCCAGGGAACACATATTTTATAATTCTGAGTACACAGGTTTCTACAATAGCTTAACAGGTTTGAACAGACCGTCAAGGGGGAGACTTCCCCCTTTTGCCGCGCCATCAAAAATCTCGTCTGAGCAGATGTATACGAAGCAAGTGAAACCCACGTGCAAAATTTCACCTTTGACAGGTCGTTTAGGAGGAGGTTTGGTCAGCACGTTAAGGGGGAAACTTTCTCCTTTTTACCCCTCCCCGTCAGAATTTACAAAAATACCGTCTGAGCGAATGTCTTCGCCGGGATAAGAACCTATATACTAAATTTCAACGTTCTACTTCCAGCTGGGGTTTGGACAGGGAGTTTTTCATCCCTCCCCGTAGAATTTTCTAAAAATCCCGTCTTAGCTGATGCTTACGCCGGAGTATGATCTTTAAAGTTTTTTTAATTTCATTTTTTGTCATGTTTTTAATTTGCTTAAGTTGGGTGCGACGAGTTTCGATAGTAAATTAACTGAATTAATAGAGATGGAACTTTTCAAAAGTTGACTTAAGCTAAATATGTATACTTCATTGTATTTGTATGGTATTGGTCTTTTCCTTAATTCAACTTCGCTCAATATAGGCCCAACAATAAGTTTGCTTTCTTTTAAATTGAATTTCATTAATATTTAAGCCGGTATGACATGAACTTGTTTCAAGGGTTTTTTTTGATTTTGTTTTCCATTCCTTTTATAATTTTTCGCCATGATTTCCTAAAACATTTTCAATGACTAATTTCACACTATAGCTCGATATCATTCAATGCAACCTCAAATTGTTGGTCCTTCATTAGGCAACGAACGTCCGCATACATTAAGTACTCCTGTACAATAAAAACATGATATGAAATATAAATTTAATTAAATAAAGCAGTTAAGAGTTCATACCTTCTTTTACTTTCATGCCGCTTAACTGCAATAGTATGTATGAAAATATTGTGAAAATCTGGCATCACCTTGTGCAAAAATGTTAACAAAGAATACATTTTAATTAAGAAAACTACAATATGAGTTGTAGATCCAATAAAATTGCGTTCTTAATTAAATGCAACACCCACTTTCTTATCTTTCCCTCCGGCAAAGAAAAACTTTACAAACAACATTGAAATAGTGTCGGAAAGACCGACCATGAACAAAGCAAAAAATCTTGCTCCCAAATAGTAATCCCTTGTTAAAAACACTGTTAAAAGCTATATTAACATTGTTTCTTTCATCATGGTAATAAATTTTGTACTCTACCATTATTTAACTTGATTTTAAACGAGATTTTGGTTTAGTGTGAATTCTGTATTAAAAAACAAAAATAAAAGAAAATAAGCCCTTAAAATTAAGTTAAATCCCGCATCAAATTACCCCAGTTTACACTATGCAATTTTATGGCTAAATGGGATTTTGATTTGACAACAACAGCATTTTGTAAACAAAACCAACATTAACATATGTTTATATGAAGCAGATCAAACTCGTTTTTTTTTATACCCAAAATCAAATTTTATTTAAAAATATTAAAATTCCCAAATTGAGATTGGGCAGCTCTAAAGCATATCCAAAATATATTTTCCTACAAAGAATCTTCTGACTTAAACATTAGGTTCCTTTGTGTAAGTAAGTAAAAATGACAGTAACAAAATTTACTCCCAAAAAGAGAAATATCCAAAAAAAAGTACGTAAACGGTGAATTTGTAAGAATAAGTAAGATAGTTAAAAAGGCTGGTTGCAACAAAATTCAATGGGTCAATATGGAAAATATGTAAACTGGAGAACATTTCGGACTTACATCTTACTTCTTCCATCGTAAATAAGCTGATATTTACATATATATATTTTTTTACCCTCCGCCATATATGGTGAGGGTATATATCAGTTTGTCATTCCGTTTATGAAATGTAGAAATATAGGTTTAAGACCCCATAAAGTATATATTCGTGATCCTTATGCAATTTTAAGTCGATTTAGCGATGTCCGTCTGTCTGTCTGTTGAAATGGCGATCACGACGCGAAGACTCAAGCGGGGGTGCCTATTTTTACCCAGATTATTGAACATCCTCCCGAGCAGTTTGGTATTGAAAATGAGCAAAATCGGCCCAGCGGTTAAGAAGTTATGAAAATGTAAAGATATTTCTTAATTGTCCATACAAATTGGTACAATTTTTCTGTATCTATTTTTTTCTGTTAAACTTTGTTGGTTTTTCGTTTCATTCCATGAAATGTATTTTTTGTTTTTGTAAAACTCATATTTAATATTTTTGTTTTTATTGTTGTAGTTGTTACTAGAGTATTAAAAACCCGAAACCGGTCAACCGGTTTCTTTATTTTTAAAAACCGATCGGTTTCGAATATTTTGTAAATTCGAAGAAAACCGAAAACCTGTCTTTTTTGTTCGGTTAACCGGTTTTTTTAATTACATCACCATCTGGGTTACTTGGTCTCTTTCATTTTTTCCGAACACATTAATAATCGTTTGTTTGGTTATGAAGATTTAGATGTAAGTCTGATAGATTCCGATGAAGACTTAACTTTGGATATTCCAAATTCAAATAGTTTAATTTCTGATCTAAATAACACAATAAACAGTATTTAAAATCCTAAAAAAGAGACTGTACAAAATCATTTATTATATGATGATTTCATATATCTTGATAAATGCGACAAAAGAACTGAAAAGTTGGAAAATTTATATAATTCTCTTTTGACTATTTGTCCAACATCTACTATTAGTGAAAGAGTATTTTCCACGTCTAGCTTTATCAAAAGCAAACAAAAAAATCGTCTTAAAACGAAACATTTAATTTTCTTTTTACATATTTAAAATGTAATATTAAAAAAACTTATTTAATGCCAAACGTTTTAAACGTTCAAATTACTAACGTACCTAATTTTACCAATTTACAAACTTAATGATCTCTATTAATTTGATATGAATATAGTTTTATAATATTAATTTTTAAGATATTATATTAAATATTGGTTTTAAGTCAATTTTTTGTTGAAATGAAATACAATAAAAAAATTAAATTTAAATGAATATGTATGTATATATATTTTTTTTTCAAAGAATGTATTTTTTTATTTTGTAATAAAAACAATTAATTTTTATTCAAATTAAAAAAAAAACCGAAGAAACCGGTTGACCGGTTTTTTCTGCAAAAACCGAAACCGGTTTTTTTAAAATTCTATTTTTCGAAGAAAACCGAAACCGGTTTTTTCAAAAGGCCGGTTTTTTGAATACTCTAGTTGTAACCAATTGTCAATAGGTGGCGCAAGAAATAATAAATTCTCTCCATTAGTCATATTAGTCTCCATTAGCCACATTGTGCTACACAAAGAAAGAACATGAGCTGTAACTTTTTGTCTGAACATTTTCTCTTCATTGGGCCAATAACTTTTTGTCAATAGATGGCGCATCTAAAATTGTATTCCCTTAATTAGACATATCCGCCGTACAGGTAGTCTCCATTAAACATATTGTGTTACCAATATTTAATAGAGTCCCAGCAAAGTAAGAGCTGAGGAAGAAGTAGTTAAACACTAGTTGTGAAAATTTCGGTGAATCATTAATGATTTTAACATTGCCGTGTCATTGGGAGGAAGTAGTTTGTTATGAAAAATCGATGAACAGATGGACTTTTTCATTAGTTTACGGAAGTTGTTAAATATAGGGACTACACAATAAATATAGGGAGTGGCTTTGTTTTAAAGTTAAAAATGTGATTTTGAACACGCCAAGTATTATTATTCCGACCAGCACAAAGTGGATATCACTGGTATGCAAAATATATTTTCAATAAGGCATTAAATGACTGCAGGAATTAAATATTTATAGACCAACTAAATAATTGTTTTTTTTTTACTATTATTATAAATAAATATTACAATTAAAAAATTTATATGCTTTTCAATGGAATTGTTACAAAAAATTTTCTTCTTATGACTATAAGTAGGGGATAAAATCAACATTTGGAAGTTGTTTAAAATGACTTCTTACAAATCGAAAAATTTGCACTATTAACTTCTTTGGATGTTCTGAAAAAGAGATTCGTAAAGAATAACATTCATTTTATTTTGCTGGGGTATTAATGATTTTCTATTTCCCTCGTAACATAAATGAATATTTGCCAAAAACTATACAAAAAAATGTGTTTTATGTGCATATTATATTTTAATTTTTCAATTCAATATTCATTTAGATCTTTAAGAGCACAATATTGCAATTCCTTCACGTGGATTTGTTATTTTTTTTGTTTGTGAAAGAAAAAATGAACATGTATATTTGTCAATGCCTCAATACTCAAAAATTATATAATTTAATGAAAACATACTATTTTCCAATATGAAAATTTGTTTTTGTAAAACCATATATGGTGACATGTCGAAATATAAGTCTAAATCGATTTATCGATGTTTGTCTGTCTGTTGAAATGGCGATCACGACGCCAAGACGCAAGCGGGGGTGCTCATTTTCCATACAAATTGGTATATTTTAGTACAATTTCATAGTAACGACTGGTACATAATATATTTTCCCACCTGTCGAATTTATATTCACCTCAAATATTTTTTACCTCAAAATTGCTTTCACCACAAAATTTGTTTTCACCACAAAAATAATTTTTACCACAAAATGTTTTTTCCACCAGAAAAGTTTTTTTCATATCCATAATTTTATTCCTAATTTTTTTAATTGTTTGTAACACAACAAATAAGTAAATGATAAATAATATTACTCTTTAGTACATTTTGCGGTACTATTAAAGCAATGGTTCCCAAGGGGGGGGGGGGGGGTCGCGACCCTCAAGTGGTCCGTGGCTGTATCCAAAGGGGTCCGAGAGAAGTTCGTAAAAAATTTTTTAAAAATAAGAAGGTAATAATAAATAATCTTCCAATGTCAGTTACCCCAATTGTATTTAAAAAAAATCCAAACAAAAAATAATGAATATAGCGCGATTTTCAAAACTTTGGAAGGAAATAAGAAACTCTGATAAAAACTTGGAGTATTCTAATACTTAGAAGCTTTTTTATAGAAAACGCCTCAAGATCCTGGTTTTTAAGTTTTTCCATCTTTCGTATAATTTACTACTACTATTTTCCAAAAATCTTTGGATGTAAATGTTTTTATTTAAATTATATTATTCTTTTAAATTGAGTTTGAGATCTTGTTTGTATACAAATAATAATGATTATTTATTTTCCAATATTTCGTCTACACATTGGGCGACTTCTTCAGGGAAATAATTTAATTTTTTTAAACAATTAAAACTATATATAAAAGTTTTTTTAAAAAAGGCGGGAAATAAAAAAATTTTGACAATATAAAAAATATAAATATCAAAGGAAATAAAAATATGTTAAATTTTAAAAAATTATAATATAATATTCAAGATCAAATAAAAAAAATAAGTTTTTATTTATATATAAACCCATTTAAAAATTTGGGGTTCGTCAGCCAGTAAAAATGCCTCAAGGGGTCCGTGATGTAAAAGTTATTAGAGCCTTAGAAGTATTTCACTTATTCATTCTTTTTTTTTATTAATTTTATTTTTTGTTTATTGTTTTTTAATTTTATTTTTGGTACTATGGTTCTATGCAATTGATTCCATGCTTTTTTCTCAATTCCCTTTTTAAAGTTGCTTGCTTAGTTTTGTCCGAATATGTACAATAAAGCAACAAAAGAAGAGAACATATGAGTGCGAAAGAGAAATAACAAAAACATGCTAAAAATAAAAACCGTGCTTGTTTTATTGCCCCGCTTGCTTTTCTACACCGTTCGCCCTCCAAACAAGAATTCCATGCAAAAAGTCACGGTATAAATTGGCTCAGAGTTTTTTTTACTATTTATATAAATATAATTACAATAATTGCGTAAGTGACACCTAGATGGACCTGCTTTAACTTTAATCGTTTATATTTATAATATAGCTCTTAATTGACACTACTGCTTATCAAAAATGACAATTGACAACATTTGTTCAAGTTTTTTGGTCATTTAATTTAAAGTGGAAGTATTTTTTTTAATATTTTTGCCTAAATAAAATAATTTAAATCAAATCATATCATATCATTAATATTGAAAACAAACAAACAATTGCTCATCAATTCATATTTATAAGAAAATCGGTATGTTACAATAGATAGAATACAGTATTTATCTTCTAAATGGTTCTAAATGCTTTTATATTTTTATATTTTATTTCTGTTATTTTCTATTGATAAGCTTTGCTGGTTTTTTGGTTTTTCGTTTCATTACATAAAATGAATTTTTGTTTTTGTAAAACTCCCAATTTATATTTTTTTGTTTTTATACCAATTTAAGTTGTGCCAATCAATGACATTATTTTTTAAAGAAAAAAATATTAGTTGTAATTATTTGTCAAGAGGTGGCGCGTCAGAAATTGTATTCTCTACATTAGGCATATTGTCCTACAAACACACATTAGTTTTTTAAAAAAAGAACATTCGTTGCAACTATTTGTCAATACGCGGCGCAACAGAAACAGCATTCTTTCCATTAGGTATATTCTGCTGTAGAGTAAGTCCCCATTAGCCAGTAACAAAACTATGCTTTAAAATGTGTTTTTATGCAGTCCAGTGGTTAAAAAAACTACTTTGGAAGTTTTCTTTAAACTTCCAAATTTTGTAACTTTGGGTAAAAAAAGGAAAAAAGCACTAACTAATAAAATACAATAAAATTTTTTTAAAAGCAAGTGAAAGAAATTCTTAAGGATTACATAAGTTTTTGAAGCAACAAAAACATGTGCTATATAGGCTTTCGGATATACAATAGACAATTTCTAATTTTTGTTTCAATTCCTTTAAAAATTACATTTTTAAATCAATCATTACA
Organism: Eustalomyia histrio; assembly: GCA_949748255.1. NCBI lineage: Eukaryota > Metazoa > Arthropoda > Insecta > Diptera > Anthomyiidae > Eustalomyia > Eustalomyia histrio. The sequence continues at coordinate 121,603,868 of OX456525.1, read as the reverse complement.
TTACATTTGTGTAAAATAAATGTGCGTAGGAATTCTGCCTTTTCCTCTTCAATAAAATTTTTACAATCGGTTTCAACCACATTAATTCTACTGGAACCAATTCTATGAAACCCGATCCCATTTACATAAACATAAATGTATGTAGCTAGACTAGTTCCTGAAGTGGTTCTAGGAGCAATATAACAGATTACTTTTGAAATCATTTAGAACAAATATCATCGTAGTTAAAACCAAAGGGAAAAACATATTACAAACACAAGAAGTTTCTCTACGAGTCGTTCTTTGCTGTTAAATTATTGCTTTAGATTATGAGAAATAATTAACTATCAAAAATCTGATTCTGAAGCTATTCAACCTTAGAATATGAGAATTTTTTTTTGAATAGGCAGAGCTTGAACGAAAAACCTATTAAAACTTTTTTTTTCTAACAAGCACTATGACGTTACTTATGTTCTAAAACAATAATAAAAAATTGCTTGCAATTTGAAAATTTATTTCCTTAAAAAGTTTCGTTAAAAATTAAAAAAAAAAAACAAAAAAGATAAAAGATAAAACACGAAAAATAATAACATGGAATTTTGTAACTTATTTGACTTAATTGACTAATAAAAAAAGTAGTTTCGTGGAAAGTATTTAAGAATTCTCTTATTTGAATAAGAAGAGTCCTTCGCCAAAACAGTATCGACACTACGCTTATATGTTTTAGGCTTGAGGGGTTACTTCCACTGAAGATGTCTGACAATATTTTCTTTTCAAAGAGTCCTCAGATTCCTCTTAAAAACCACCTAAATTCTAAGGCGTGATTCCTTAAAAAGTCTCAGGATGCTTCGAATATCATAAACAAACTCTTTATAAACCAATGCAGTAGACTTAACTTGATATTTCACAAAAAAGCAGCTCATCGTTTCGTTATTTAGAAAAGAAATACATTTCGTTTGCAGTAAACGGTTAATCCATTAAATTTTTTCGAATAATATACCTGAATGATCGATTAATCAATTTTCGCAGCACGCTTATTGCTTTCACAATACTACACTAAAAAAAAGACTATTATTATTATTATTTCAAATGGCACTACGCACCGCGACCACAGTAGGTATTTTGTGCTGCCCAGAATCACCCTAAAGGTTCAAGCTATTGATGAAGCCAAGAACCTTGCCTTGTCGGAAGACGACAAGAAACGGTCACCCAAAAACTTGATCCTCCTGACACAAAGCCCAGGACAATCGCAGAGGACATGCTCTGACGTCTCCGATTCCAACCCGCAAAACCTGCACAGTTCATTGTCCGATTGACCCTTCTTGTGCTTATGGTAAAAAACTCGTGAACAATCAATCAATTGTTCACGAGTTGTTAAAACTGAAGCTAGGACTAGCCTTACTTCTGTGATAAACATCTTGGCAAATAAAAAAAAAGACTAAAAATTACTCCAAAATTTCCTTTAAAATAGCTTAAAAATTTTCCTCAATTTAAGTAAAATTTTACTAAAACTTTCTTAAAATGAATAAAAATTTCATATGTTTAAGTAAAAACGAAATAGTAAGTAATATTTCTTGATTTTAGGATAAAAAAAATTTTAGAACATAATTTACTCCCATTTTTACCCAATTCATACTAACCAGGAACTGAAACCGAACCCGAACCCAAACGGGTTCAAGTTCACTGTTGAGAGAGAGCTATTTGCAAAAAATTGCGAACACAAAACCGTACTAGACTGTCAAACTAGATGGAATTCCAGTTATGACAAGCCTTATTGGAATACATATGAATGATAATATTTGGAATGTTTCTGAAGAATTCGTAGAAGTTTTTGAACCGATTAAAAAATTGCCGCTGAAACTACAACAAGAACAGATGACTTTAGGTGATTTTTATAGAATCTGGCTAAGTTCTAAATTAGAGCTAAAAAATATGACGAAACAAAAACATTTTCACAAGAATTATATTTAAATATTATAAAAAGAAAATCCACTTAATTAATAATCCACTTTTAATTGAAGCATTATATTTAGATAGCAAATGGAAAGAAAAAAAGAGAATTTTATGAGAGAATCAATATCTTGCTCTTTAGAATATGATAAAGATATGCTTGAACAAGTTTTAAAAAAGAAGGAACGATTTTCTTAATCAAATTTTTCAAATGAGAGGGCCCTCTTGCCTTGAAATTTATTTTGTCGCCACAAAGAAGAAATTTTAAAGAATATATTAATTATAAAATTATTGGAAATTTCTTTGAAAAATACATAAATTTCCTATTGATAAAACATTTGTACTTTTTTTAATGTTGAACCCTGAACCGAACCTGAATTTTTTATTTCGATTAACCCGAACCTGAACCCATTTTTTCAGAGTTTCAGTCCCTGATACTAACCGTAAAATACATATTTTCGTTTTTTCTTAAACTTTTTAACTTTCAAATCCCACACAAAATTTTAAATCGAAAACTATTAAATAACGAAAATACGTATTTTGGGGTTCAGTATGAATGGATTATCGTATTAGTTCAAACAATTTGTATAAACTTAAGGTTTGTTTCTTTCGAATTTTGTATAAATATTCCATACAAATTTAAGTTGATATAGACTTGCTAAGGAGTTATAGATATAGCTACTTAAAAAAATAGAATGTATAAAAATGCTGCCAAGTCATAAAAAGTATTTGCTTTTTTCTTTTAAATGTAAACAAAAATATTTGTCATACAAATTTATGAAATTTCTTTATTTTTTATTTGATAAAACATTAAAAACAACAAAAGCTATCAAACGAATTATGTGTTTATAAGTAAAGGTAGACCAGGGCAAACAATATAATTGCTCTATTTTGCGTTCCCGCAAAGTCCATATGCGATAACAGCTTTCTTGCAAATGCGGCCCCAAATGTTCAAATTGTATTTGTTTACAAAAAATAAAGAAATGTCAGGTAAGTAGGGATAGTCGTTTTCTTAACAAGTAGTTATGGATATAGATATAAAATTCTAAAAAAACAAACCTTTAGAACGTGAAAGTACTTTAATTTAATGTGCTTTTATTTTTTCTTTTAGCAAAATTAACTAAATTTTGAAAGCCATTTCTAAATTAAATTTTTAAGTCTACCACTTTCTAATTTTTAAGATATGTTTTCTAAAATGAGTTCAGGCAATTCAAAACAAAAGATAATAAAGTTTTTCCTTTGTAATAATTAAAATTTATTTGATTTTAGAAACTGATGAACTATTTCTGGGGAAAATTTTCATGCAACTTATTTTAGATAAATTTTAAAAATTTTAATATATTGTATTATTTTCTTTTTTCAAGTAAAAGTTTTCTAATTTTTGATAAATAATAACCTTAGATATAGGATTTTCTCCTAAAAATTTCTTCAGATAAATTAAAAAAAATTTAACATTGCGCCTCTGAAACTTTATATTTATTGAAGGCACTAAAACTATTTTCTTCTTTTCACTTCATAATACAAAAAGTTCATATTTGTATATGTCAATTAGAGTTTAAGCTAAAAATGCCATAAAATAACCCTATTGCCTGGTTTTCATTATGTCATATGAACTGACAACAAAAACTGACTCAAATGAATTCTCGTCATTTTGTGTCATATGCGTTTTCATTACATCTTAAAAACTGACAATAAGTCGATAAAGCAGAGCGTGTCAAAGACTTATGTCAAATTTTGGTGTCAGTTGACTGACAAGCCGTTTTCATTACAAAGGTCAAATATGATGAGGCAAGCGAACAGCTGATTAGAAAATATGTGTTCAATAAAAAGTGGAAAAAATTTAAAAATGACAAAAAAGAAACAAATGGCTATAGCTAGTGCGGTTAGTGCTAGTGTGTTATTACATTACCATTTCTTTCTTTATTTAAAAAATTTCCATTGCAACTAATTTTTCCAGCAAAAGAAAAAAATAACAGCTTTGCGATCGTCAAACAAAAAAAAATTGACAACTTGTCAATTTTATTTTAGATAAAAAATGCTGCCATATCTGTTGACAAACTGAATTTTGACGTTTTCACTTGTCTGTCATTTTAGGCGGCAGTTCGTGTGCATAACTGACTGCAAACTTAGATGACACCATATGACAACCCGTTTTCATACAATTGCCAATAATTTGGACAAATTGACATTAAAAATGACATAGTGAAAACCATGCATATGACATTTTTCCATTTTCCAATAATAATAAGAAATGTAACTGTGATATTTGGTATTTTTGCAAAAATTTCCTTAAATTAGTTAATTTAAGAAGACAAATGACCCTCAGTGTTCCTTAGCCATAGATGCCGTGTGTCACTTAGGGCGTCCCTTTTTGTAGTTATCTCAAGGAGAAAATTATCTGACTGTCACAATTTATTACGTTTCAGGTCATCCTGCAGTATTTTTTTTTTTTAATTTGTTTTCCCTTTTGTTAATGAAATTTAATTTATATTTTAATTACATAAGCTTAGTGTAATGCAATTTAATTTAAAGACAGCAGTTTCCTTACAAAGCGGAAGTTCTCCGAAAGTGGAAAAATATCCACACAATGAATGTAAAGTACTTCAAAATATATGGTAAAATATATTACCTTTATTATAGAAACGGTTTCATATTTATTAGAAAATTTTTAGCAAATTTAAAGATAATTTTCACTTAAAAGAAGTGCTATTTAATTTGATGCTAGAAAAGGTCCTAGTTTTTAGTAAAAAATATTATCTAATAAACTGAAATAAAATTGTTCTTAAAACCAAGGAAACATTTCCTAACTAACAGTAATATTTAAGATGATATATGAACTAATAAGGAGGAAATTTTACTGTTTTCTAACAAAAATTTTTATCTCAATAGTAAATTTTTTCTATAATCTAGAAATTTTGACCAAATTTTAAATAAAATTTGTTTCTTAATTTCAGGGAAAATTTTATTAAATATTGGTAAAAAAAAGTGTCTTTGACGCCGTTTTCATTTCATTTTTTTCTCCAAATAAGTTAATTTTTCTAAATGTTAGTTAATTTTTTTGTTTGGTTGTACAATTTACTTATATAAATTATTAAATCGCTTTTTATATTTAATTGTATTTTTTTTTTTAGGTACAAAACTGAACTTTGTCGCCCCTTCGAAGAAGCAGGCGAATGCAAGTACGGTGAAAAGTGTCAGTTTGCTCATGGTTATCATGAATTACGCAATTTACAAAGACATCCCAAGTACAAAACGGAGTATTGTCGTACATTTCATAGTGTGGGTTTTTGTCCTTATGGACCACGTTGCCATTTTGTACATAATGCCGATGAAGCTCGTGCCTTGCAACAACAACAACAACAGCTTCAGCAGCAGCAGCAACAACAACAAACTAAACTACAGAATCATTCCAATTATATATCAAGTTATCCATTAAGTGCCAAATCTAGTCCTAATGGCGGAGTTGGCAATCTTATTCATTCCCTACCACTAAGTCCCCCATTGAGCATGTCAACTGGTTCTGATCGCGAATCACCTACCGGTTCATTATCTCTTTCACCCACCAGTTCAATGACAAATTTTCCATTTGGTGAACAAATCAGTCCAGCTACTTCTGTTTTTCAAACAGCTTTTAGTTATGTTAACACACCACCAGAGAGTCCCAATGATCCCATGTCACCAGTAACTACACCACCACCAACTTTAATATTGGGACAAGCACCCGTTTACATTAAACCACATGTAGCTAATAACAGTACTAATAATAATAATCCACCTCCTCCTCCACCACCTGTTAAACAATTATTGCAAAAAAGTTCTAGTTCACCAATTGCAATTTTACGCAATGTAAATACTGGTGCTGGTGGTAGCAGCAGCAACTCCAGTAAAACTCCAACCAAAGGGAACTCTGTGTCATCATTGAATAGTGCTGTGGCCGCCGAAGAGGCACGTTTACCTGTGTTTAATCGCATTATTAGCTCAAATGCATCAGAGGCATTCTCGCATGCGGCTTTATAAATTCAAATACTTATAGTAGTTTAAAAATTTTTATTTTTTTTACTACTAAGCAATGTAACTGTACATATGGGGAAGAATTAATAGAGAATTGAGCGATAAATGAATGAATGTCCAATAAGAAATGACAAGAATTAAAAAGAAATTTGGCGTTGACGCTTACGTTGCAAGACAAATAACAAAACCGACAACAACAAAATCTCAATATTCACAATATTTAACTGAAAACAAAAAAATTCTAGTTTTTTCTTTTTAATTTTATTACATTATTATTTTTTATAAATACCATATATTTTATACATATAATTATTTAATTGTTAACTTTATACATTTTATTTATAAACATATATTGAAAAATTAAAAATTACGATTAAGTAGGGGGGAGGTACGTGTAACTTGGCTTCAATACCTCTATTGGTAGGTTTCAATACCTCTAAGTATTTAAATGCAGAAAGATTAGTTTTGGTGTTGTTATACATAAATAAATTGCATATATATTAAAAACTTTTAATTGTTTTTGTAAATTTTGAGACATGGAAAAAGCAAAATAGTGTTCCAATGAACAATTTGACGTGGAGCTTTAATTTTAATCATGGATTTAAATTGGTTGTATATACAGAACAGGAAATATTTTTTAAAAGTTCCTAGGTAGACGATATTAGTTTTTGCAAAAAACTTTAGTTTTACCTAATTTGTATAAATTAGTTTCCAACAAAAATATGTAAATGCATTTAGAAAATTACACACTTTAATTAGTTTTAAGCCCGTAATATAAAACATTCTGAATATTATTGAATAACAAAATTGTTTTCTGAAATTAACTTTAGTCGTTCCAAGGCAGACGACCCCTACTTTTGGGATTCCTGTATATTTATTTGATACTTTGTAAATCTTAAAATGGCCATTAGACAAAACGAAAAACTTTACACACGAATAGTTAACAATAAAACACCTAACGTCGACGAACCTCCCCTAATTTTAAATTATTGTAAAAAAACTAAATTTTTATATATGTATACATATTTATAAAAAAAAGAAAACTTCTTTATTTATATATTATTATTATTATTATATATTTTTATATACTATTTTTATTTAATAACTTAAAAAACGAAAATTAGAATGAAAAACAAAAAAAAAAACTTTCTTTTAATATTTATATTTTATATTTTTATACGGTTTTTATCCACCACACAAAATGGATATAAATGAATGACATTTCAAAAAAAAAAAATGTATTGTATTTTTTAAAAATTGTAAATTATTTAATTGTATTCTTTATTTTTGGCTGGGTTGTAAAAAAACATTTTTTTTTTTGCATTTATTAAAATTAATATTTATTTTTAAGATACTGTGCGTGTTGGATAAATAAATTCTAAACTAAATGCCAACTGACAAAAATGTTTGAAATTTATTTGAAATAGTTTTTAAATTTCATAAACATTTGTAAAACTGAATTTAGTTTAGATTTTATTTAGCCGGTTCGCAACCACCCCTACTTTAAAATTTATTTTAACGAAATTTTAAACAATATTTATATACCTACAAATAAAAAAGACAATTTAAACATTAAAAAAATACCTTTTTTATAAAATTATAATAAAAATACACAAAATATTTGATTATTATTAAATATATTCAATGTTTACATTGAAATTTTAAAATCTTAACTACAAAATTCATTACAGAAACTAGATTAAGACAAATACATTTTTCGTCAAATTTCCGCAGATAGTTTCTTTGAAATAAACTTTTAAAATCATTACTATTATAAAAAAAGCTTGATTGATAATTCTTATGAATCGGGTTTTCAATTAATCAAGTTATTTGATTAAACAATTAATCAATGATTTTTATTAATGCAATTTACTAATTAAATGTTTATACAATAATTTAAACTTCACCTTCCTTGAATTTTTTGAAACAAATTATTATCATTATTAATTATATATTTTTTAATAATATGTATTTATATTTTACATGTGTAATTTTTATTTATATTTAATTTATTTTCTTATGGATATTTCTAAAAAAAGGTTATGCTTAATATTTATATATATATATTACCAATAACGGACACTCCCAATAGGACACCTTCCTATAACGAACAACTTTGCTGTGACGGTGCATCAAATCAACATTTAATAGTAAAATAATATTCCAATAGCGGACACACTTTTGCACCGAAGCTTTGTGGATTAAAATGTATCAAAGGTGAGGATTAATTCGAAAGCAGAACTTTAACTTTCATATATTTGGTATATTAAGACTTCTAAAAGTAAAAATTTTATAATGGAACCGTCTACTTCAGTTATTTGATTATATAATTAATTATATTTTGAAAAATTGATTTGCAAATATTTTTAATGTGTTTTTTCTCCATAAAGGCTTTATTGTTGATATATTTGGTTTCAATAAATTTCTGGGCAAAATCAGCAAAAACTGCCTTAATGCGCTTAAAATATGAGATTTACGGGCTTCCACTTATTTAACACTAAACGTACTTCAAAAATATATCTATTGCAGATTAGTTCCTTAATTACATCAAGGAGAATATTATATTAGAGGTATTCTGTTATAATAATGGGTTATTAAGGCCGAGTTTTTGGGATGTGAGTTAAACTTGGTTTAGTTAAACTGAAAACGAATTTTGTGCCATTTCCATGTTTATTAACACAAATTTGTCGGAACAACTTTTCGTTATATATAATTTTGGTCTTCATTAAAATAAAATAAACAAATTTCAAAATCAGTATTCAAATTACAAACTGCGATAAACTGAGCTTAAAGATAATCTATATCCTAAAAACACGGCCTAACAGTGTTGTAAATTTTGGAAGAGATGTTAAGCTCTCAGAATCATGTATTTAGATTCACCCGGTTGTAATACAGAATACGCCGCAGACTGTCAAAGTCGATCTCATCAGAAGTAAACCTGCTTTGGAAGCTTTTTTCTCATATATTAATTTTGTTTACAATATTATGATTCTATCAATATTTTTGAATATATTCTCAATTTCAAATAAAAATTTCCAAATTTTAATTGTAAAAGTTTCACTTTATATATACAGTTTGGTTAAGTTAAAATTTTTAATTAATTGGTAAACAAAATTTTAATAATTTTTGCAGTAAAAAAAATCCAAAAAATTGTTTTAAATACTGCGGTTGTATTAAAAGAGAATACAACAATACATTACATAAAATCATTAATACAAAATCATGGTGTATTGAATAAATAATTTTCTTTTAAAAAATAGGTTATTCTCAAGGGGTGTGCTAAGTGCCGTGTGTTTTGTATGGTTCCATCAAAACATTGTTGTTTAAATTTTATTTTAATATATACAGAAGAGAACATCTTTGTTAAAGTAATGTCTATGTATGTAATTCTCTAAAACTTTGTTAACACCTTGTGCCTGCAAAAACGAAACAGGCATCTAAAGGTGAATTTATAAATTATATGCTTAAATTATAATAAATATGGCATAAACTATAAGTAGCAACAGAATAGATTTCCTATTTGCTTGCAGCTAGCTACTTTTTATATATTTTTTCTAATCAAATAAGAGTATTAAATTCTCTTTATTTTCTAAATCTTTTGGGTTAAGTGAAATAAAAGTTTAAACAACTCTGTTATTTAGTAGAACAATACAACACTAGTATTTATTTTCCTTTAATATTGTTTTAACGCCCGGTGCGAGGTGGCTAAATAAAATCTAAACTAAATACAAAATGACTATAGGGTTTATATTTTCTTTAAAAATATTTTCAAATTTCAAAAAAAAAAAAAAGTGGAGAGCTGAATTAAGTTTAGATTTTTTTTATTTTTTAATACCTCTGAGATCTACATATATGTAGATCAAAATAATACTGATTTATTTTAATACATCTAAACACTTTATATTTATTACTCTTCAAAATTAAAAAAAGATCTTAAGAAAAAAAGTATCACTGTTTTCATTGAAAATTTATTCAAACTCTACAAATTTGCTGCTCATTATCAGAATGTTCGAAATTCATACTATTTTTACTACAACTAGAAAGTTTTGCTTACTTGTTGTATTTAAATTTTCCAGTTGAGGTGAAAGTGGAAAATTATTTATAAGTAAGCGAACATCTATAAGAACATATACTAAGTGAAACTGGCACAACCCCTGCTTAATGCATTAAAAATGTTTGAAACACTACTCAAAGAAAGAAGTAAATTATGTGTGGCGAAAACGTCGTCATATTGATTTTATTCATAAATTGGAACATCGAATTATGCGCTTAAAATATGTAGAAAAAATGCAATGATGAAAGCAATACGATGACTTCTTACCTAACATGTTGTCATGAGTTGGTCTCAAATTGTTTGCCATTATAACTAATCGAAAAGATTTCACACAATATTTAAATACTATTTCAAGTGCTTTTTTTATGTATTTCGCATAAATACTACTTGTTTTCCGAAGTTTATTGTTAATGATCATTGGTGGTCGAAAATTGTAAATGCTAAATTATTTTCACCAATTTAATAGTTCAGGGAATTCAGAAAAAATTTTCCCTAACTCAGTTGTATTTTTTATTAAGCAACCTGTGAAATTTAAATTATTTTATAAAATATCAGTATTAATAAAGGGTGACCCAAGAAGAACGCAATTTTTAAATTTTAAATAAAACACAGATATTTAAAAAAAAATCGTGAAACTTTATTATATCGTAAAGTAGACAGAATGAGGTTATGTATGGAACAATATATCGTGCAGATGGCCGCCGCGACTTTGCTGGCATGCACGCGATCTTTTAATGAAATTTTCAATGACCGTTTTGCATGAATGCTGCGGTATTTCATTAATGCAGCGTCCAATTTCCTCTTTTAAGGCTTGAGTCGTCGTCGGCTTATTCGCGTAAACCATCGACTTCAAAAAACCCCAAAGAAAAAAATCTAATGGTTTTAAATCGCACGATCTAGGCGGCCAATTCTGATCTCCAAAACGCGAAATAACACGACCGGGAAATGACTGATGCAGCAATTGAATTGTTTCTCTGGCTGTATGACATGTGGCGCCGTCTTGTTGGAACCACATGCCCTCCACATTCATTTCTTCAATTCTAGGCAAGAAAAAACTGGTTATCATTTCACGATACCGAACACCATTGACTGTTTGCGCTTGACCTGCCTCATTTTCATAAAAAAAGGTCCAATGATTCCTCCAGCCCAAAAACCACACCACACAGTGACACGTTGAGGATGCATTTGCTTCTCGTGAATCACTCGAGGATTTTCCTCACCCAAATGCGACAATTCTGCCTATTGACGAAGCCATCAAGATGAAAATGGGCCTCGTCACTGAAGATGATTTTATCGGCAAAATCAGCATTTTCATGTTGTCTCTCCAATACCCAATTAACGAACTCCCTTCGCTGTCCATGGTCAGCTGGCTTCAGTTCCTGAGTCAATTGAACTTTGTATGCATGAAGATGCAAATCTTTCGTCAAAATTCGCTGCAAAGTGGATTTGGAGACACCAATTTGCTGAGCTCGGTGTCGAATTGAGGTGGATGGAGTTTGAGCGACATCATCACGTACAGCTGCGACATTTTCGGTCGATCGACCTGGTCGATGGCGCGTTGTTGTCTTTACATCACTAACAGACCCAGTTTCGGCAAATTTATCCATTAATCTCTTTACAGTTGACTCTTTTGGAGCATTATTGTGACCCCAAATTGATCGCAATTTGCGAACTGTAGCCGCAAAACTCTTACCATTTTGGTAAAACAATTTCACAATGAGAATGCGTTGTTCATTTGTGTAGCGCTCCATTTTTACTAACCTCGAACCTTCTACTAGCAAACAATAACAATTGTTCAAATGTCAAACAATGACACTTCGAATGTTGCCAGATTTAAAAATTGCGTTCTTCTTGGGACACCCTTTATAATATAATTCTTCTTATAATATTTTTCAACGATAAATTGCCGTTGCTTTCCTTTATAACTTTATTATTCTGACATACATATTTTTTTTTTAAATTGAGTATACTTTAATCACCCTTTATATTTTTTAAAATAATTTGAACTTTACGGGTTGCTTTAAAAAAACAACACACAAAATTACAACTAAGTTAGGGAACATTCATTTTGTCTAAATTCTCTATATTTGACCGCTAAATAAAAAACTATAAGTTTAAGTGTGCATTTTTTAATTTTTTTAATAAGAAATTAGAAAAACTGTCGACACTTTTCTATGAAATTTGGACACAAACATTTTTACGAATTTTCTAAATAATATAATTTGTTACGGCATTTGTGGCTAAAGCCTGCTACATTATTTTTGTTTCGAAACGATTGCAATTATTTCAATATTCTTTTGTATAATTGCAAACCCTTTGAAGGAATTTTCTTTTAAAACCAAAAATTTTATTGTTTAATGGCTATTAAACCCTTAAATAGCATATGTCGTGTTTACCGATCTGTAAAGGACTGTTTTGTTAATATCGAATTTATATTGTTCAAATGTTTACTGGGTTTCAATTTGAAATCCAATTAGAAATATATATCGTTTACAATACATTACAATTTGACAGTTAAACTGAATGTCGATCGAAAAACAAGATTTTCTTTTGTAGACAAACTATCCTTAACAAATAACCAAGCTATTTTATATAATGGTTGAGTATATTACATTATGAAAGATACAAAGCTAAATATAAGCATGATTAGTTGGAAGCAAAAAAATTATCTGCTTTGTAAGAAAGGATCATGTCATGTCGGCATCATCAAATGAAATAGCCGTATTTAGCTTTAAATATTTATTTCAATGAATTAAAAAAAAGTTTGATTTCAATTTAGATTTCGCCGATATTTAGTTTTTTTTGTGAATTTTAGTCGAAATCTACTTTTAGTTGGATAAATTCTTTATAAAAAAAATATTGTCCGCATTAAAATGTAATAAATATAAAATTTTAAGACATTTTAAATAAATCAGTATAATAGTTTTTTCTGTTTCTTTGTTTGTTTTAATTTAATTTAAATTATTTGCAACAATGATTATATATTTTAATGATAAAATCTAAAATTGGCATGTAAAACACGGGATTTATTTAGGTGCGTCCAGATTATATTTTATTATAAATGGATATTTTTTGAAATCAATATAAACACTAATATTTATTTTTTAAGTGTAAGTGTGTTAAAATTAAATGATGAAAATCAAAAGAAATCGAAAACAATGCGAATGCTACACATTTTAAATTATAATATAAATATAAACTTTTATTTTCACTACATACACCATAACTTAATTTTTTATAAATGTAGAATATATAACAATGGCAATTATTTAATATATATATATTTTTATAAATAAACATATATAAATATTTAATATTTTTTTATTTAAAATTCAAAAAGAATTATTAAAATTTGTTATTAATTTTTTTTAACAATAAATTATTTTTTCTTTTTATCTTTTTCTAGTTTTTCCTATTTCAATTACTACAACGTATACTTTATATAAACATTTTTTTTATTAATTTTAGATTTTAGTAGTAATATTTATTTTTATTTTTTTTTTTTTTGCTTGTATTATTATATAAACATCCCTAAAAATTAAAAGTAAGAAAAGAAAATCCAATTGTCATTGAAAAATTCTCAAGTGCCTTAAAAATGTTTTATTTTATTTAATTTTTTTATTATTAACTATTTATATTTAATTTAATTTGATTGGTTTAATTGAATAATTTGTTTTTAGTTTTACCACATATTTTTTAGTTATTTTAATGGATTTAGTCTTCCCCTTCTAAGTTTTTTTCTTTTTATAATTCTTAATTATAATTATTTTTGGTTTACATAGTAAATGCCAGTTAAGCCAGTTACTGTGCTATTTAAAATACAAAAAGAACACAAAAAATCGAACTATGCTTCCATTTTTTATATATTATATCTATATTTACAAATAATATAACATCAAAAAACATGAAACACTCTTGTGCTTTATACAAATTTTTGAATAAAAATTACTTACTTTTTCTTATATAAAAATGCTGTTTTATTTCAAACAAGTTCTTTTAGATGTTCAATTATAAGGGTATTTATTTATATATATATATATTTTTTTTTTGGTTGGAAAAATGAAAAATTACACTCTTATGATGTGAGCGGTAATTTTTTGAAATAAAAAATATAAATATTTATACTGTCAAAAAAAAAGAAAACAAGCTGCGAATGATGTGACAATCATTAATATTTTCCAAGATGCCGAATAGAAGTGTTAAAAGTGAATTGATTGATTATTTAATTACAGCATTTTTAATGGAAATTGATAATATTTATGAAAATATCGGTATATAAATTTCTCCAAAAAAAACAATACAACATAAATTTTGAAATATAATTTTTTAGAAACTTTTACATCATATGATTTAGCAACTGAAGAAATGACCGACAATTTGGTGGATAAAGAATTGAACATTCTTTATGATGATTTGAGCTTAGACCTGTTTTTGCGGCGTGCGGTTATAAATATAAAATATAACAAAAAGAGTATTTCAGGCGTTACTAAACAATTTTTTTTTTGCCCAATAGAGACGAAAAAGCTCATATTGGACTGTATTGGTTACGTAGATGGTATTTTTTTTTTTTGATAGAACTCATTTTAAATTTTTTTCTTAAAAAATTACGGTTAAATTGAACGAGAGAAAATCAAATTTGAAATATGAATATCACACATGACTTTTAAAATCATAGTTGTATAACTCAGAGTTTTACAAAAAGAGATGTAATTTTTAGTACTTTGAACTACAAATTAACGATTTTCTTAAAAGTGGCAACATAATTTCGTTTGACGGAAAATTACAACTTTTTATCCAGATTTTTTTACACTTGTAGCGAACACGTTCGTTCGCTTTCTAGTCGAAAGAAAACTGATTTGGGTTTCACTAACTCTATTTCTATGCGAACGATGACTCGAACGACAAGTCGATTGAAAACGTAACTGTTTTCATACAAAATTTGGTTTCTCTATTTCAAACAGCTTGAACGCAAATGTCAAATCAGTCACTTGCTATTTTTTTGTCGAGTAAATATATATTTGATATTTTTAATAGCAAAATGAATTAAAAAAAGCAATGGATAACAAAAGGTAAGTACAAAATAATATAATTATTTATAGTTTATTAAGAATTTTAAATTTTAGTTAAAAAAATCAACAATGGACCAGCCGAAGACGCATGTCTTTTATATGGAAGAAAGGCCTGATTTTGCCAGAGGGACTCTGGTGTTCGGAGCAAACAAATTTTCTGCAGAGGAGGAAAATTTTACCAGAAAACTAAACTCCGTTTCACCCCCTATACGCTGTTGCTGAGTGTTAAAAGATAAGTGTGCATTGTTTGTGACTTACGTTTGCCCCAAGCAGCTCATATTTACATTTTTTTATTTTACAAGAGCAGTGACCGCACCGAACAGACAACAGCAACAGGCAACAGAAAAGCTTTCCGATTATCAATCTTACTCACAACCAATCGATAACAAACATTTTCAAAAATAAACACATTCCCAAATAAAAATTGATTTGTTTATTGTTATTTTTTTATTTCATTTGTCATATACAGCTGATCACTGTTAAACAGGGTTGTTTTTGTCTTTAAGCAGTTTAGTAGTATTTTTGCTACTTTTAAAGAAAATTGTAACAAATACTCAAAATATATGATCTGGCATCTCTGTGATTTGTAAATGCGTAAGAAACAAAAATTGACACGTAAGTCAAGTCGATCGAAGGCTTTCGAAATAGAGAAACCCAAATTGATTCGAAATCGAGTGACTTCCTTTCGTTCGACTAGTTTTTCGTTCGAGATCGAGGAACAGGCTATTGGTTATAGGTTGTTAAAAATACAACTTTTGGTGGACATTTTTTTCCTTGTGTTTGTTGTAACAAAAGTTGCATTTTTCCACTTTTCCATTTTTCCAACTACTAAACAAACTGAAATGAATACCCTTTATATTTTTGAATTGTTTGACAAATTTACTGATAGTTTATGTTAAATTTATCAAACATAGAGCAAATTAAAACAAAGAAATGTATTTTTTTGTTGAAATTATTAAATTATACATTGAACTAATTAATTAAATAGACTAATTGATGATTTGATTAGTATTAAAATTATTTTCATTATCATTTTATTTATAAAAATGGTGATTATTTTAATTCCTTGATTTAATTGATTAATGGTAACGTTTTTTAAATTAAATTGCAATAATAACACTAGTTAACAAATTTAAAAAAATTTTATGCGACAAGCGTGCGACTATTTTTTAATATTGATTTGGGTCTCCTGAATCTGAAAATCGCATTTAAAAAATTTGTTTCTGGAGTAGTTCTTAAAAAATTTTGAAATTTTTGTTTTTATGTTTTAACTTTTGAGTAATTTTACTATTTTGCCTATATCTCAAACTAGGACCAAAATATTTTGATCAATCAAATTGCAAAAGAATTGTCATTTAATGGTCATTTTTCTAAAGTACGGGTTTTAAACTGGTTAAGTAGTTTTGGACCTATGGGTCAAAATTTTACAGAAAATTCTCTTTTTTCGGCAAAAACTGAAATCTGAAAATTTCAAAAAAATAAAAATCGTATTAATCTTGAATGGAAAAATATAAAATATTTTTTTTCCTAAATGTAGTACTTCTATATAAAAAATAATAAGTCATTTTCAAAGAACATCTATGGGTAAATACCAAAGCTATGACCATTTATGTAAAAGTATCTAATTTGAGATTTTCTCCTTTTTTTGTTGTATATTATTATGAAAGCATGCCCAATAATATTGTATAGTTAAGATCAACTGTATTAAAAAAAAATAAAATTGACTTTTTATTTATTAATATCGTTTATTGATTTTCTTTAAATTTATTTGTATTTTAGTATTAAAAATAGTTGTTAGACCTTCTTTTACGTTTGTTTTCGTTGCGGTCAGTTTCTCTTAAAAGAAAACAAATGTAATCTCCAATCATTCTCTCATCCCAATATACCTGATATCGCCCCTCGATGGATTTCATTTCTTAGTGGAACCTCTCTCTGTGCTCATTACTTACATCACCGAGATTCTCTGGGAAAAAGCTCAAGTGCGAATGTAAAAAATGAATCTTAAGTGACACCTGTTGAAAAAGTAAAAGAGACAAATTAGGAAATAATATTTGTTAAATTAGAAAAAAGTATTTTATTCCCATTTTTTCATAATTCTTTTTGTCGTTTCACAGGAAATCACAAATTTAAATGATTTCCAAGCTGCAGTCTCATGTGGGGACAAATATTTGTCAAATTTTGTATCTTTTATAAGTTTTTTTTATTTGTGGACCATTAAAAATAAATTCCTTGATTTTTGCAAAAGAAATACTTTTGAAAATTTTACTCAAATAGGCGAAACTTGGCCTTCCTTATTCAATGTTTTGACGAAATTTTTCAAGAGTCCAAGTTTTATATGTAATGGTGGAAGAATAATGTTTTTCTTTTCTAATCAGAAGCACATACTTTATGTTGTCTTAGACCACTGTAATGGCTAATCTTTTCGGAAAATGTTTTCTCTTATAATGAAATTTACGAGCTCAACTGTCCCAGAGGTAAATAAAACAACAATATTTTGTGTATCTACGTTGTATTCCACATAGCATGCCCACCACTTTTAAATCGGAACAAACTTTCTAATTGTGATCTTCATAGTTAATACATTTTAGCAATTTAATCATTGTTTTGTACGATTCTTTAGTGTTTAGTGTTAGATGGTTTCTTGTTTCCGTTATGTAAAAGAACTGCTTTGCAACTTTCTTTACTACTATCAACAAATAGTCACCATTCAATTGCATTGTAAGGCTGAGTAAGTAAGCGGCTCTCTTCACTTATGTTACGATTTACAAATGATGAGTCGGAACTTACATTGGTGTTAGTTGATTTTGGATATTTAGGAATAGGCAATACATCCGCATGAGGAACTGGAAAATTGACAGAGTCTATATTAGCATAAAACGACAATTTTTGGCTTAAAATCCAGAACTCTTGCATTGACAAAAATAGCAATCGTCGACATGATTAGATGGTTTTCTCCAAATCATTGGTACTCCGAATTTCATGCATCGGCTAACAAAAACAAATTTTAACACATATATTAAATAAATCAGTAAAAAATAATTTCAATTTCGTGCCCATCCTGCAAGATTTCTATAGCACGGAAGACGGTGTCCATCTTTCTTGCAAATTCGTGACAGGCATTCCAAAGTATTTCTGATAAATATCTTTGAGTAAATTGAATACGACCAACACATTCTCATTTTTTGTGTAATATAACTAATACATTCTCAATTTAAGACTTCTCTTTTTGGCATTTTTATCATTTATATTCATGAGGGCACTTGCTTTCTTGTCTACATAATTTGCAATTAAAATAAAAAACGGGTTCTCAGTTCTTGCTAAAAGTACTACAATTTCACAGTTTTTCCTCCCAAAATAGATTTTTTAACTGTCCAATTTTAGTTTTCTTAAAAAAAAAAAGATTTTTGTGCAGTAATTCTGTAAAAAATAGTAATATAAAACAAAAATCAGAAAATTTACATAAATGATCATAACTTTGGTATTTATCCATTGATTTTCTTTTAAAATGTCTTATTTTCTTTGTAGAAGTACAAAATTTAAGAAAAAAATGATTTCATATTTTGCTATGTAAGACGAATATCTTTTTTATTTTTTTTGAAATTTCAAAATTTGTGTTTTTATCAAAAAAAATGTATTTTTCGCGAAATTTTTACCCATATCTTCTAAACTACTTAACCGAAACATGTTGTGCCTTAAATGGTTTTTCGTTTTCAATTTGACTGATAAGAAAATTTTGAGCCAAATTCGAGATATAGTCAAAATGGTAAATTCACTAATAAATTAAAATAAAAAATTAAAAAAATTTCAAAAACTAGCCCAGAAAAAAATTTTTAATGTTATTTTCGGCTTTAGGAGGTCCTAATACATAAAAAAAAGTCGCATGCTTGTCGCATTTTGGCTGTAAACTAGTGTAATTAATCAAAAGCAAATAATAAAAAAAATATAATCGTATATTGACACTCTACTAAAGCAAAATTTTGTCCGTTTAGCCGTATCTTACTTAGTTTTCGAGACACCAGCCATTTTACAAAATGGCGAATACCTTGAAAAATAATTGAGATAGCTCGAAACGGGCGAAATTTTTGATCTTCTAGAGTGTTAATATACTGCAATAATAATAATAATAATAATAAATAATTCCAGAAAATGTCATTTCCATTAAATGGTAATGCATTTTTTGACATGAGCATTACTCAACTAATGCTAATGAAATTTCAATGCCAATGAAAAAATCTCAAGAATGTTCTAAATGCACTGTTAGCTTTGCTGTTTTCTTTACTACTCTGGTATATTTGATTTTCCTACGATAGTATCGCAAAATCGAAATGAGTCGGGTTTGCCGTTTATATATTATATTATTGCGTTCGTATTACTGGGAATAATACAATTTTTTTTGGTTAACTGCAGTTCAGTTGCAGACAACTTTACAAGCAAAAGTATATATTACTCAGTAATACTAACAATTCTCATGAAACATAAAAATAAAATGTATGTCTGTGTATGACTGAGTAAGGTAAGCGGTCGACTACAACTCTGGCAGTCCGGGTTCAAAACGTTCCGGGGGCTTTGTTTATTTAGACTAAATTTTTTTATTTAAATTTTTTTTATATATATTTTTAGAAACTAGATTCCATATAATATATCGTTGGATCTAATCTGCCGTTTTTTGGACAAATTTACATCTTAGTACAATAAATCCCAAAATATAGTGCTGGATCTAATTTGATCTGCCATTTTTCGGATCAATTTAGATCCTTCTAAATCCCCAAATATATTGCTGGGTTTAATTTGATCTGCCAATTATCGGATCAATTAAAACCTAACTTAATCCCAAATATATTGCTAGATCTCATATGATCTGCCATTTATCGTATCAAATAAGATCAGCTAGATATTACAGCAGATATTAAAAAACATCAAATTGGATATGATTAAATATTGCTCAAATCATTTTTTTTACTCGGATTCTTTTATTTTAATTTAGTAATCAAAAACAATCTTTGACACCACCTCTTTTTAGGGGTTATGTGGGTTTCGAAGGCTTAAAAAAAATCATATTTTTACTGATTTTTTTTTTCAATATATCAAATGAAATATTTTTACATATCTTTGTACAATGTACATATTTTTGTACATTGTATATATTGTTACAAGAAATTTCCACAACTTGAAATTTCTTCACGCGAATTTTGACAGCTGGAAACATCTAGTGTCGTAATAAACTGGAAATAACAAGAATACCTGACTACTCATATAAATACGGGTATTTGATGACGCAGTAGTACAGTTTATAAGTTAAACGCAGAGTGTGAAGAACTAAAGTGTGGCTAACGTTTAGTCTATCTAAATCGTGTAAATAACGTGTGCTGTAAAAGTGTATTTCTGTAATTTTAAGTGACGGTTATAAATAAATAGAGCTATAAATAATTTCAAACAGTGTTTATTATTTGCAATATAGAAAGAACTCGATTTATTTAAAAGGTAAATAAATCAACGATTTTATAAAGGGTAAAATCATAACAATTGGTGTTAGAAGTGGGATTGCAAAATAATAAGCAGTCATGAAATTGGAGGAGCTTAAAGTGGAGCAACTCAAGAAGGAATTGAGTAAGTTGGAGCTACCGACAGCAGGTAATAAGACGGAATTACAAAAGCGGCTGATAGAGGAATTCGAGCGCCGTAAGATTGACATAGCGACTTACGAATTTGACGAAAAAGAAGCAATGGAGGTTAGTACCCGTAAAGCAGAAGGTAATATGGAGTTTAGAGCAATGTTGGCTGCTATGATGGAAAAGATGGAAAATAATGAGAAACTTCTAGAGCAGACAACGAGGAACTGTTTGCTAAGATGGAAATGAAACTTCAAGCAACATCTAAAGCCGACAACGAGGAACTTTTAACCAAGATGGAGACGAACGAGAAATTGCTAATGAAGATGGAAGAAAAGTTCCAAGAAACTTCTAGAGAAATCGCCGAGGTTTCAAAAAGAGTGACCGACTTAGAGAATGACGTCGAGAAAAAACTGCAAGATCTGGAAAGTAAAATAAATATTTCTCAATCTCAAGAGGGCCCAGTTTTGACGGCAGCGTACCGTTAAATGTTTATAAGTTCCAGTTCGAGACAGTTGCCGCCAGAAATATGTGGAACATCGAAGAAAAAGCTATAGAGTTGATTCTGGCCTTAAAAGGAAACGCTGCAGAAATTCTAGAAAGTGTGCCAATCACCTGCAGAAATAATTATGACGACATAATGGTGGCATTGCAGCGAAAGTATGGTGGCGAACACAAAAAAGAAATATACAGAATGGAACTAAGAGGTAGACTTCAGAAAGCAAATGAGTCATTGCAAGATTTTGCGACAGACATTGAGCGGTTGGTGCAGCTGACTTATCCAGGTGAAAATCATCCATTCTTAGATCAGTTCAAAATTGAAGCATTTGTGAATGGAATTGGGGATTCTGATGGTGGCGAACACAAAAAAGAAATATACAGAATGGAACTAAGAGGTAGACTTCAGAAAGCAAATGAGTCATTGCAAGATTTTGCGATAGAGATTGAGCGGTTGGTGCAGCTGACTTATCCAGGTGAAAATCATCCATTCTTAGATCAGTTTAAAATTGAAGCATTTGTGAATGGAATTCGGGATTCTGATGTAAGACATGCGGTGTGTGCTACGCAGAAATCGACTTTTGCTGAAACTGTCTCATTTGCGCTGGCCCAAGAGACTGCGAAGGTGATTTCCAAGCCACAAATATTTAAGGTGCGTAACCTCGAAGTGACTGCTGAAAAAGAGGCAGATATGAGCACGAAGTTAACAGAAGCAGTTATGAAGGCATTAGGTGAAAGGCGAAGCAAAATGAAGGACAAATGCTACAACTACGGTAAAATGGGACACTTTCAGCGAAACTGCAAAGCACCAAGGAAGAGCCCTCGGTCTGATCAGCATCCACCTAAAGAGCCACCGTTAAACTAAAAAGAGCTAGCACTACGGGGCATGAGCTAGCTCCTCCAACCGATGGCCCCACAATCTCTATATCAGTAGCACAGCAGGGGAAAAGCAATCTTACTGCTTATGGGTGCATCAACGGACAAAAGCACATTTTAACCATAGATACAGGAGCATCACAGTCCATCATTAGGCCCGATATAATTAGAAATCCAGTTGAACCATTGCACGGGGTAAGTTTGCGAACAGCTACTGGAGAGCAGGCTTCTGTCTATGGTAAGGTTAATGTGAAACTAACAATTGCCAACATAAACGTCAGTCACGTATTTATCGTTACCGATATTGTAGACGAAGTAATTATTGGTGCAGATTTTATGATTAGTCACGGCATTAAACTGCATATGGGGCAAAAGTTTATGATTTGGCAGAATGTTAAATTCCCCTTTGTGTTGGATATGAACGCGAGGATCACGTAAAAAAGCTAGTAACCATCAGCCACCAAAAACTACCAGCACGGGCAGAAACATTAGTATGGGTGCGTATGGAGGGAGATTGTGAGGACAGCAGATTGGCCTAATAACTGCGAAAGCCCTCGTGAAAACCAGCAAAGACAAAAGAGTTCCTGTAAGAGTACTGAACCTATCAAATTGTAAAAAAGTTGTAAGAGCGAACTCTGAAATAGGCAAATGTACTGCGACAGAAGCAATAATCAGTTGCGAAAAGAACTTGGAACCTTCCAATGCGTCCGTTGAAGATCGAGAGATGCTGGCAAAATATGTGGAAAAATGAGTAAAAGAACTGGCGCCGCCTGATAGAAATAAAGCCAAACAATTAATCAGAAAATACGGCTCTGTCTTCGCCATGAGAAACCAAAGTCAAGGAAGAACGGCGATTGTAAAACACCGAATAAATACGGGTGAAGCAAGGCCAATAAAGCAGGCGCCCAGAAGTATTCCTCTAGCAAAACGAAATTAAATAAAGGAGTTAGTCAACGAAATGCAGCGTAGTGGAGAAATCGAAACATCTTCTAGCCCATGGAGCTCGCCTATAGTTTTAGTTAAGAAAAAAAAAAGGCAACACCCGATTCTGTGTTGATTACAGAAAACTAAACGATATCACGAAGAAGGACAGCTATCCACTACCGAGAATTGACGACACTCTAGACACGCTAGCAGGAACCCAATGGACTTGCAAAGTGGTTATTGGCAAGTAGAAATTTGTGACCAAGACAAGGAGAAAACTGCCTTTAGCACAGGTGACGGATTATGGCAGTTTAATGTGATGCCCTTTGGACTCTGTAATGCTCCAGCAACATTCGAGCGTTTAATGGAAAATGTGCTGAAAGGAAAACTTGCCTAGTGTACCTTGACGACATAATTGTCATGGGAAGAACTTTCGATGAACACCTGAAGAACTTAGCAGAAGTCTTAAGGCGAATATCTGCGGCTGCACTTAAGCTTAGCGCAAAGAAATGTACACTGTTTCAGAGATGTCAAGTATTTTGGGCACCGCGTAACTGCAGAGGGTATATCAACCGATGAAGATAAGATTCGGGCTGTAAAGATTGGCCTTGCCCGAAAAATCTGCACTAGTTGCGCAGCTTTCTAGGTCTCTGCACATACTACCGACGATTTGTAGCAAATTTTGCCAGTGTTGCTGCGAGTTTACATGAGCTGACTAAGGCGCGACCATTCCATTGGGGTGAAGCTCAAGAACAAGCATTCCTTAGGCACAAGGAGTTATTATGTACGGCACCGATTCTTGGATATCCTGTGGCCGGGGAAAAATTTGTGCTGGATAGCGATGCAAGCGGATACGGAATAGGAGGTGTGCTTTCGCAGGTTATCAATGGAACCGAAAAAGTCATAGTCTATTACAGTCGAGTACTTTCGAAGCCTGAAAGAAACTACTGCGTAACGCAACGGGAACTCTTGGCCGCGGTAGAATGTGTAAAACACTACCACAAGTATCTGTACGGTCAGCACTTTCAACTAAGAACCGACCATTCTGCACTCAGGTGGCTGCTGCAATTTAAACAACCAGAAGGACAGCTAGCTCGTTGGATTGAACGACTTCAAAGCTATGATTTCAGTATCGAGCAAGGGAAAGGCATAAATCATTGCAAAGCGGACGCCCTTTCAAGACGCCCCTGCAGTTTAGAGTGCAAACATTGTTCGAGGGCTGAAGGAAAAGAGTGCATAGTTGATATAAGACTAACGCATATTGAGTCAAGTGAAGCCTCGTCGGCGGCGCAACAAAATGACCCCATACTGTCAAAAATTATGTCAGCCAAAGCAGAGGACAGGAGGCCTTCCCGTGAACAAATATCAGCTGAAAGCCCGCTAATGAAGGCGTATTGGTCTACGGGTAATTAATCACTGCTTATACCGTATATGGGAAAGTGCGGACGGCAAAACTGAGACAAAACTAATTGTGGTGCCGTCAAGCAAAATATACGAAGTATTAAAAGAGTTCCATGACGGTCCCAGTGGTGGTCATCTCGGTGTCACGAAAACCTTAGAGAAGTTAAAACAACGATTCTACTGGGTCGGCTGCCAGCAAGCTGTAAGCGACTGGATAGCAAACTGCGCGCAATGCATCGCAGCTAAAGGACCAGTAAGGAGAAGTCGTAGGCAACTTCAACAATACAACTCGGGTGCCCCATTTGAGCGGATAGCAATGGATGTAGCAGGCCCTTTCCCCGTCAGTGATTCCGGAAACCGTTATGTTCTGGTGGTGATCGACTATTTCAGTAAATGGCCTGAGGTATACGCTATACCGAACCAGGAAGCCAGAACGATAATAAGCGCATTTGTGAACAACTGGGTGTGCCGTTACGGTGTTCCATTAGAATTACACTCTGACCAGGAAAGGAATTTTGAATCTGCTATCTTTAAGGAAATGTGTGAGTTGTACGGTATAAGAAAAACAAGAACCACCCCGCTGCATCCACAATCTGATGGCATGGTCGAAAGATTCAATCGCACTTTAGAGGAATACTTAAGAAAATTGGTCAGTGCACATCAGAAGGACTGTGACGAACACATCCCTAAATTTCTGCTGGCATATAGATCAGCTGTTCACGATTCCACCTCCCGGACACCTGCAAAAATAATTTTCGGAACTTAAATTGCCAGGCGATTTAGAATTTGGTGTTAAGCCCGCCGCTATAGAAAAGACAACGAAAACGCCTCCCGGGAACAAGAAGGCCTTAACGAGCTTCATGAGTTTGTTCGCAATCGAATTAAAATAGTCAGCGATAAGATGAAGGCGTGGTACGATAGGGCAGCAAATTCTGAAGGATTTAATGAGAGTCAGCTGGTTCTGCTATTTAACCCGCAACGAAAGAAAGGATTATCTCTCAAACTACAAACGCATTGGGACGGACCCTATAGAGTAATTAAAATGATGTGGTATACAGAATACAGAAAGATCAGAGCCCAAGGTCCAAGGTTAAGGTTGTTCGGGACGAACAGGCTTAATTGGGCAGCAGTGTTACAAGAAATTTCCACAACTAAAAATTTCTTCACGCGAATTTTGACAGCTGGAAACATCTACAGCGGTATTCATAAAAATTTTAAACAGTATTTCAAATCAATTTTAAGCAAAATTTGCTAAAATTGTATTCATAAACGAATTTTAGCTTAAAATACCTTTTTTAAACCTTGTTTAAATAAACGAATTTTAAAATTGGTTTGACCCTATTTTAAACCTATTTTAAGATGACATTCTTGCTATGTGTTTATTTTCATTTTAAACATTTTTGCAAAAAATTGTGATTTAAACAAAAGAAGTTATTTGTTTTTGTTTAATAAATAATGGACCCTCTTTATTTGATGAAAAGAATTGGTAAGAACCATTTTTGTATGGAAAATGTGGTATTTTTAATTGTATTTTGTTTATAATAGAAACTATTGCGCAAATTTCAAACAATCATCAGACGAAAATTTACAAAAAGAGGAGCGATCCGATTTCAATTCCGGATAAAATATTTAAGCAAAAATAATAATATTTTTGGATATTTTTCATTGTGTTTTATAGTGGTGTGTTGTTTAATCAAAACAAAGAAAATAAAACCGGTTATTTGAATACTTTTTTATCTACAATAAAATCATTATCTATGTAACACTTTCATTGAGTATTTTGTTTTGACTCTTTTTCTTTTTTTAGTTAATAAACAAGTTTTCATAAATTTTTTGTTTTATAAAAACAATATTTTTCTGAAAAACGACAAAAAAAATACATAGAAACGAGTACCGTATGGTTTAGTAATCATTGATTTGCATCAGTACGATTAATATGACAAATAAAAAAAATACAGTGTTGCCATCTTAAAGTTAAAAAATCATTAAATCGTTTATTAGTTAAAATACTGATTATGAATACAAATTTTTAATAAACCTTTTTGAAGCTTAAAATGTTTTTTAACTAAAATGCATTTGAAACTTGAATTACGATTTTTTTTATGAATACCGCTGCTAGTGTCGTAATAAACTGGAAATAACTAGAATACCTGACTACTCATATAAATACGGGTATTTGATGACGCAGTAGTTCAGTTTATAAGTAAAACGCAGAGTGTGAAGAACTAAAGTGTGGCTAACGTTTAGTCTATCTAAATCGTGTAAATAAAGTGTGCTATTAAAGTGTATTTCTGTAATTTTAAGTGACGGTTATAAAAAAATAGAGCTATAAATAATTTCGAACAGTGTTTATTATTTGCAATATAGAAAGAACTCGATTTATTTAAAAGGTAAATAAATCAACGATTTTATAAATTTTAAAACCGTAACAATATTTAACAAATATTTTGTAATTTTTTTTTTAAATTTTTAAAATTCAGCAATTGGGTCTTCATTTACCTTGACCTCTCAAAAAAGTTGTCTTCGGTAGTCAGGAAAACTCATGACTGGTTTATTTGAAATTAAAAACAACTTTTTTTCTGTTAATAAATGTATAAGGCTCGTGCTTGAAAAAATTTAAATTAGAATTTTTGGCGGAGTTGTAAACAAAAAGTCCCATTTTGTGGTAAATTTTTTTCACATTCTGCCTCATAAAATAAAAATAATTAACCTTCGTTCAAGCACTAGATAATGCTATTTTCCTGAATTTAAGTAAAATTTTATTAAAACTTAGAAAAATTTTTTTTAGAATAAATACAAATTTCTATGCTTGGGTAAAAACGAAATAGTTTATATTTCGTTAAAAACAATTTAAAATACATATTAAATTAATAGAAAATACAGTCAAAAAGAGGATTTTTCATCATATTCATCCCATTTTGTTGTTTATTTTCAATCATTGTTTAATAATCGGCAAAAGTAGTAAAAGCAATCGAAAGTCGTTTAAAATAACCATCAATTTTTAACTGGCAAAAGTAAGAAAAAATTATTGAACTACTATATGAATTTCAATTTTTAGAAACAGAAAACATAAAATTTTACATTTAACAGAAAATATCAACTCCTACTGAATATCTGTAAATTTGTATAACTTGTTTTTTAAATGACTGATTCAAATAGTTAAAAAATATATTTCTATGAATTTCAATTTATTTTTCATTTAAAAACAAACTTTACGTATTACTTTTTAAATAAACTACAGTCGGTAACTAAAAATATACTATTGTGAGTGTATGTTTCCTAAGTAATATTTCATGGTTTTAGGAAAAAAACAAATAAATAAAAATTTATAAATTTTTAAGAAAAACATCTTTGTTTTAAAAAATTTGCATACTAAAATATAATCACCTAAGTTTGGTTCAAAAAAATGTCTAATATACAACTATACAACAAATATACTAGGCCGGATCAATAAGTCCGTGACTTTTCGAACTTCCCTTGTAGTTATATGAAATGCAACAATGCTTTCATCAAGTACCACCTCTTAATAGAGTTCCGTCATTTACTTTGCGTTTAACAGCAGAATTTTTCGAAGGCCATAAAATAGGCATTTGTTGGAGCTAAATCTCTTTCCACCGAGCCATTTCTTAAGGTTTGGAAATAGGAAGGTACTATTTCCTACTTAGTCCGGATAATAAGGCGAATGAGGGGGCAATTCGTAATCTACTTCATAGATTTTTGCCATGGAAACTAAGCTGTCACACGATTCCGTTAGTGGCGATTGTGAACAAACGCGGCAGCCATCTTGCGGAAAGCTTTCTCATACCCAAGTGATCGTTCAAAATTGAAACCCCTGAGCCATGTGAGATGCATATGTCTTCCACAATCTTTCGCACATTCAATCCCCGATCGGCCAACACAATATCGTGAATTTTTTAAATTGTTTTGGGTGTAGAGACCTCAACTGGGCGTCCAGAACGTTCGGCATCTTCCATGCTTGTAAGGCCACAACGAAAGTCAGTAAACCATTTTACCATTGAAATCGATGGTTCAGAGTCCCCATAGTATTTATCAAGCTTTTCCTTGGTTTGATTGACGGTTTTTTTCGCAAAAAATAATGTTTAATGAGCACTCGAAATTCACTTTTTTCCATTAAAAAAAATCCATGAGGTTGTGTGTTTTGAACAGCTGTTAAACGCAAAGTAAATGACGGAACTTGCTTAAAATTTGACAGTAGTTGCATTTCATATAACCACGAGGGAAGTTCGAAAAGTCACGGACTTTTTGATCCGCCCTCGTACTTAAACATAATGTGTATTCATTTTTTTCGCAAGAAGTAATATTAATTAAATTTAAGAAAGCCATTTCTAAATTCAGTTTTAGTCTACCACTTTCTAATTTTTAAGAATTGTTTTCTAAAAATTAGTTCAGGCGATTAAAAACAAAAAGTAAATAATTTTTTCTATAATAATAAAAAATTTATTTTAGTTTAGAAATTGAACTATTTCCAGGGAAAATTTTCTAGAAACTTAGTTCATATAATTTGGCAACCCTGCCAAGTGAAAATAAAAGCTTCTTATAATTAAAGAAATATAAATAAGAAATAAATAAAAACAAGTCTTTAAAATAGATAGTGACTATTGAAGAACATAAAATAAACGATAAATTTTTAGTGACAATAAAAATTGTTAATAAAATATTTTGAGAAATCAAAGTTGTGTAAATTCACTCAGCTATGGCTGAAAGCTGCAGTAAATGCAGATCATCAATTAGGGGTCAAACTGGTATTAGATGCCAAGGAGTATGCGGCAAAGTTTATCACTTTACAAAGAAATGTGCCGGTATAGATGAATACTCGGCAAAAGTTATTGATGAGGATAATTTTGTACGCTTTATCTGTGATGATTGTATCCAATACATCCAAAATGTAGACCTAGTCTTACGGGAAATTCAAGATGGAAATAAGAAAAATTTATTGGAATACAAATATGAGTTCCAGAGCTCGTTGAAGCAAAATGAAGGTGAAATAAAGGCTTTATTGGAAGCAATAGAGAAACGTTATGATGAAAGATTTAGAAAAATAGACAATATGCAAAAACTTTGTGAAAAAAATGTATAAGAGGTAAAAAACCTTTATGGAAATGTAAATGAAGTTGAAAACAAAAACAAAGATTTGTGTGACACGATAGAGAAAAATAATATGAAAATGTGTAATGAAATTAAGAAAGTGATCAAAGAGACAACAGTAAAAACAAAAATGTCATATGCGCAGACAGTGGCGAATAGCATAGTGATGCCAGATGTTTCGAAAAATGTCCCCTTAATTATAAAACCAAGGGAAAAGCAAAGTGTTGAAAAAACAAAGGCGAAATTAAATAAAAAAGTGGACCCAATAAATTTTAAAATAACCAATGTTGAAAATAGAAAAAATGGCACATTAGTTATTCAGAGTGAAAATACAGAAGAGAGAAAAAATAAAAAAGGCAATACAAAATGAAATTAGTGAAAATTATGAAATCAAAGTCCCAAAAGATGTTAGTATGCAAATTATAGTATCTGATATGAATTTTAAAATGCCTGAAAAAGAATTAATAGAAAAATTAAAAAAACAAAATGAAATATTAAAAAACAGTGAAATAGATTTGATAAAAATATTTGAAACAAAAAGATATAATAGATCAATATTTAATGCTAAACTAAAAATTGATAATGAAACATACCCAAAAGTTATAGCATGTCAAAAACTTAATGTTGGTTGGGACAGATGTAGAGTTTTCGATGATACGAATATAGTACAGTGTTTTAAATGCCAAGGATACAACCATAAATCATCAGAATGTAGAAATGAAGATGTATGTTACAAATGTCACGGAAATCACACGAGTAAAGATTGCAAAAATGAAATAATAATAAAATGTGTTAACTGTATAAAGGAAAATAGAAGACTTAATTTAGGACTTGATGAAAATCACGCCACAAATAACCGAGAATGTCCCGTATATCAAAATAAACTTAGTTTAAAAAAGAGAAGGATAGGTTTAACTGCCTAACAATCAAAGCTAGTAAAAGGATTATATACGAATATTCAAGGACTGATTAATAACTTTAGCCAATTGGAAATTATAGCTGAAACCACTAAACCAGATTTTATAATTCTTTCTGAAACCCATTTAACAAAGGAAATAGAAGAAAGCGAGATAGAAATTAAACATTATGACCACTACCCTACGTTATCAAATTCGTCTAGAACAGGTGGAGTAATTATTTATTTCAAAAAAACATGGAATATTAAAAAAATTGAAGTTGATGTTAAAGACTCAGAATATTGGATTAGTGCATATGTGATAAAAGGTGAAAAGAGGTTATCATTTATAATTGTAATATTATACAGATCACCAAGCAGTGGAAAGGCGGAATTTTGTGAAGCATTTCAAAACTTTATAGAAGATATATGTGAGGAAAGTTGTGATATAATAATAGCTGGTGATTTCAATATCGACTGGAAAAAAGATTTTTATAAAAATAAATTGGAGTGTATTCTTAACGATAATGGCCTGAAACAGATAATAAATGAATATACAAGAATAACACAAAATTCAAAAACTATAATTGATTATATTATAACAAATAACGAAATGATTTTGGCAAAATGTAATGCGAACAATAAAATATCTGATCATGAATCAATTGATATTTTTATAGAGTGCGAAAGTAAAAATGAACCAAAGCAAAATAAGCAAATAGAAACTTTAAAATATAACAAAAATATTTTCAAAAACGAACTTACTACAATATTAAATTATGACGAAATAACTGATGTTAATGAATATGTATGCAATTTTGATAAATGTTTGGAAGATACAATTAAAAAATTTTCTGTAAAGATAAATATAAATGAAAAATACAACAATAGATGGTTTAATAATGAACTTAGAGCATTGAAAAGAGAAAAAGTTTGTAAATATCGGAAAGCAATTACTGAAAATAATACAACAACTTGGACTAGCTATAAATTAATAAGAAATTTGTATAAAGTTAAAATTGAAAATGAAAAAAACAAATATATAAATAATAAAATTAACAATGCTAATAACCAAAAAGAAATGTGGAGTAAAATAAAAGAACTAGTAATAAAAAAAACAAAGAAATGTGATAAAAACTGTGATATTTAGCCAAATAATATATAATGACAATTACCAAATAGCTGAAAATTTTAATAATTATTTTGTTAATAGTATTAAAGAAATAAGAATGTCCATTGATGATGTGCAATACGAAAACCAAATACCTGTGATAGATTCAAAATTTAAATTTAGTGCTATATCTTTAGAAGAATTAAAAATCGTTTGTAAAAATATGAAAAAGAAACCTGACTACAATAGAATATCGAATAATATAATATTAGATAACTGGGACATATTAGGAAATATATTGCTTAAAATAATAAATAAATCGCTAGAAACGGGAGTTTTTCCTAACAATTGGAAAGAGTCGATGATTACACCTGTTGAAAAAGTAAAAAATACAATGTTATGTGAGGAATACCGTCCAACAAACACTTTACAAACTTGTGAAAAAATTATTGAAAAGATTGTGAAAAATCAATTGGAAAACTATATGGAACAACACAAATTACTATCCAAATATCAGAAATCATTCATGTGAAACGGCGGTCAATTATGTTATAAATATAGATGGAAATACATAAAGAAAAATAATAAAATAATATCAATTTTTTTAGATTTTAAAAGAGCATTTGAGACAATAGATAGAGATATTCTAATAAAAAAACTGTTAAAATATGGCATTCAAGACAATGAACTAAAATGGTTCCAATCCTACTTAAGTAATCGTAAACAAATAACGAAACTTAATGATATTAAATCAAGCGCAATTGATAATAATTTTGGAGTTCCACAGGGCTCAATTTTGGGAGCTCTTTTGTTTATTATATATATAAATGACATGAAAAAAGTTTTAAGCAAGTGTGAAATTGTTCTATATGCTGATGACGCATATAGAACAATTTCTCTGATACTCTGATTTTCACAGAAGCATCGACGGAGGAGCAATGTTATGAAAACCTATCAAATGATATGTGTAATATAAATAAATGGTTAAAAATTAATAAATTGAAATTGAACGAAAGTAAAACCAAAATAATGGAAATAAATATGAACACTAACATAATATTTAAAATAAATAATGTAATAATAGAAAAAGTTGATAATATAAAATATCTTGGCTTTTTAATAGACAATAACTTAAAATTCAAAGAACATATTGATTATACATGTAAAAAACTTGCGAAAAAAATCGGATTTTTTAAACGCATAAGAAACAAAATATCAATTTTAACGGCAATAAATATATATAATACAATTATTAAACCACATTTTGAATATGGATCAACTGTGATATATACTTGCTGTTCGGAACAGCAAATAACAAGACTGCAAAGACTACAAAATAAGGCTATGCGCGCAATATTAAAATGCAATCGATTTAGCTCAATAAAATCCATGCTTGACACTCTAAATTGGATGAATATACACCAAAGACTGGAGCTAAATACAATTGTTTTTATACGAAAAATGAAAATGGGATCCGCTCCTGATTATCTAACTGAACAACTACGGTATGTGGGCGAGTTTCAACCTTATAACCTAAGAAATGCTCTAGACTTTAGGCTACAACGAGCGGATACTAATGCTGTGCAAAAATCTTTATTCTATAAAGGATTGGGTGTATATAACATGATGCCAAATGATGTAAAGAATGAAATAAATACTTATATGTTTAGAAGAAAAATTGTAACATTTGTTAGATATCGTAATTTGAATGGAAGCTTAACTATATAAAAATGTAAAATCAATCTGAAATGTTGAATGAAAAGTATTGATAATACTACTAATAAATAAATAAATAAAAAAAAAAATATAAATTTTAAAAATTTTAATAAAATATTTTTTTCAAGTAAAAGTTATCTAATTTTCGAGAAATAATAACCTTATTTATAGGATTGTTTTCCTTTCATCAGATAAATTTAAAAAAGCTTAAAATTTAGTTAAAAAAAATTAAAAAAAACTATTTAATTTTCCTAATTTTTAAGATAAAATATTGTTAAAGGAAACAAACTAAAGTATCCATTAAAAAATTGTCGTGCATGATTGAAACATTTTGGTTCGTGATCGTGCGTGCGTCAAAAATCGCTCACGTGCCAATCTCTAATCTTAAAAGTCTTAAATATTAAACTTAAAGTAGCTTAAAATATATTTAAAAAATTTGTTATGTAATAATTTTGTTTGCTGACTACAATACA